>QLNU02015360.1:259825954-259872110 GCA_006491805.2 Dysdera silvatica | reverse complement strand
GATCGCATATCTGCAACTTACCCATCTACACTCCTTGCCATTAAAATATCTTCAAACTCATTCTCTTCTCGCCTTCTAGATATTTTGCCATATATCCACTAAGAAACGTCGTAAAAATGCCAGCGTAATTTCAGTCTAGCTTAGTAGTAGTAGTAGTAGTAGTAGTACCCTATTGTGAAATACAACCACAATCGGCTACCACTTATGGCATAAGTTTATCAGAAAATACCAGAGCAAGATCACAACAGATGAATACGTGCTCCAGCACCTGCAAAATTGGCGGATGAAATGTATGACTCATCCACCAAATGGAGCCAAAGAAGATATCGGCCAAGGTTGGTGGGCGCATTGCCCATGTTATCGAATGGCCTGTGGAAATAGACCCTTGGCTAGATTTTTGGCTCCGTTTAGTTCTCGAGTGGCCAAAATACTTTCTTCGAAAACTTGAAAGTTTGCAAGATCTGGCAGACGCTTCGACTACCTCAAAATGTAAAAGACGAATCTTTTGGGGAATTATGCGCCCCTGGGTAAATATCCTTTCCTTTCTTCTATTCCTGTGCCCCTTTAAGCTTTAAACGTTTACTTTCCTTTAGTAACAAAGCATAATATTCTGCATGTTTTTCTTTTTTTTTAAAAGATTATTTTGTTTGTGGCCAGACCTGAAGACCCTCAAATCTTTCAGAATTCACAAATTATTCATTCTTTAAGTTTCTTTTATATAGGTGGTTAAATAATATTATATTATGTAGAAAATTTGAAAACTACCCTTCTCATTCTATAGGATGGAATGTAAAGAAATGAAATTTTAAATTGGTTCTCATATCAGCGAAAAGGTGAAATGATTTGCGCACCAGTTGTTTTGTATGAGAGTTTGCATATATCGGATATTGCACATAATCAAGAACATAGTGGATTGCGGGCGTACACAGAGGCTATGTTATATTAAATACATTATATTATATGTCGAAAAGTAGTATTATTTTATTGCAGTGGTGTACTTGTTATTTTGTTATGTATAATTATACAGCATATTTCCTCAAAGAATAAAATATAGAGTAGTTTATGATATTAAAATAATAAAATATTTGTGATTAGATTAATATATAGGAAAATAATTATTCTTTTTGAAACGGTGGCTATTAGGTTAAAATCGTACAAATACCCTTCATCCTAAAAATAATGCTCTCTTGTCATATTTAAACACGAGAACGTACAAACATAAAAAGTTGCAAAATTCTTATGTTTATTATTTTCTTCATGAATGTCTATTCTCTGTCGCCAAATAATTAAATCATTGCAAAACAAATACATACCTTCCCCACGCTTAAAATTCTGATTACTCTTATTTTCGTGTTCTCCATGATGATCGTTAATCCATATAAACCGCAATATATTATTTAGCACAATTAATTATAAATTAATGCCTAGATTAAATTCTAAGAGTAAGAAAATGAAGTGATAAAATGATTGTATTTATTTTTTAATTTTACCTAGCACAACATATATGTATTTATTTTATATAAATCGAACACTACGCAGATTAAATCAAACAACAATGTCAATCAATCAACGTTTATTGGCGTAGTGATACCAACGCCGATGGTATGGCGTGATTAGATGGTGAAACGTTCGAAAGAAAATAAATATTTCTGCAATACGGTGGTCAGGTCCACCGAAGGCAGAACTATTCTTTCGAATAAAAGTAATTAATTAGTGGTATTAATTTATTTATTAAAATTTTTATAATTAATTAATATATTATTACGTAATTTGGTTTTCATAAAACCAAATTAAATTTTACAACTGCCAAAATTGCAATATATGCATATATATATATTAACTTCAGAAGCAAGGGATCGTCCATTATACGTTGCCAAGGTCAATAACAAACGGCAGCCTGGGCCATTCCAGTGATTCTTAGCACCCCCTGCTTTCATGCCACACTGACCGCTGCCTTGATCAGGAGCACTCCAGCACCTGGAGACTAGGGGCCATGGTTTCTGGTGTGTCAACATAATGGAGGAATTAGCCATAATTTCACCACGCTGGCTAGACGGGTTGGTGAATTAGCCCTTATACTAAACTAGAAAGGCAGAAGCTCATTAGGAAACAAGTATGTAAGAGGGTGGATTTAAAGAAATTAAAAGAAAATACCGAGGCATTCAAGTTGGAATTAAAAAATCGCTTTTCTGCACTGGAAGGACTTATTGAAGAAGTTGACATCTCAGAAGCAAATGAAAACATTGTTAAGACAATAATTGAAACTGCTGGGGAAATTGGTGGTGTAATATGTAAAAAGCAGAATAGCAAATTATCTGAGAAGACGAAACAACTCATGAAAAGGCGAAGACTTATGAAGGTGGACAATCAAAATACCAGTCGCAAGATCGAGTATGTAGAACTTTGCAAAACTTTGCGCAAAAACATGAAAGAAGATATAAGAAAATTCAATTGTGAGTTAGTAAGGAAGGCCATTGAAAGCAACAAGAGCCTTAGGGTTGTTAAAGGGAGTTTGTCTATTGGGAAGAAACACATCATTGCATTAAAAGGAGAGGATGGCACTGTAACAAGAAATAGGGAAGAAATACTTAGAAGAGTTGAAGAATTCTACAGAAAGCTGTATGAGGGAAACAGTGGATTAAACGAAGACTCTGAGATAGTCGAAGGAACAGCTCCTAAAATCTTAAAAGAAGAAGTAGCATTTGCAATAAAAAGTATGAAGAAAGGAAGATCCCCTGGCGATGATGGCATTACATTAGATATCTTAAAAGAAGCTGGAGAACATGTAGAAGACATACTCGCAAAATTCTTTACCAAATGCCTCAACAGTGGTAACATACCAAACCAATGGGATTCTGCAACAGTAATTCTTTTGCATAAAAAAGGTGATAAAGAGGATTTAAAAAATTACCGACCAATTAGCTTGTTACCTGCTATTTATAAAATCTTCACAAAAGTGCTAACACATCGCCTGCAGAAAAAATTAGATGCAGCTCAACCAAGAGAACAAGCTGGATTTCGAAGTGGATTCAGTACAGTGGACCATATTCAAGTATTAAGAGAATTAATTGAAAGAACACATGAATATGAACTTCCATTGTGTGTTGCATTTATTGACTATGAGAAGGCCTTTGACTCTATAAAAACATCAGCAGTCATCAACTCTTTAAGATCAACAGACATTGAGGATGTGTACATTGACATGGTGAAACGTGTGTATAAAAATGCAAGTGCAAAATTTCGGTTACATAAAGATACCAAAACTATCAAACTTGGCAAAGGGGTGAGGCAGGGAGATACCATTTCTCCAAAACTTTTTACTTCTGCTTTACAGATGATTTTTCAGCTGATAAATTGGAATAACAAGGGAATAAAAATAAATGGTGAATATTTAAATCATCTGCGGTTTGCTGATGACATTGTTATTTTTTCAACGGACCCATTAGAACTCCAAGACATGGTACAAGAGCTCTCAACTAGAAGTGAAGAAGTTGGACTCAAGATGAACCTACAAAAAACTAAGATCATGTTCAATAATTTTGTAGAGGAAACAAAAATACAAGTTGACAACACTGAGCTAGAAATTGCTGATTCATATATTTACCTTGGCCAGCTGATTTCAATGGATGGCAACATTATGAAAGAACTCAACAGACGTATTAAACTTGGCTGGAGTGCATTTGGAAGAAACAGTTTTATCCTGAAGGGGAAATTGCCGTTATGTCTAAAAAGAAAAGTCTTCAACCAGTGTGCGATATATGGTCGAGACATGGAGTCTAACTGTTGGGCAATACGAAAGTTACAGACAACCTAAAGGAGCATGGAGAGGTGCATGCTTTGGAATAACTAGGAGAGATCGAAAACGAACACTTGGCTGAGAGAGCAAACTAGAGTAGAGGACATCATTGTTAAAGTAAAAGGACTGAAATGGCGATGGGCTGGGCATATTGCAAGAAGAACTGATCAACGATGGACAACAGAAATTCTGAACTGGATTCCAAGAGACCACCGAAGACCTAGAAAACGTCCTCAAACTAGATGGGTGGATGAAATAAGAAAAGAGGTTGGGGTGACGTGGAAACGAATGGCCCAGGATAGACTTGTGTGGAAAGCATTTGGAGAGAACCGGTATATATATATATATATATATATATATATATTCAGTCCCAGAGGAGGATCCAGAAAATATTTTCGGGTGGGCGCTTAAAATCAATATAGAGACTTTAGAAAAATGGCAACAAAGGCAAATCCAGGGGGACGCAAAAAGCGCTTTTTGAATTCACCTTTATTCATAATATTACTGGTACAGTCCGCGGGCCGGCAAAAATAAGCAAAATTGGCGTTTGGACTGAAAACTGTCGAAGACTCCTGGTGTAAGGCTTTTCTGCTGCATATGCATGCCCTCACATATCACAACACATATCACAACACCTTATAGTCAAATCGGAACAGTCCATATGTCTGTCAATTCGATGATCCGACCATTCTGCTTTTCGTAACCAGCGATGCGGCCTCTCTTCTATTTTAAGTTAATTGCAAAGAATGCCTAAGCTGTAGTTTAACTCAGATAGCTCGGAAGTAATAGGAATTTCTAGTTTCCCAAGTCAAGATCATATCTTTAACAGAACTCACCATCCACTATTGTGTTGGCTACATAGTCTAGAAAACAAAGAAAGCAACTTAGCTTCGACTAATTAAAGTTAAGTGGAGTCTTACTTTCTAGGTATGCCCAACCTTTATTGTGATTAGCCCATGAAACAACTGCATTGAGAAAACGATTCTCTAAGTAAAGGAGCCACAGAAATCAGCTTCAGATGAAGGCAACATTCTGGGCACGAACGCTGGCTTCCTTACACATGGCGGATAAACAGGTAGAAGGACTCCTTTTAAAAAGCAATAATTATAACCATTGCAGCGGCATCGCTTAAAATCAGAGCTATTTTCAACCGATCCATCATAGGAGGGATTCCATGATCTTCTCTTCGGATGTCGTTTCAAAGGAAAGAGGGAGAGGAGAAAAAAATCGCCAGTTCAAAAAAAAAAATCTGAATTTCAACGGGGGAAAGATTTGTTTCATTGCATTTTTTTTCCATAAATAGTACCGTGGTTTTTTAAATATATGAAGCATGTTTCACAAATATGATTTTCCAGATTATTTTGAATTTTTTGGCAATTTTTCTTTGGCGATTAAACGCCAAAAGCAATCATAAGAAAATCTATCCAGCAATCCCGTGTTAAAAATCACTGGATGTGGGAGAAGTTATATAAAAAAAACCTTCAAATGCTCATCTAAACAAAGAAAAATTAAATGGACTCATTAAAAGGTTAGATAATAAACTTTTGTAAGTTTTGCTACAACTAAAGTTCTTTAAACATTTAAAAACGTTTATTAGGTTTCGTTACTAGAGCAGTAGATACTCTGTTGCGGACACATTTAATTTACTGGTCTTGTGTTGTCCCAAGACTGTTCGATGGCTTATCTAAGATAGGACTGACTGCCCAAAGTCGCAACAGAACCACAATATACGTTTACACACATAGAATCTTACTAGAATGCAAGTCTTTTGTAAGTAACCACAAATGCGATATAACTGATCTGCTATGTTAAAATCACGGCCATTGAGCTTGTTCGGCTGGGTTTGATTTTTAGTAAGTTTGATTGTATGTAAACTCAGGGTTGCCCCTCGCCTCGGAGAAAAACATTCTGACTTTTCCGACAGAATTCTTTGACTAATCGCAAGCAGAACTTTGAATTGGACCTCGGCTTCAGGAAGAACAGTTCCACGTTTGGTTGAAGTATAACTATTCAGGATAAAAGGTATAGGAATGCTTTCCCTAATTTTTCCAGGTTTGATAAAAAACAAACAAACAAACATATTTCTCCTGACAATTTTAGGTTCGTGGAAACCCTGCAAACGTATTCTCGTTCAGGGATGAAGTCAAATCGACAACCCAAAAAGATTTTAAAAAAAGTATTGAAGTAGATTAGACTCTCTTTTAACAGATTATGATGGGACCGGCACGCTAGCCGGCTAATCCAAAAATCGAGCTATTTAGAAAAAGAATAGTAAAATTGAGGTATTTTAATGAAAGATTCTAAATTAATTATTTTACATAATGATATAATTATTATTTAAACAAGAAAAGACATGTAGCATTAAAATGTTGTAGCACTGTTTTAAAACTATAATGGAAATTGTAAAAGAACGGGCGTTTCGTCGAAAATAAGCAATAAAATAGTTTTCAGTCAATTGAAGGTGCCAGTTAAAAAGACCCTGGTTAAGAGAGAGAGTTAACTGTATGTATTAAAATCTTTTAAGGTGTTCAATTTGACAATGATAATCAAATATTGTTATGAGAACATCAAGAAGAGCATAAGAATTTAAAATAAATGCATATGTCTATACATCCTCATGGGAAGCTAACAAAGTTCACCATTTTTAAAAAAGTTCATAGGAATGTTGTTCAAAAGTAAGTTATAATAGACAATGGTTTATATGGGGAGTGTTGTTTTTCCATATAGTTCAATTCTACTCGGGTCCAGTATTGAGCAGTAGAAAATAATACATGTCCAATGATTTACTCGACTGATTCGAATTTAGGTCAGAGGTAACCAACCTAGGGTCCCCGTTACCCCAGGGGTCCTGAGAAAGAGGCTTGTGTTTTTGAGTGACAAGTCACGAGTCCTCACTCAGTTTGCCGGTTTCATTTTTTGCCGAATAAATTAAAACCTAATTGCTCAATTTATATTTGCATTTTATATATTGAGTTAAAAGCTTTTTGAGTTCGGTTTGTTCACTCACAGTATTATAGTATCAAACATTACAAATTAGACTTCTTCGTCTTTTCCAACAAACTTGATTATGTTTAGCGACAAACTTTTAAAACCGGCGATTTGAAATTTAGAATTTTTATAAAATCAAATATGCGATGACACCATAAGTAAAATTACGATGATTCAGAATGTCTAATTTTAAAACGTTCGGTATAATGATTCATGATTAATTATGAAATTCATTAGATCAGGCGTATAAAACTTTTCTATGTTTCAGATCCTTTGAAAATATTTTATTAGTGTTAGGGCGGATCTAGGGGAGGATACAGGGTTGCGCCCCGCGAGAATAAAAATTTACACTTATTAAAAGTCTCTACATTGATTTTCAAGATCTGCGCCCTTCCCCGAAAATATTTTCTGGGTCCGCCCTTGGTTCGCAACCCCTACAAAAGTAATACCACAGTTAAAGGTGATGAAGTTTTAACTTATAATTTTTGAATCACAAGGAATACTGCAGGTAAACGAATTGAACTTAGAAAAATGAATAAAAAATAATCTTCTAATTTAGCATATAAATTTCAAATGCAAATTCAGCAGTTCGATTCTACTTTATTCAGAAAAAAAAAATCAATCCAAATTATCAACATAAAATTCAATGACAACTGTACTCCTGCTTCTCATTGGTAATTTTTCTAAAACGTGGAACTTTCTACCAAACAGCAATCCGCAGGTCTGTCTGTAAATTCAAACGATTTCTTGATTTTGTTTTGATTAACAGAAGAGAACTGAATCTATATTCATACACAAGTAAATGGTTGTAAATGGAATGAGAACACGGGGTGTCTTTTCTCCAAGTTTTGGGAACGTATCCAGTACTGTACACCAAACTAACCCATAATCTTGCTGTCAAGTTGCATTTCGGGAACTCGATTTATTCGCAAATGAATAAGATATTCCTTCTGTTCTTCATCAGCTGACATTTTCTCAAAACTGCAAGAATATGGATTCTTGACCCATTCTTCTGAAACCTTCAGGTCTACAATAGCAAAATATTCATTCGGAAGGTCAGCAATCTCTTCATCCTCACACATCCTGTAACTTTCCTGGCATGGCAGTTGTTTTGATTTCCGAAATTATTGCACAGATTCTAAGTCAAAAATTTCAACTCACGTTTTCATATCACCATCAAGAGAAACCTACAATTTTAGAAATGCTTTCTTTTTAGTAACACTACATGGATTTTTTCCACTGATGCGGTGGTTTAATGATTCCACATGTTATGGGGCAGTATGGCGTAACAGTGTCCCATGATTTCTTTTTTTTTTTCTTTTGGTGGCGGGGGAGTATCATATGCATTATGTTCAAACGTATGAAATGGCGTTGGCGGAATGGGATACGGGTGAACAGGATTCAATTTTTTACTACTTAAGACATACTTAACTATTTAAGTATTACTTAAATATTTACTAATTTTAGAAATACTTAACTAAATTATCATAGAGGAATTTTCCAAGAAACGAAAGCTATACATTGGAACTTGAGTCTTTGACAGTTGCTATGTTATTAGATTTTATCACAGATTTTTGCAAGCGGCGCCGTTGATTTTATTACCTGGTGATTTTACAATGATACTCCATTGATTTGAATCCGTTAATGGAGATTTAATTAGATTAAGCGGCTGGTTCTATCAGAGTTCCCACTCATATTGGAAAAAGAATTCTCCGACTTTTCCAAGTTTTCACTTGATTTTTTTGGCAAAATTCCCTGACCAATCGCAGACAACTTTCAACTGAACTTCGGTTACGGGGAAAATCGCGTCACGTTCATGTAAGATTTAGATATTTAAAACAGAAGTTAAGAAGTCTTTCCCTAACTTTTCCATGTTTTGATCAAAAAAAATGTCATCTTTCCCTGACTTCTCCTCGACCTTTAGGGATGATTTTAATTTCCCAGACAATTTCAGGTTCTCCAGGTGGCGTGGGAATCCTGTTTTATTAACCGATGACTTTATTAACAATGGGCGCTATATTACTATTGTATGGGTCCGAACATTAATTAAACCCTTCCTATGACTACGAAGCACAGAAACAGTTGGGAACCCCTGCTCCAGGTACAAGTTGAAGACATCAAATTGGAAATAGACGAAATACTGGTCCAAATTTCAATAACTGGTAACTTGAATTAGTATGTAAGAAATAACCAAGATGAAGTAAAAAAAAAAATCTGTCTTTTATGGCTAGGAAGTGCAATTTCTAAAAAGCATATAGACAGTTGAGAGCAAGGTTAACGGTTATTGTGGTTGTGCAAGCATTTTGATAATACATGGTTATGGTTGGCAGCTGGTGAAAATAATTGAGGGATTTCAAACAAAGTTTGATATTCTTCAGTCATTCTCAGCTTAACATGTGCTGTCCTACTGCATCATCGAGATTAAGTGAAGTATACAATACTTGCACGTACAACGCTTGTCAGTTACAATGATTATTAATCTTGCTTCTCTGTCTACGGGTTTATGTCTACGGTTTTATTAAAGCATCCATGGACAGACTTCACAGCCATCTTTTCTAATCAAGTTTATTCCAGGGTCGAGTTTTTAATCACTGAAACACGAACTCTCTAGTAAATAAGTGAATATTTGGTTGCCTTGCCAAAATTTGTTGATATTGCTAGATTGGCTAATGCATCAACTTTTTTTTGTGTGCATTTGATTCCGTCATACGGCCTCATTTGGGGCAACATGACCTTCCTTACACTTACACCATAAAATACAATTCGTTATGTTGTTAAATACATATTATTTTTATTTCAAATTCTGTAAATAAAAATTAGGCTGTAAATAGGGGATATTATTAGGAATAGGTAAACGGTTACTGTAGTTTAATATCGGTGCAATAGCGACTTAGCCGTCTAAAAAATAATCACAGTTTTAGCAAATTCGCGAAAGGAGCTGCTCTTTAATATCTGTAGTAACAGGGCGATTGCCATTGCTTCAAATATTCTAAGGACTTCACTCACAGAAATTAATAATCTTTTTCATGTTACAAGGGTGCATCTAGTTTTCGAAGATGAAGTTATTAGGCAGAACCTTGTCTTGGGTTCTTCCATGCAATATTGGAATTCAGAAACTTCTTTGCTTTTAAAAAAAATTGTGGGGAGATTTTTCCCACGAAATACTGTATGTAGCCTCGCGATGTAGTGCAAAAACAGCAAGTACTTTTTTTTTTCTTTTTTGCCACTACTCTCTGAACACTTGTTGACTGTATCTGTAATTTAGGTTGATATTCACTCTTGTGTTACATAGGGAATCAAGGGATTTTCACTTGAAGATAATATTTAGACTGGTGTTACATAAGAAGTCAAGGGATCCTCAATTTAAGTTTATATTCATACTGGTGTTACACAGGAAATCAAGGGGACAATAGCCCCTCGTGAAGGAATTTTAAATGTAGATGATTCCGATTTTAGAGGAACCCTGAAAAACATTTTTAAAACTTAATGAAGTTATTCAAATTCCGCTTACGTTGTCAAAATCCGCATCACTCTCCACAAAAGCGGTATACTTATTTCCTATCTCTAAAGCCTTTCCATTTTATACAGATAGTGCACACATTACTTGTTTTCAAGAAAGTAGCTTTAGTAAGATACGTTTACGTCGAAAGTAACTCTTTGTGTTGGGAGATAATAATAATAATATAATAATATTTTTTCAACCTCAAGCGTATCTATCGAACAAGCATACTAGTTAGTCTATATAAGTTATTTACAGCTGGTAATATATATGACGATAACTCTCATTTCTCATGGTGTGAGAGTAAAAACAGCACCAGCTTGCAGGATTCTCGAGATGACTTACTACTCAGAACTTGATTTGAACAATAATTCCTGACCATTTTCAATTCTAGTCGAATTTTCCTAATTATGCGTATTAGAAGAATATCATTAGCGGATACGATTCTCGACATTTGAAGGAAATTTTATCCTCAATTAAAAAATTATGTACGCATGTCCGAAATCTATCAAGTGTGAATGATGTAGAAATATGTAAATATCATTGCGACACAAATTAATTTTAATTTACCAGGTCATAATTTTTACATTTGCGGTTATTTTTGGATCCCCCCCCCCCGGTATATTCGTTATATCCGGATTCGCTCAGTGCCGTATTTCCCAATAGGCTATATTAGGCTATAAACTAGGGCGGCATCAAATTACAATTTGCAGCCAGTATATTTTCTAAAATGACAGTAAATATTTATTTGGTAGGGGCGGCATTTTATGTTATTGTTCTGCTTGAGGCGGCAAAAACCCAGGCTCGTAGCTAGACGCTTGTTACAAGGCGGGGAGGGGGCTCAGAAAACTACAGGGGTGGGGGGCTTAAAATTCGTAAATGTTTTGATGTATTTTATTAATATATTTAATGATACTAAATATATAAGGAGACTAATATATTTAAAATTAATAAATAAATTTCTTAATGTAAATTTTGCATTGAAAACTTATAAATTTTAGTATACCTCTCTATAATTTCCCCAATCCTTATTATAAAGTATATGAAGACTCAAACCTATGTAAAAAAAATTACATACACAAGATCTACAGTAGAGAGCTATTTTGAATACATTTCTAACATCAAAGAACAATTTCCATTGTCATGTACAATTTCGTACAAAACAAAAAATTTAAAATAAAATTCTACAATATTTTATTTTGAGAAAAAATATTTTCCAGGTTGGGGCTGACTACATTTCCAGGGGGACTCAGCCTGGCTATGACTCCGTAAAGCAAAATTATGAAACACGCATAAAATTTCTAAGAGAAAGTTATACTATACAGCACGGGTTGTTGTTTTTTTTTAAGGTCACTTTTTTGTTTATAGGGCATTTTCTTCTGGTTTTTAGGTCATGAATGAATTTTATATAAGTCATTTTCTGACTTTTTTTATTTCGCCTAAATCCTAACTCTATTAAAAACTCTTCATCCGAAGTCAAATCATTCTCTGCAGTGCCGTATTTCCCAATAGGCTATACTAGGCTATAGATAAGGGCGGCAAAATTTTGTGTATTGAGTCTGATATAACAAAACTCTCTTTGCCGAGAAGAAAGCTAGACGTCATGCTTTCCATTTAAATACCAGTGTTCTATAGGCTTTTACTTTTTACTAAAATTAAAATTTATTTCAATAAAATTGAATTTGATTTATTATATACCAAAAAGGAATAATACTTCAATATAAGTTAATATTGTTTAATGTTTTCTCTTTGTTTATGCCTGTTTTCAACATATTTGCATCAATATAGAAAGTTTTTTGGCGTATATTAGATATAACAATTTTAGATATTCCCTACACTGATTGGGGGGTGCAGACGGGTAGGGCGTGAAAATAGCCAGGCGGCGCAAAAATATAGCAGAGGGGCGGCAAAGTGATAAATCCGCCCATGGATTCGCTATAACCGAGTTCCACTGTATACCATCAACGTTTACACAAAAAGATTGATCTTTTCTATTTAGAGTTGGAAATCTGATTTCTAACAATAAAGTAATATCAAACCACGTTAAGATGAGCTCCAAAGGGAACAGAAAATCTGTTCGTATTAACAGTAATTCGTATTATCCTTACAGAATTGAGCGAATCGTATTACTAAGTTATTTATCCTATCTCTGGTTCTCACATACACATTTTCCTATTATATAGGCTATATGTTATTAATTTATTACTCTATTTTATCAGTATTGTCATTTTATTACAGCATACACATTTTGTAACAAAAACCACAGTATATAGGCTACAAATACATACCTGTAAAGTGGATATTATGTGTAGTTGATAGATTCGAAAAATCCTTGTTTTACTATATATATATACTATGGTTTAGTAAATATTTATTTGTTCCGGATTACATACTGTGCCAAGAAAAAAAATTGAAATTATAGTAGTACACTTAAAAAATTCAGTAATTGCAGATCATTTTCGCTTTTGGTCGGCACAGTGTCGCCAAAAATCATTATGTTTGTCCATAGTTTCTAGAAAAGTCCCAGAATCTGCCTCTTCCATCAGAAAACGACGCGTAGTGAAAGTCTCCATCACACTAACAGGATTTTCGTCCAAAGTAGCAAAGTAGTCAACGTCTTCGTCAGTATTCGTAGAATAGTGGTTATTAGAGCCTGGGTTACATGCAAATGCATATGTGCATATACAGTTGCATATTTTAGCCTTTTTTAGCGTCGGTAAAATTCCAGAATAAATGCATAGGTTAAGGGTTTTATTAAGCGTTTTATTATTCCTTTATCGGAAAAATTCCCCAAACAACGCTAAAGCTAAACTTTCCCCCCTATTCTTCATCTAAGCAGAAACTCAAAAGAATTTGCAAACAGACACGTTTAATTATGTCCCAGGGCTCCAAAATATAATCCTAGCTGAATTATAGCCCCCCTCATTAAAAAAACCGAAGATTTGTTTCTATTCCACTAGACTGGTAGTTACCTTAAGGTCAGATTAAAACAATTATTTACATAGGGTAAAATTCGACGTCATTATCTATCAACAATAGACGTGGATGATAGTCTCTCACGAATAAACTATCAGTAATAGACAATCCGCAAAATTTTATAAATGCTACCCAATTACCCCCATAGCTCTGGAAAGGACCGTTTTTGGCACAAAAGTGCTATTGAATGATAGAAGACAATGCTTAACTGTTCTGAATGTCAAGAGACACGTTGTGATATGCTGTAATAGAAATTGCACTGTATAAAGCATATCATTTTGCGTATATCGAATGTTGCTACTCAGTAGATAATATTAAGCCAATTTATTTTAAAAACGTGGGAAGTATGATTTTCAATTAAGTTAAAAAATATGTTAAATGCATAATTATTCATAATAGGTTCATGTTTATTTATTTTAAGTGCATACGAACAGGGTAGGCTCCGAGCAGGAGTGAACCGGGCATTCTCCCTGAGCGGCAGACTTTTAGGGGCGGCAAAACGGAATTATTATAAACAATGAAATTATGTTGAGGCGGCAAAACACGTGTTCAGCGGCACAATACCTAGCACCGGCCCTGCATATAAATGCATATTTTGAGGTTTTTTAGTGCGTACTTACATGGATATTTTGCTGATTATTTAGTACACATAATCCGGGCTCTAGTGATTACTATCCGGCAAGGGCATTATCATGCCGTTAATAGCCTCAACTATTTCGACGTTCGTCCAAACACTGCACGCTATGATGTTGTCCATTGAGACATATTTTTCAGTCCTAATCGAATGCAAACGCTAACATGAAGTGTTCGTTATGCAACTTTATATAAAAGTTGCCACGCGCATTTTGTTCGTGTTAAGCGGAGGAAATTTTCCAAGGGCCATTGTTTATCAGTTCGTAGTAAACGGTATTTCGTCTTAACCGCGTTCGTGTTAAAGGAAAAAATAACCTGGGGATTCCTATTTAATTTGAAGGGACTTCCGTTTAAAAACTTCGTTTAAAGACTTACTTAACTTAGAAAACTTAAAACTTTAAAAACCTAATTTCAAAAACCTAACTTTAAAAACTTAACTTTAAAACTTCATTTTAAAAGTAATTCGTCTTAAGCTTGTTCGTTTCAACGAGGTTCAACTGTATATCTTTTTAGTAACCAACTATAGCAATTTAAACGTTTTTTAAATAGTGTTTTATTAGAAGTTTCTCCGCCATTCTTAGCATAAAAAAGCTAGACGTACTGCCAGTGATCCTGTTGTTAGATCATAAAACTCCGCTTACAAATTAATGAGGGCCGATGCAGGTCCGAATAATATATTATTTAAACTAGGGAATTCTTAGGATGGATCGTTAAAAGTCAAATCAATCATACTCGAACACAGGTAAGCCCGTGCAATCATACACCTAAATTTTCTTAGCTAGAGGGTATTTAGTCCGTTAATTGATGTTCTTTGCAGGTATAATTAGACGCAAACGTGTTACAAAATAACAATGTATCCTTTTGTATTTGACGTCTGGCCCCTCATAAAATTTAAAAACAACGTGCGAACCCACTTTGACAAATTTCATTAATTTTCTCTTAACACCAGGTACGCCTTTGTTTAGGTAGAAGGAAGTTAAATATAAAGCTGTGCAAGAAAATTAATAAAAAAGCCTTTTCGCCTTTAATTATGTTTTAAAATCAAAACGAAAGCAGTGCATTGTTAGAAAGGAATAAACTATAAATAATGACTTCTTATTTAATGTTCCGCACCCTACATTCAATATACACAACAATGTTGCGTGCCCCCCAACCTAAAAAAAAAAAGTTACGGTGAGGATTTAAATATTCAAATACTAAGGTGGGAATGATTGGTTAAGGGTTTCGAAAATCTGTACAGTTCTACGCTTAGTACAGCCTTTAAATGTTGCTGAATAAGTATGCAAATGTTCATATCAAAACGACCGAAGACGTTATACGAGGTCGTGGAAAAAAGTAATAGAGTTCAAAGAGGGCCAAATTACTGGCCTTCATCAAGGGCAGAAAACTTGTAAGAAGATTGCTGAAATCTCTGGAATCGGATTACAAACTATCCAGCGCATTACTAAACCTTAGAAAGTTAGCGGTGGACCATCACAACTTCGATGTTCGATTCGGAAAATGTATATGAAGTCGAAAATTATTCCTGAATAATCGCGACCGAAGATCATTAAAATGTTTAGTGAAATCGGATAGTAAAAAATGACCCTAGAACTCACAACCATGTTCAATAGTGGAAACAAGACCATTTCCGCTAGCACAATAAGACGAAAACTCAAAGAATTGGGATGAAATAGCTGCGTTTCAAAAAGGAAACTACTTGTTAGTGAGACTAATTGCGAAAAAAAATACTACAATTTGCCAAGGAATATAAAGATTAGACAGCTAAGCAATGGGATGTGGTCTGATGAGTTCAGATTTACTTACTTCCATCATGATGGACGCATCAAGATTAGAAGAGAACTGCGTGATGCACTGAACCCTTCATGTATTGTACCCACTGCTCAAACCTTAGGAAAAAGTGTTATGATCTGAGGTTGCTTTTGTTAGTCGGGTTTAGGCTCACCAACACTATGCAGCAATAAAGTTAAGTCAGCTGAGTAGCTGAGCATACTGAATAACCAGCTTCTTCCATCAATTGATATTTTCTTCCTTGAAGGCCACAGCATATTCCAAGACGACAATACCAGGATTCATAGAGCTCAAATATTAAAAGATTGATTCGGGGAACACGAGGTATTTATCATTTGCACACTTGATTTGGCCAACACAAAATCCTGAACTCAGTCCCATTGAAGGAATGTGGGATATACTAGAGAAAAGTCCAAAGAGTAATTCGATTCGAAGGAAGGGTCTTTCTCTTTCATAATAAAGCTCCTTCATCAACGAAGGATTTTGACAAAATATTAATGCAAATCTGGCCAAAAGCAAGTGTTGAGACATTGCATAAACTCACAGAAACAACGCCAAAACAAATGGGAGCTGTAGTTCCTTTTAAAGGAGGCCCAACGAAATATTAAAATGCGCCACTTTTTTTTATCAAGGCAGTTTATATAGTCATCGATAATTATAACATCTGGGTGATTGTGTAGTAGTGTTGGTGTTTTGCAGAATGCATTTATAATAAGATGGTAGAATTATTGTTTTTATATGCAAATCACACACGTATGCTATTGTTTTTATATGGTAACACTGTTTTCATATAAGTATAAGTATAGCACGATTTTGTATAGTAACGTTTTCATACCCAGCATAATAGCCTGACAAGTTTATTTAAAAAATACTCATCGATTCGTTTAGTATTGTAACAGGTATTTGAAGAATTAATATTCTTGATTAAAACGAGTGATTATTACTTTTTCTTCTTCCGCACGCTACGAATATAAATATCCTTTTTTATCTACTGCCCTCATTTTTTTCTTGATGCACATCAGAATAAATAAAATAAAGCAAAAGGGAAAACCAGGTTTGAATTTCGCTGGGCGTATAAGGCATTCTTTTCTCGCCATCAGCAGGATCGTAATGTTTGCGAGGCTTTAAAAACGGGGTCGACGTTAGCAAAAAGACGTGTTTGGTTCGCTAAAAGGGTTGGGCATAACACAACCAGCTTTTTAATGATTTTTTTATATGTTTACTTCCATTACTGGAACGTTTTTCGACAAGGGATCGTTCACCAAAAGCAACATTTAAAACGTCGTTCTTGAACATTCCGCCGTGGTAAGTTATGTGTACAAAGCGCCTAAATGGCATTTCTGAAACTTTTTAGTAACTATCTTTGGTGTCCTGGTGGAATTATTTAGCCCTTCATTGGTTTAATCTAACAGGAAATTATGCGATGAAGAAATGTTTGTCGTGATAGCTGTGCATGAGCATGTATTCGAGTTGGCAATAATGCACCCTCTTACAATCAGAAAACTGCTTCCGCATGCGTGATTTCAAATCTGTAGCTAGTTACTCTGACTTGCTTGGGAAACGTTATTGATAACATCTTGAGAATTAATGAACGAACTGTACATTAAAAATGCATTAAAAAATAAAGGACGTAATGAAGACAAAGAGCTTGAGCTTTAATTACGTAAATAGTCTGTTTTAATTGGAACAGCGGTCGAGAACTCAATAATTAGACTCGATTAATTAGGCTCTCCCAATTAATTCGTGGCACGCATATTGGAGTCCTAAAACCTTAAGCGACAAGGAGGGTCAATTGAACGATATTTTTTTTCATGAATTTTGTTCTCTTAATCACATGCAGCCCATATGAATGCCACCTGATATTATTTGAGGCATGTTGATGCATAATTTTACAGGTTGGTGATGGAAAAGGAAAGTGATATATACTTGTAATAGACATTTTACATATGTTACACATGAACTTATACGTATGTTATGCAGAAGATTTTATTCTATGATTACGTTGAAGAAGTTGTTCTATGATTACGTTTATGAATGGCACTTATGAAATTTTGAATATAATTAACAGCTTTAATTAACCCGCTTTTATGAAAATAATTTTAAATGCAAGTCGGAGCGAGACAATAAACCTATGCAAAAGCTTCTCTGGAATGGACTGTTGTTTTACAATACTTTTAATAACACGATTAATCTACATAGCGCTAAAAGAAGTGTAAAAGAAAAAGTCATTAAAGGTTGATATTATGGAAGGAAATTCTAAAAAATAAATTTTAGAAATTATTACCAAAATAATGTTATCTTTCGTTTAGCATTATTTTTTTATTACCTGGGTATTAAACATTGAATTATTAGAATCTCACATTTGAGTATAAACTTATACTTTATAGTATATTTATTATTGTATTATATATTTATACTTTACAAAATGTTTATTGGGTGTTGCTTTCTCTGACCACGTGATGAGCCATTTGATAGAACCGAAAGAACAGCATGTAACGAATAAGTCACTGTAGCACGCCCTCAACTGCGTTTCAGAAAGTTGTAGCTATTGAAATTGCTGACAATTTATTTATTAACAATTGCCGGTTCGTATTCTAATCCGTAGTCTTATTTTCCGCATAATTCTAAATATCTCATTTACAAACGAATATTCTGAATATCTCATTTAGAAACGAATATTCTGAATATCTCATTTAGAAACGAATATTCTGAATATCTCATTTAGAAACGAATATTCTGAATAGCTCATTTAGAAACGAATATACCGAATAACTATTCTGGATATTAAATCACGGAATTCACAGAATGACTTCGTAGTCACCCAGAATGCTATTCAGAATGTAGCAATTACAAATAATCACTACTCCAAATATGATGGGTACTCCTGACGGCATTTGAGGTAGTAACAATTAATGAACTGTATAGCATTGCCCATCTCCAACTGATCCATCGATAACAGAAGGGACTTGGTACGAAAAAATCTTAACTAACGCAATTTAGACCACTATCATCGCCAGCTCAAACAGCAATAATGGATTTCGTTTCGTATCTTCCTTTATAACCGAAAGAATCACGTTGTTGATTCAAATCAAAGACGGTGTCCTTCGCGGTCGCCAAATAAATAGGTCATTTAGACTTACAACGCCCTCATCAGAGAAAACAAGAGCTTGAGTGACCCCAAGACTTCTGGCGCCTTTGCAGGAAAAAGAGAGCCATGGATTCACACCAACACGATGAAATATCACGGCTATTATTTTTAATAGTTAAAAGAGGTCGGTCGTAAACTGTGCAGGAATATCAGTCTTTTGCGTTCGAAGGTTGTGCAGCGTTTTTGCATGTTTTGTGTGTAGCCGGTGACTGGTTTGGTCGACGGTCAGTAGACGTGAGAATGGCTTAGTAGGACTTTTATGTTGACAAACTGGTATCAGACCATCTGTAGTCCGAGAACACGACTTAATTACAGTTGATATTTGGTAGATTTGTATTCATTTTGACACTGCAGTGCATGAGCGCAAGAAATATATAAGCAAAATGAATGTAGTATAACAGAATTTTTATTATTGCTACATCTGATTCAAATTATTGAATTAATATACCGATTGAAATTACACAAAAGAGTATACAGTAACCGATTACGGGCCGCGCGATCGGTGCCATCGCACTGGGCGCCAAACCAAGGGCAGGGGCGCCAAAACGGCCTGACGGCACTGAAATGCAGACAAGGTCAAATGCAATTTGATCATCTAAGACAGGGGTCTTCAACCTTTTTCAGTCCAAGGGCCAATTTTGCTTATTCTCATAGGCCTGCAGGCCGCACGACTGTATCGACAATATGAGGACTGAACGAAGAGCCCGGATCCGATGGGGAATTGAATCCGGCTGTTTTTTTTCTCCAGTCTCTATATTGGAACGCCTACCGATATTGGATCACCTCTGGGGATATTATATATTACAATATGGGGCCATGCAAAGAGAAAACAGTTATTAACATATAAAATCAAATCTTTCGGTGAAGTTTTTGGCAACTTACTTTTAACAACCCTGTCAATATCATGTCAGTTTCTGATTGTTTTGCAACTCTAGAACGTTTTCATGGTGGATATTCTACAGTTGATTTCCGATCCCTAACTTTTGGTTTTACCAAACATCATTGACCCACGGCTGTTCGTAGGCATTGCCAGTGGTTTTGGAAAATTTAAAGAGTATTACGTAATCAATGATTTGGCCATTTCAAAACTCGGACGGCCAGTAGAGTAAAATTAACATTGTTATTTAACATGGGAGAAAATTAAGACCAGCAGAGAAGCCTCCCCAAAGAAGGTTCTTGAAGCCCTTGCTTTGAATACTCTCCCACATATGAGTGTAACCCCAATGGCGATGGAATTTTTATATCTATACATAATATATGTGGGTTGTATCTCTGTAATCCACATTTGCCAAAGCCTGTAACCCCCCCCTTATGAACTTTCTACGTACGCTTATGTGCACATGCAAATGCTCCCGACTGGTAACATTTTCAAGGCATACCGTCAGATGGTTGGGAAGATGTTCTTATCGACATATTTAGAATAGAATTCAATGAGTCCTAAGTTGAATTTTATTTTAAAATCACTGTTACACTGAAAATGAATATAATTATCCCTAATGTCCATATACGCTAAAAAACTAAAGTAAAACACAATTGAGGAAAGACTGCATGTTCTTTAAATTCTCTAGCATTTTTAAGAAATTTATTACGAAATGTGAAAATGTGAACAGAATAAAATACACAGATTTAAGACTGAGAGTGTGCAAGGGGCATCATTTTATGGGAAACAATTTGTATTGTCAGCGGGCCGCATAAAACATGTCGGCGGGCCGCAAGTGGGTGCGGGTTGAAGCCCCTGATCTAAGCGCTTATTCTTAAATAATTTCAATAAATGAAATTGATGTTTTATTTCTCGGAATGCAATATGTAATTACGTTTATTTCCACACTTTTCTGAAGCCAACAAGAATAAATTCAGGCTAATGCAGAATGAATACTGTGTACGGATTCTTCGTATGATACAATATGATACTGCGCGTAAGAAATTAGGTAAATAAAAACTACATCAAAATGGATGACTTGTCTGACTGTACAGAGGATTTTCCAGATTATTGAAACTCACATAAGGCTTTAATTTTTATATTAAAACAATTTAATTTTTTCCCCTCAGAAAAAGTACTTGTGGTTTAGTTACACTTTATTCGTTGCAGGGAAATTTTAAATCATTATTTGTCTTGTGACAATATTCAATTCCTTTTTAATTCAATATTCAATAATATAACAATATTCAATTCCATTTTAAATTTCTTTTTTATAAGGAGATTCAGTAGCCTATTAAGGAGATCTCTAGAAAAAAAGAAAAAATCTGTGCCACAAAAAGAATTATTTTGAAAATAATTAATATTTAGAGAGGACGCCAAATTTCAGGCTTCACACCGGGCGACATATGACCTAAATCCGGCTCTGGAGTGTACTTGCAGTTTAATAACGAAAAATAAAGTCTCATTAGTTGGTAATATATATTTTCTTTTAACATATTATCGGGACTTCAACATTTGTAGAAAGGTTGAGCCGATTATTGTAAAAACTAATGCTGAATGGATTTTTATTATTGTCTAAATGTTTCGTTTCAAGCTCGTGGTGTGGGTCTTATAACTTTACATGATATTACACAAAGAATGGGCATTGTTTTATAAAGTGGCTTGAGCGAAACTGAAATTCAACACACACACAATATCATAACTAGTAGATACTTTCGATATAAAATTCTATAGACTAAAATTTTTAGGTTACCATATTATTACCCGAAATGTATAGATGCAGTGTGAACACAGATACAAATGAACTAAAATGTCATTACAGAGACTGGGATATCAAAATCAAACATATTGTCGTCGAATATCACAAATTTGCCACGACCAGCGAAATTTTCGTAAATAGAACTATAATATTTTATGTCTTAACTGAAATAATTCAGCACATTCAACAGCGAATCCACCCTGTTATGGTAACTTAGTGAAATGAATGCCTGTAAATTTTCCTATCTTACGTTACTGGGTGCGACTTCTGAATTCTTCTATCTTAACTGACATTAAACAGTCTTGGGAGACATGACTGTAGACCAGTGGTTCCCAACTGGTGGTCCGCGAAGGAGTCCAAGGTGGTCCGCCAGACGGGTCAGAATTAAAAAAATAATTAAAACAAACACTTACAAAAATTATTAAAAATCGATAGTACATTTGTAGTATTTTACAATCTGACGGAACTTCAGAAAACGGTTCGTATTAAAAGTAATTCGTCTTAAGGGTGTTCGTCTTAACGAGGTTTGACTACATTATCATTAGATTTTTTTTTCTGTTTATTATTCCTTTTTTTTACCAAAGAACAATTTTACAATCGCATTTCCGCCAAAAATGACCCGGCTCCCTTTTTGTATCATGATCTTGCAGCCAACTCGTGAGAATTTTTCAAAGTGGTCCGCGGGTACAATTGAAGTGGAAAAGTGGTCCGCGGCTTAAATTGAGTTGGGAACCACTACTATAGACTGTCTTAAGTGATTTTTATTAAAATAAGGAGTTCCTTAAAAGGGGAGAGTCCTTCAGGAGACGCCTGGAACTAAATAAATGCTTCAGACTAGTTTACAAATTGCTTTACAAAACAAAACAAAGAATGCTATTTAGCCATTAATAATATTAATTACCGTGATAAAAATTTCACTAAGTGTGAAACCGCATAAGTTGAAATCTTGGTATGACGTATAGGGGACACCCATAACATAGTCACTTCAAACTAATAACATAACAAAAAAGCTGTGGCTGTGTAAAATTAAAGTATAATTATGCACCTTCGGCAAAATACATTCGATTTGATTGCCAAATTGAACATATAAAGCTTTAAAAGATACTTTAACAGCAAAATAGCTATCATAAAAACATATATAACAATTAATTTTAATGAGAACGATAAGATTCGAGCCGTTGCGAGAGTACTTCAAGTCCCACATGTTCTACAGCCATGAATAATCCAGCTTTGTTTCTTGGATGTCGCTGCAAAGTACATAGTGAATTGTATAGGATGTCTCGTAAGTACTTTACGGTATTTAAATTCGGCAAGCGCAGAGGCCAATGGTGTACTTGGAACTCAGTAACTATGTTTTTATTCAGCCAGTTCTATGCCACCCGTGCATGATTGGTGGGAGGGATTGCATTATCATGTTGGTATAAATTATCACCATCAGAGAACATGGCGTTGATAAAGGGGGATGTAAATTATCCGCAAGGAGATCTATGTGCGTCGCTTGTGTCACGGAAGATTCCATTAGCACTAGTTGTGCTTGCATACTCCACAAGAACACACCTCCGCACCAAGGTTGAGTCACCGCCAGCTTGCATAACTCTTTGCAGACAGGATGGATTCATAGCTTCATATTGTCTCTGGCATACACGAATACGTTCGTCTGCTTGAAACAGCTGAATTTCGGACCATTCGCAGACCATATCATAAACTTAATCTGATTTTTATTATTTTGAAGATTTCTTTACTTTCTGTAATGAGAGAATTTATCATTTCGAAAGCCAAGATCTTCCGGATATCCAAACCTGCCTTTAATATTAAGACGAAAAAATTCACCAAAGGAGCTTTAACATTAACAGTACCCAACATAATACACATTTCCCCAATATTTTATGTAATCATGAAACCCTAAGTATTAAATAAAAATGGGAATTTCAATTTTATGTTCATGTAGTCATTATTGTCCATATTTTCATCACATTAACTTTTCTCAAGCTTAACGTTATCATCATCATCAAATCTAAGGCAATAACTTGATTTCTTACTGAGACTGACT
Organism: Dysdera silvatica; assembly: GCA_006491805.2. Taxonomy (NCBI): domain Eukaryota; kingdom Metazoa; phylum Arthropoda; class Arachnida; order Araneae; family Dysderidae; genus Dysdera; species Dysdera silvatica. The sequence goes on along the minus strand of QLNU02015360.1, from coordinate 259,848,551 downwards.
TTTTCCAAGCAGCCAAATTCCCATTTCAATTAGATTTTCCTCCAATCTGAAAAAGTATATTTCTTTATTTGCTTTGCTAAACAATATACTGTACATCGCCTATTTTTACGTTACAAATTGACCATGTAGCATTCAGTTGGTTCGAAGTTTAACACCACACTTTTTTCAGTTTCTTGAATGCGAATAAATTTATTCAACCTATGTATCGTTTTTAGCGATAGATATTTGTTCCGTAATATTTCTGTTGATGCATTGTTATTTCTGGAATTAAAAGAATGCTGACTGATTATTAGGCTGGAAACGGAGAAGAGCAGAAATCTATAGCTTGTCACGAGGCTTCTTTCCGGATACATAACCCTCATACTATATAAATAGTATTTTCCAATTCGATTTCTTTGATTTCGTCTTTTTACAAATTTAATGAAGAAGAAACCTCACTTTTGATTGCTTTGAACTATGAAACTTGGTATTGGTAATTAAAATGGTATTCCATGGTATGTGTGTGTGTGTGTGTGTGTGCTTAACTCGGGTAGTACGTAGAAAGTTGATTCATAGAAGTTTTCGATATTATTAGTAAAATAATATATTTTACACAAAACACCTACAATGCTTTAAGAAAAATTGGTCAATTAACAATTATGTTTCAGATATATCATTCAGTAATTTACCGACCTTTTTTCAAATTTCTCAGAAACTGTTTTAAAAACAGTCTCTTTTTTTTTTAACATTAGGTAAAACTATATCAGCACGTTCCTGTAACATTTAACACACTTTCTAGACCCTTTGCGGATACAGGTATTCAAATATTTGTAAACTGTGACATTTTCTTCGCCAGCGATAGGATACTATTTATTAACTTAATGTTTAAAAAATCACTTTCTTTCCAAGAACGTGTATTTTCCTTGCACAAATGCGCATCAAAACATTCGGATTAAAAGACAAATTTGCTTACATGATCATCACAGAATTGCTTATATTTAATGAAAAAGCCGACTGTCAAAAGTTATCCAACAATATAGAGATCACACTCAATAATTCTGACATCACGCTTTAGCACAGACTAGAGCTTGTTTTGGTATAGGAGAGAAAAAAAGACATTGTCCCCGACATAGATTCAAACCAGGGCCTAGAGAAAAAAGCTCTAGTCTAAGCTAAAGCTTGGGTGTCAAAATTATTGAGTACGACAAATTCCCCACGAAAAATTACAAAACATTTGCCCCGGTGGCTTTATGTGTTAACAAATATTTGGAAATTTTGTTAGCCCTGAGAATGAGAAGGGTAATAATATCTTACAAAATATAACTCAGTCTGAAATCCTTGCACTGGTGACAGTTCTGATCGAATTAGTCGTGGGTTGTATCATCACATCTTTTTGACGGTACTAGGTGCTTTTAATATGTGTAAAGATAGATTCTCAAAATGACTTCACGTTTCGCAATTGTTCACTTGCTTACGAATGCCTCCTTAAATATGCCCAAACCGAAAGCTTACTTAATTATGACATTTATTAACGAAAAAGGCGCAGAATTGTGTAATTGGGCTTCTTTTTAAAATTTTAATCCATCATAATTTCAATAAATAAAATATTGATAATAACATATCCACAAAATGAAGACAATTTAGCAATTTTCTTGCGTTTTTAATGCGAGTGGTTCTTGAGATGGATGATGATGGATGTGTTTTGATAACTGGCATAGATCCATCATAATTTTTTGGAGGCTAAGTTCCAGTTTCTAATTTCATTTAGACACAGAAATAAAGGTTGTTGGAGATAATGTTTAGTATAAGAAAGTGCTTCGAATCACATATATATGTTTAGTTTGTAGCACTGGAAATTCCGTGGGCGAATAGGAAATTAAACAAAGTATGTCAGATAATAATGTCTTCTGTTTTTATAGAGATAAGGATCCTAGCACAATCGATCATCAGCAACCACGTTGCTAGCACTTATTTATTACAGTTGTTCCTTGTTCAGTACTTTTGCTATTTCTTGAAGTATACCGGACCTATCGATACATTGCAATTAGTTTTGGTTTTAAAGAAAATCAAAATATCAATTTTTTAAGCATGAATCCAAAAATTTAAGATGGGTAATAAAAAAAACGGATACAGGGACATGTAACATATAACTATTTTTATTATTTAACATACATCGTCAGGATATCAGAATTTCGCAGAATTTCCAGATTCTCCAGGTCGGGTGGGCACCCTGAGTATGTCCCCTTCTTTCCTACACACACACATACACTTTATAAGCAAAGCAGAGTCCAGTTATTTGGAAACATTTAAAGGTAGATTTCAGCCACTTACTCTCTGACAACTGACGAGTATAAGTTATTTATGGTTGTAACTTAAAGTGCTGTGTTAAAATCACACATAGGCAATAGAGTGGCAGGACAAATTTTAAACCCAATGGTTATATAGCTATTTGTAATGGAAATATAATGGGAACAACATTAGGGAAAGGAATTTCAAACGGACCAAAGACAGTTGAAGTATGTTGACTCCGGTGAATACAAAGTCTCTTGAAGTTCCCATCTTCCTTATAAAGTAATAATAAAAGAAAAAAGAAAAAAATGTTCGTGTAGCCCCTCATCTATCATACACTCGATGATAGAGTTATCCTTAGAAAATGAAAAATCGATGCTGTGGAGATCGGATCGGGTTTTATTAAGACTTGAAAGTTAATCCTTTCTGATGAACATGGGGAAAGCCCGAAGACGCTCTACAGAAATACCCAAGATGTGCCGTCAAAACATACACCATCAGTCAAACGTGAATCGAGCACTGCCCATACAGAGTCTTGACTCTTAAGTTTACCTTCATTTTTCTTTTTCTTTCTATTAGGCAAAGAATCCAATCTGTGGTTGCTTTCTACATCAAAACCTCTTGAGTAATGAATGGTGTTTCCAAGGCCTTTCTCAAATAATTTCCCACGACGAAATTGGCCGCCAACATTCCGAGATCATTAATTACGAATATCCAGTTTTAAAGCCTAATTCGGTTAAAATATCTGCCAACTGTGGTTTAAAATCCAGTTGATTTAAATCTTCGTAGCTTGTATACGTCAATCTCTTAAAGCTTGAGCTTAATGCATTTTATTATCAGGCGGAGAAGCGTACCCACCGCAGATTTGTCTGTTACTAGAATTATGCTCAAAACCAGTGCCATCTACAAATTGGTAAAGGGGAATTGAGGAAAGAGGGGAAGCTTAATAAATATATAAACTTAATATATACATTTCAATTATGGGGTTTCAAGGATATTATACTTGTCATGCTTCCTCCTTCAAATATGGGGAAAATTGAACTCGTTTTTCTAGTAAGCATTTGCTCATCAAATTTAGGAAGCAAACGAAGTGGGGTGGAATATTTTCTGCATCTCTCTTTATCATTTTAAAAAAAAAAACTTATTAGGGCGTTCTTTTTCTTCTTCTCGTGTGCAGTGTCACTTTAATTCCTTAATCTCTAGGCATTTCTGCTAATAAACCTAACAAAGTAAAAAAGTTCATGACACCAGCGATTTATAAACCAAGGGAACGAGCCCTTTCTCATAATTTGGCGCGTAACAGAAATCCGAGTGTTTGATTGGGTCTTAAAAAAAACAAAAAAACTTGGGCATAAAAAAAAAATAAAAACATGTACACCCCAAACTTCAGTTGTGAAAACAGAACTTGTAATGTCAGATGCGTTACATTTTTCACGTCACATTAAGACTAAGCTTCCAAGTTTTTTCAAATTATATTACAAAAATAGACTGATTTCGATTGTTTTATTCTGATTCGACTATTTTAGAAAATGCTACTCTGCTGTTATCTTTGTTCTTTCCCCACCCCCAATTCGTACAATTTTAAAACCTTTTAGGAGCGCACTTCTATTTTGCTAAAAATGATACAATATTTATAACCTATTATTACCTTTCTTAGGGTTAACACAATGGCCAAATGGTCAACACACAAAGCCACAGGGCCTTTTTTTTTTGTTGTTATATTTTCGTTGGGAATTGAGATTTATAACATTGTTGACACCCACGTTCTTAAGCTCAAATTAGAGCTATTTATGTAGAAGGAAAGGTGGCCGAAAGGTTAAGGTATTTTGTTTCATGCAGAGCAAGCGCGGATTTAGGGGGCGGGGGGCGATCCCCTCTCGAATGAAAATTTAACATTGAAAAGATACAAGGTAAAGGTCCAATGAGGTATCATTTCCAAAAATCAAATCATTAATCGCTTCTTCAAAGAAAATCGAAATACGGAGGGGGGCAATGGCCCTCGCCTATACCTGCCGGCGCCCATGGCTTGGGCTGGAAAATATTACACTTGGTCTTGACTTTGAAAGTATTATACATATTGAGAAATATTGGCACAGAAATGTGAAGACGCCTAAAATTATTTTTTTCTAACTTTAATGTTATCTAATTATATCAGTTGTAATGGAAACATATTCTGTAGCATTTTTGTTTTCATTTCTGTTTTTAAAAAATTTAAAAAAAAGGCCCTTTTTTTAAAAAAAGAGGAAACATCGAATTAATCTAATTGGTTGAATTACAAGCGGATTAGAAAAATACACACTTTTTGAAAATTTTATGAAAATTTTGCAGAAATATGCCAAAATATGCAGAAATATTCAAAATATGCGCACAAATGTGAAATATGCAAAAACATGCAAGTGCATAGAAATCCGGACCCTTTTGATAACTCACATAATGGCAACTGGGCACATTAGGTTTTTTATCCGCAAAATATTTGCTTGTTTTTCTAAAACATTCCGACATATTCTGAAACGTGTGCCATAACAGATCACTGACATCGCGTTTCTCCTTAAAGTAAAATTGAAATAAAATACAGGGTACAAGGGAGGAAATTACACTCTGAATTAAACACTCTCTATTAACCACTCTGAATTAAACACTCTCTATTAACCACTCTGAATTAAACACTTGATTTACACTCTGAGAATTACACTCTGAATTAAACACTCTCTGATTTAAAACTCTGGAATTAAACACTGGTAAAATAGCAATGAAAAAGATCACTCAAGCTTTCGGACGCATCAGCAGCAACATTGCTATTTTACCAGTGTTTAACCTTTTTATGTAAAGTAAAATTGTCAAAACTGCTGGATGGTATCTCTACCCCTCCTTTTCCTTCTTAAGCTTTTCTGTATTTTGAACTCAATTCCTATAATCTTTCCATCTGCATTGTTTTTTATAATTGTGCAATTTCTTACACATGGTTCTTAATAGTATAACTAAACTGTTGACCTCTAACATCGTTGTATCGAAATTACTGATTTCACATGCTGATTTCCAGATATTATTCCGACTTAATTCTCATAAACAGTCAATTTCATAAATTTTATCTAGGTGTGGAGCGCAATTTTCTCAAATGAGGGCCATCAAATCCTAAATAACATTACCATTCCTTATTCGTTAATTCGTAAAAACGATGTCAAATCAGTTAAGGCAATACAATGTCTCTATATCTCCTTCTCAAAGACATACAACAACCCAACTCTTTAAAATCAACAGAATTCAGAACTATACAATAATCTACCTTTTCTTATTGTCAACATCATCGCATTCTGGATGAGAATCTTGCAACATACTATGGCTTTATATCCTCTTCCACTTTTAACACAATACTTGAAACAATACAATATACATTTTTTCTCTCACATTGCTATAATTCTCATACGGCTTACGTTATATACCACAAAATATATATATCGGAATGAATAAACATTATTATATACTTGTAGTACCCCCATATCTTTACCTATGCGATTATTGCGGTTTTCTCAAATAAGGCTTAACAAATCTGTTAACAATCAATAAGAATATGCGATAAATTTCAATTGATAGATAATATTTTGAAAATTTTTTAAAATACTGCGATGATCAAAGTGAATAAAAAAATAACTTACAGTTACTACAATTAAACGCAAGAGCATAGATATGTATATCAGACCCGTAAGCAGGTGTTGAGGGTTGTAACCCCATTGCGATGAAATTTTGTACATATAACAGGAATGTTGAGTTGTAGTTCTCACCCCCCCCCCCATTGAGCGTATAACGCCCTTATGAAATTCCTGTGAACGCCTAAAAACGTTTGTAAAAATTGCAACACCATGAAGGAATCACTTGACTGAGCTGAAACTTTCAGGAAATGCAAATTAGGGTATGCTATTCAAATGATTAGAATTTCAGAGTCATCACGCATGCGTGGGCTGAGCAGCGCCCTCTGAACTGCTGATGGATCCGTATAAATAGAGGGCTGTAGCGGGGCGTGTATGGTTATCTGCTAGTGGTAAACGTTACATGAGACGTCACTATGCCTCTACGACGAAAGAGGGCGACATTTCAGCAAGTTACGGAGTTTGAACGGGGACGAATGATCGGCCTTCGTGAAGGAGGGTTTTCTTATCATGCAATAGCAGCTCGTATGGGGCGTAACAGCAGCACAGTGATGCGAGTGTGGAAGCAGTGGGTTCAAGAGAACCAGACAACTCGGAAATCCGGGAGTGGACGCCGAAAGGTGACGTCAGCACGGGATGATAGACACCTGGTCCGCATGGCGGTGACGGACCGTTTTGCTTCATCTGGACAGTTGGCAGAACGTTGGTGCACTGCTACAGGTGTATCATTGTGTGCTTCATCAATTCGTCGGCGTCTACTGCACCGTGGACTGCGTGCAAGAGTTCCTTTATACAGGATCCTCCTGACGCAAAACCATCGGCGCCTGCGGCTACAATGGGCTCATGGACATAGAGACTGGCGTGCTGATTGGCAACAAGTGGTGTTTTCTGATGAATCCCGCTTTAATTTGGGGTACAGTGATGGCCGCATCCGTGTTAGACGCTATACCGGTGAACGCCACCTTCCGGAGTGCGTTATCCAACGTCATAGTGGACGAACCCCCAGCGTTATGGTCTGGGGTGCGATTGCGTATCATGGACGATCTCAGCTGCTACGAATTGTGGGTAATCTTAACAGCAACCGGTACATCAATGAAGTTCTGGAGCCCGAAGTTGTTCCCTTCCTTCAAGGCATTCCCGGAGCTGTATTTCAACAGGACAATGCCCGCCCACATATTGCCAGGAATGTTCAAGACTTCTTTTCATCACAACAGATACAGCTTCTTCCTTGGCCTGCCTATTCGCCGGATATGTCGCCGATTGAACATGTGTGGGATTTCGTTGGTCGGCGTCTCGCTCGTGATCCTCGTCCCATAGCTACTACAGATGAACTTTGGGGTCGCATACAAGCAATCTGGAATGCTCTTCCTCAGGCACACATTCAACATCTGTTTGATTCCATGCCACGTCGTATAGCATCACTTATTGCAGCGCGTGGTGGCTTCACCAAATACTGATTTTCGACATGTAATATTGTTTTTTTGCTTTGTAATTTTAATCGTTTATTTGTATCAACACAGGTCGTTTGTACATTAAATTTCATTCAATTCGGACGAGTCCTTCATGGTGTTGCAATTTTTACAAACATGAGTATATATATGTGTATGTGTCACCGGGGTTTAAATTTATTAATTTCCTTTAACAATATATAGTACAAAGTACAAACGTTCAGTGTAATAATAATAATTATTATGAAACTTTCAGTAAACTATAGTGAAGGATAACCAATAAATTTTTACTTCTAGACATATTTTGTTATTAGTAGAGTCCGTATTATATGCACTAAACACCAACAAAATATGCATACAAGTGTGCACTCAAAACTTCAAAATGTGAATTTGTATGTACTTAAATGCATAACCATGAATTTAAAATGAATAACTGTGCCCATAAATATTTTTTCGCTTTCTTTTTGGTTTTACGGCTCAAAGACTACAGTGGTCATGCTGCGCCGGGACCTACTGTTTTCCGAGGAATCCGAACCTCTTAAGGCCTAGGGAACCAAACCCCGGACTACAGTGAGCAGTGCGATCTTTATGAGATCTCTGAGTAAGCGTTCTTTTTGCACTGCTGGGAGTCGAACCCGGATTAGCCGCGCAATAGGAGAACGCGTTACCACACTGCGCCACCGCAGGGCCTAAACATTTTTTAACTTAGTTAAAAATCGTAATCCCTGCCTTTTACAACAATATGTTTATTATTAACTGCCGAGTAGAAATATTTGATATGCACAAAATGGCGTACTTTAAACATTACAATTTTATTACGGTATATCAATTCAAACCTTATTCATACGGATACAATTATTTACGTGGGGTGATAGTGATTTATAATGTATCAGTTATGTCAATCCATCTACGCAGCAAAGGGTAAAGACCTTGGGGTCTGATAAAGCCCTGCTGTCCAGAATTGGATGTAATTAGTGAAAGTGGAAGTAATAATTAAATATTTAACTAATTAATATATTTTTATTTAGTATAGATATGGAAGGTATAAATTAAGAAAAAGAAGTGGTGAAATAAATAAATAGATTTTAGTGAATTAGGAAGAATTTTTATAGATATCAGCATTTTTTAAATACCATGTGAAATTTTGCATCAATGCTGTGAGAAAATAAAATGCTGCTAATTTTTTTTAATAAGTTTATTTTGTGTGGTTAATAGACAAGAATGACATTACAAAAATAATGATTATGGTAGAACAAATAATCAAAGATCATTGATATTATAATATGAACATTAATAATAACCACTCGGGCAGCAATAGGTCAAGACGAGGGTCTGACAAAGCCCATATTGCCCGAGAGTAAGATTTGTAACGTAACAAGCGCAATACAATATGCCAGACAATATGCTATGTAAAACAACGGTGGAGAGTTGGTCCACAGATGCACCAGTGCTAGAGAGTGTTTATCATAAGTAGTCAAAAATAAGCAGATTTGAGGGGTTAGATGGGGAAATTCAAATGATGATTAGTAGTTAATGTATAATAAGAAATTTTCGAACATTATTTCTGAATTTTAAACGTGAAGTAAAGGATTTAGTTGATTGTGGAAGAGAGTTCCATATTTTTGTACCAGCATATCCCATTTTTCTACAAGCAAGACCAATTCTTGTGCGAAGAGATCTATAGTTCATTATTGTACGCATTCACCCATTGGCATGAATTACTGGCATTTGGCGAGCATGGAATTTTCCTCCGGTTATACGATGCTTACATCAGTGGAAAAAACGCAACCAAAGCTTAGATTGGCCAAGAAAAAGGATTCGTGCACAGGCGTTTGCTTCTAAACTTAAATTATTCAATAAATTGGCTAAAATTATCAATACACGCCTTTTGAGATTCAAATGTTTTTTATAAATGCTTTTAAATTGACTACGAAAGGCGTTTAGGAATAGAAACTGCAGAAGAATTGGTTGTATATGAATACAAGGAACGGATGGTAGCAAAACGTATACAGTAGTGTCTCGTTAATCCGAACAACGCTAATCGGAAAATCTGGTTAATCCGAGGTTTTTTTTCCAGTCCGTTGCGATGGCAATCGACTGACATGACGTAAACAAACAGCGCAGTGTGGGTGTTGCCAACTAATTGAAATTTCCCATAAAGCAGTGGTTCTTCAATTAGTTTTCATGGCTTTGGATCATTGTACTTTGGATCATTTTTTTCGGTCGGCGGGCCAGAAGATATAAAAACGAAATTATCTTATTCGCTATATGGGCATTGGCTTAACGAGGGCGGGTTAGAGGGACTTAACCCCATATAAGACATACATTATAATTAGACATTTTCTGATTCAATGAAACATTATTAAAGTCATGGGCGTCGTTTGGGGAGGGCAGGGGGTCAGTTGCCCCCCCCTCTCTAGAATTGAAATATATGCAATATTTTTAATACATTAAAAGATTAAAGTGGTTATTTGCTTTGGGTTAATATCGGAAAAAAAAGCCCAGTAATTTGCCTTAACGACGCCCTTGATTGAGGTATAAACATTAGTCCCTTCCATAAAAAAAATTAAACCGCGAGAAGAAAATTAGCCTTCATTAGAAAAAAATCAGCGCCCCTAGACCGCAAGGCTAGTTACGCCTATGTATATATTGTATACAGTTGAATACTGGAATATTTATAAAACCATGGGCCAGGGGCAGATTTAGAGGGGGGGGCTGGACTGGCGATCACCTCCCCATTGAATGAACATTTAACATCAAAAAATACAAGGTAAAGGTCCAATGAGGCATCGTTTCCAAAATTGCATTATTAATCGCCCCCTTGAATGACATCCATCTAAATCCGCCCCTGCCATGGGCGTAGCAAAGTAAGCTCAAACCCCTCCCACTGGACATCAAGCACTACACTTATAATACTGCAAGCGATTTTTGGAGAAAAAAGTGAATTTTGCAAAGAGAAAAAATTCGAGTAAAGGAGACTTCAAGTATTACGTAAGCACCTTTGGGGGGGGAGTTGCTGTTGTGCTTATTTTCCTATGTTAGCCAATGTTAATTTTTGCTTACCGGAGGGAGAGGGGTATAAAATGGCCAAAGAATACACCCTAATTGAATATAGCCTACTCACAAGCAATCCGTTACAAATTCAACTTACCAAAAATATTTTACATTACTTCTCAATACATTTTGATCCTCAATTCTCATACTTCGACTGTATTTGAGCCTCAATCCATAATTTTTAAATTGCTACTTTACCATGCGACACAGAAACAAACTGTCTTAAAGTCACGTTTTAAAATTTAATTTTAAATCACACACGTGTCAAATCTCTGCTCGTAACATCGGCATTTTACTATTCATTTTGTTTTTGATGCAGTTATTTCTTTTTCTTAATTTCTTTTCTTTTTCTTAATTTCTTACCTTTTGTAGCCGGGCTAGTTTTTACTGTTTGCAAGCGGGCTATTAAGAATCACTTACCAGCACTTACTTAGCACGCGGGCCAACTTGGCCAGCTCGCAAGCTGGCCCGCGGGCCGTCTATTGGGAATCACTGCCATAAAGGAAGGGGGATTTTTCCGTCGCCTACCCGTCGCCTGTTGTCTGTTACGCATGCACACCAAAACATCTACATATTAAACAATTATAGCTTACAATAAATTTTGTAGTAAAGATTTCGGTTAATCCAAACACGTCTCGGTTCCAATTCGTTCGGATTAACGAGTCTCTATTGTATATACGGCTCTGGAGATTAAGTGGGTAATGAACGGGCCCAGGGGCCGGAAATTCTAAAGTTTGTTTATTATACATCATATTTTTAGTATTGAAAAACGTGAAAATTTTAAAGTTCGTGTAAAAAGGGCCTTAAAATTGCATTTGTTTTAAGAACAACATACTTGATTTTCAAGTAATTTAAAAAAGTATTTAAGTGCATATTTTTACACTTTAAGTGCATGCTTTTTCATTACAAGCGCATATAAATGCATATTTTAGACTTTTTAGTGCACATGTTGCCGTTCGTTAGTGCCTATAATCCTGACTGTAGATATCGTAAATACATTTAAAGGCACGTTCACGCTACATACCATACATAACCCTCTAATAGTGACAGTTCAGTGTCACTTATCAGTGTACTTAAGCATTCGTCTCATTATTAATATTTGTGTGCACGTGTATATGTGTGCCTTTCTATATTATAAGAACTAATAAACATTTTATTTTGAGATAATATTATGCAACCACACTCTTAAACCATTCTTTTTCTAAATATAAAAATTCAATGTCGAAGAAGGTCCCGATTTCTGAAAAAATTCCATACTTTATTAAACAATTCATTCTACAAATCAAGCACAGAAGCGTAACGAGAGGAGAGAAAGGGGGACGAATCAAGCTCAATCAAGCTTGGAAAGAAGTACTAAGAATGTCATTGTTCTCTGTTAGGAGAGCAAATTATATGCCTTTCCAATGGGTTCCAATCATAGGGACGTTAATCATATTTTGCCTCAAGCGGCTGATTACATTTGATACGTCTTTAATTACACCTTAATATAATTTTTCAAAGTAATTTTCCTTTGTTTTCTTTGAAAGCTGTTCCTTCCTTCCTTCCTTCATTTGGTCATTCATCCATAAGTATACATTTAATCTACTTCCTTCTATATTTTTAGTAACTTGCTCAGTTTTATGCAGAATAACAGGGTTCCTACTCACATTGGAGAAAAAATTCAATGAGTTTCCAGGTTTTTCTGGAAAAATTCCCTCAGTTTCCAGGTTTTCCCGGCAAAATTCCCTCAATTTCCAGATTTTTCCCGAACAATTCCCTGAGTTTCCAGGTTTTTCCGGAAAAATTCCCTGACCAATTACAAGGAATTTTTAACTGAACTTCGGTTGCAGAGAAAATGGCTTCACATTCGTGGAAGATTTAGCTGTTCAACGCAAAAGTTAAGAAGGTTTCCTGACTTTTTCAAGGTTGACTAAAAAGTCTTGTTTTCCCCCCCGAATTTTCCCTGACCTTTAGGGACAATTTCAAATTTCCTGACGAGTCCAGGTTTTTCAGGTTCTACAGGTGCATGGAAATCGTGAGGATAAACTAAGTCTAATACAATCCCCAGCTCTACACAGCATTATTAATGTAAAACCTCGGTAAAGAGTCTAATTAATCAGTATTATTTTATTTTACTTGCTTATTTTTTTATGTAAAAAGTAATTAATGTAACTTTATATGCGACAAAAAAAAAATAAAAAACTCATACCTAATCTCATTGGTTAACCACTTCCTGCACAACGTATAATGTTGTTTCCTAGGATAATTGCAACCACGCCATTCATTTGTCAACTTGCTTCAATGACATCTGGTTTTGAGTAAACGTTTGTTTGAAATAACAATGCTAGTAATTACATCATCGAATAGGAGCATATAGACTTCTTAATTCTTTATGATTTATAATTTGAATATCGTGATAAAAAATATACATAAAATGATAAAAATACACACGAGTTAATAGCGATAAGTAAAATTATTAACTTTCGGTTATTTATGTAATTGCTATAATTTTTAATTAAGAATCTGCATATTTGATTTTTTAAATTAATTAATATAATTAATATGCAGCAGCTGTTAACAGGCCTGTAGCCAAGCCAGAGACAGTAGAGGCCTGGCCCCAGTTGCCCCGTCGAACTATGCACATATATATATATATCATCATCATCATCATCATATTCAACCATTATCTATCCACTGCTGGATGAAGGTCTCTCCAAATGCTTTCCACACAAGTCTATCCTGGGCCATTCGTTTCCACGTCATATATATATATATAGAGAGAGAGAGAGAGAACAATCCCAGGATGCCTTGTGCCCCATATGTCCTTTGCCTTGCCCCAGTTGCCCCTTCATCCTGGCTCCAGGCCTGGCTGTTAGTGACACTTAATTTTTAAGATCTGTCCTTGGTTCGCGATTACCTTGAGATTAAAAACTAGCATAGTTGCATACTTAAGCCGTAATTCCTACCCATAACATCGCTTTATCGAATGTAGTAAACAACGCAGAAAATGATGATTTCGATGCAATTTTAAAACCATAACCTGTTGTGAGGTATGTTTCTAGTTGATCTAAATTAAACAAACGGTGGAAAAACTAAAAACACATTGTCGCATTTAAAGCTTTTTTCATTGTCGTTGTGCTTTGTCACTAAACGTTGATTTATAAATCACTAAATCACAGGAGACGTGACAGCAGGCTTTCTAGCGCTGTTCACCTTAAGAACTGCTTTCGTGAGGTATACTGGATGAAGAAATGATTTAAGTGTGAAATCACTCAAAAATATCAACGTATTACACAAATTGAGGAATTGTTTTACACTTATACATTTACGTTACCTACACCGTTTTTTTTTATTTAATTTTTCTATTCGATATTTAAAATGAGGTTTAAATTTGTAGAGAACGTTAACATTTTGTGTACATGAAAAATTTCAACTCTTCAAATGTGCAAAGTTAACAACCATGAAACCTTCGATTGAGGGCAAGTTTAATTGTGCATAAATGCATTGTGGTCAGGTCGCGTCAAGTTTTAGAACCATCATTCCAGTCACTGCTTGCCTTTCCGTTCAGTCGTCAGAAGTAAAACTACATACTATTGTGCATTCGCGCTCAGTTGGCGCGTGATACCGTTAGCAGACGGGTTAGTCCATTGCAGTTTAGGGAAGGCCGTCTTGGAGGAACTGGTTTTTCCCGCGCGAAAAACCAGTTTCGGCAAGACGCCCTTCCCTAAACTGCAATGGACTAACCCGTCTGCTAACGGTATCAGGCGTCAGGTCTGCGCGAACGCACAATACAAAATAAGTTTACAGATTCTTGAAATATAGTATTTTCTGTTATTTTATTTTAGAAACGTACACACATGCAAGCATCTCTCTGCCATTGTTATAAAGACTATAAAATTGTATGTTATAAAGTATAAGATTATGTTATATGCGATTATAAAGATTATGCCAGTTCGGTTTTAAAGTATTTGTTGTAAAGAAATTTATAAATTAAAAGAGAGAAGTAACGGAAAGTCTATAAACATAAAACGTTTAATCCAAATGGTGGCGTGAACGGATGACTTCGGGTTCTTCTTTCTCCAATAATTATCCACACGTCACTGCACGAGCTCAAGTATTTGGGAATGGATTGTTTCAGCTAAAGACAAATACGCCAGAGCGAATGTCATCAATATAGAAAAGGGGCTGCTCACGCAACAACCGTTTAAAAAGAAACAGAAGGAGTTTTTCCCCTCCTTGAATGGATGGTAGCTGTCAAAACTTTAAACCAAAGTGCCCTGAAAGAGTGATAAACATATAATGCTTGTCTGAAGCCCTTTGTGTAGCAAGTTTGTAAATGATGAATTTGTAAAACGTCCTTTAAATTCTTGTAATTAAATCTCCGCTGGGTGTAAGACTCCCAAAAAGGAACAACCCTTTGACCACCCAGTCAGACCCAGCTCCAACCAAACAAAGCCAATATGTGAGATAAATGAATTGAAATCTTCAAGTTTGACCCTACCTCTGCTATTCGATGAATTGATGGTCTATACGTTGATAAAGCTCGCTGCAATGCGGACAATATACTTACCGAACTTCGTAATACTCTCAAGACATAAAGGTGTGAAAGCAGTACTTAAATAGTTTTAGCTGGATCTCAGGGGGGTCTAAAACCGCCGAGTTCCATCCATCTTAAAGGGTGGAGAAAACCAAGCTAATTTAAACCATCCGTTCTTGCATCTGCAAAAAGTTCTTTCTTTTATTCTAGAAAATATCATTTATATTACTCAGGAAGGACATTCGTGCAAGAGAAGCGTAGCTTCCTAAAACTAAAAGGACTAAATCCGAACGGCTGTACTTTTTTTTCCATCCATTCTACGACTCTACTTCGAGAGACCTCTTGCGGCGACTAACTGATGATGTAGAACATCAGACATTTTTCTTCTTTTTTCTTCACGTTGCAAATCTTTGTGAATCCGTGGTGTCATTCCTCTTCCTTTTAGCCTTTAAGATAAAAGTGACAACTAGGAAATTCTTCCCGAGCCAAGATATATGAGGAAGGTTCGTTGGCTTTTTGAAAACATATTGGGCCAGGATGCGGTTCGACTGGAGTTCTAGCAGGCTGGTCGACTCTGAAGTATTGCCTGTTTCAGTACTTCGAAGTGAAATTCGGGGGGCTTACCTCGTTTTCTCTTCTGGAGTTGTTAACAAGAAGCCTAAAGTCAGATTTATTAGCCGCTTTATCTTCTGTACTTACTTATAAGATGAGATTTCTGTCCAGAAGATTGAATGGTATTTTCAGTTGCTTTGATCGTTTAATGGAAAAACATGGGTTCATTTCCTGCCGCTTTTGTCCCACTCTCAAACATTTTGACATAATCTGTTTTATTCCTGTCGTTACCTACGCATTCTATGGATTAGCAGACTTTGAATCATGTCTTCACTTCTCACAAGTGACTCGTACATTCGGATTTCAACATCCATAGCTTACTTTTAATTTAGAGGTTGGGAAGCGACATAATCAATTTAAAAGGGTGCCATCCAGATAGCTCCTATGACTACCCATGAGCTATGTTATCAGCTCTTAAATCTGCAATGATCTATCACAATGATATCCCATAAGTTAAAAAATTGCAAATCCCTAAACGATCTAAATATTCTATGGGTAACTAATGGGATAACTACTCTGTTTTGGATTCCAAAAAAATTTTAATAGTTTGATTGCGATGCTTTGTGATTACATTATCTATGGAAAATGTTACGTTAGGACTTACGTTAACTGTTATGTTAGGACTGTCTACCATTGAGTTATTGTTGTTAAGCAGCACCCGCCACTAAAATAATGCAATTCTTTTAGCAGATTCTTCCGTACTGGGCCCGTTTTAACGCATATTACGGCTTTCACTGGGATTAATCTTTTTAGGGCCTTTTTACATTAACTGTTAAATGTTCAAATTTCTGCAATAAGAAAAATGTAATATACACATGTTTCCCACTCACACGGGAGAAAAAATTCCCTGACTTTTCCAGGTTTTTCCCTGACCAATTAAAAAATTTCCAACTATTATTTACATTATTACTATTATTATATTATAACTATTATATACATTAAAATTCCAACTATATACTGCGGGGGAAATGGCTTCACGTTCATGGGAGATTTATCTATTCAAAATAGAAATTAATGAAGTTTTTCCTGATTTTTCCAGGTTTTGTCCAATAAAATCTTGTTTTTCCCTGACTTTTCCTTAACCTTTAGAGACGATTTCAAATTCCCTGACCATTCTAGGTTCTCCAGGTTGCGTAGGTTGCGCCCTGTACATAACAAATAAACTTAAGCCCATTTGGAGTCTGCTTGCATCGGAGCCTTCGGCGTGAGTTCAGATGAGCCATTCCTTAAGATGGCACTCTTTTTGCAATTTCACACCCTCATATCATCCATACTTATGAAACTTTTCAATGCCAAACATCATACATCCTCCTACGAATTAATTTTTTTACAAGAACAAAATCAAATGCTGTCCGAATTGACCGAAATGGTGTTCTCGTTAATGCTGGAAATGTGATCTATTGAATAAAAATTTTTCAATTGATGACGGTGATGAAGGTTTTGTGCTTTTTTTTTTTTTTTTTACAGCCACTTATTAAATTTCGAGATGGCAATATAATAAGCATAGTAAACTCTCTCAATAACCTCATTCTAATTACCAACTACTTCCTTTTAACGACGATTAATAGAATTTCACACATTTCGATTAACGTCCTTTTTTTTTTTAATGATGACTTTTCTACGTTCCCTGAAATTCGTTATTGGAAGAGATAACTGAACATAAAACTCGTTTTTAAAACAAAAAACATAGTTTTTAAAACATTTAAACATAGTTGAACCTGCTTTTAACATTAGTTGTATCAACAGCTCGGCTATTCAGGGTTCCCACTCACCGTGGAGAAAGAAATTCCCTGAGTTTTCAAAGGTTTTTCCCCTGACTTTTCGGGCAAAATTCCCTGACTGATCGCAAAGAAACTTTCAAGTAAACTTTAGATTCGGGGAAAATAGCCCCATGTTCGCGTGAAATTTAGCTATTCAGAGTAGGTTAGGAAAGTTTTCCCCTGCTTGTTTGCTGCTGATTTTTGCTGCTTGTCCCCTGCAGGTTTGACCAAAAAAATTCGTTTCCCCTGACTTTTAGGGACGATTTAAAATTACTTGACAATTCCAGGTTTTCCAGGTTGCGTAGGAACCCTGGCTATCATTATATTAAAATTTTAAAGTCCCCTTGAGGATTCTTTGTGTATAATAAATTTGTTGGTTACAGCGTCATTCCACTATAGCTTTAAAATTTAGGTGGTCCCGTGAACAGATTTCCCATTCACCATGGAAGAAGAGATTCCCTGACTTTTCCAGATTTTCCCTGGCTTCTCAGACGAAATTCCCCGACTGATCGCAAACAAAACTTTGAATTAAATTTCGGATTTGTAACAAATAGCCTCATATTCGCTTGAAATTAAGCTATTCAGAATAGGTTGGGAAGGTTTTCCTTAACTTTTCAAGGTTTCATCAAAAAAATTTGTTCTCCCCTGAATTTTAGGGACGATTTCAAATTCCCTGACCATTCCAGGTTCACCAAGTAGGTGCTCCGTGGATTCCGTGGAAGCACCCTGCTTGAATGTTGCCAGTATAACTGAGATGCCACTGTAATTGCAGAAGCATGCTGAATTTATAAAAGAAATGACAAACTGATTTTTTTGTAAGTAAAGCAGTAAAACTAATATATAATAGCGGTTTATTGATGATTTGTGTGCCTGAGTATTTTTAAAGACAAATTTCACTGTGTATACAGTCTTCCGATTATCTGTTGACGGTTATTCGCTTTAAAAAATTAAAAATAGAAAATTAGGAAAAGTAAGCTTGATTGGTTGTTTAAAATAACGTTATTGCACACTACGAGAGATTACCAATTAGTTCTGACGCTGACACTCAAAGAAGAAATACTGTATACAAAAACTTAATTCTGTTTCAATCCTTAACCTCATTTCAAGCCACAAACCATTTATTCGATTTGAAAAGAATTATGAAGGCCGAAAGTGTGTACATGTGTGTATGTGGCGACAAATAGTATTTAACACGCTAATCCTCTATGTTTCCACATAATACACAATTATATGCCGGCCTTTCAACATCAGAGATTACTATGGGAAAATTTTCATTATCGCTACGTGGGTGGCCGTTCCCGAAACATCTGGACAAAGACGATTCCCCAAAAAAGCCCTAACCCCCACCTCAACTTCAGGTTTTGCTATGTAATATATACATATCTGTTGCAATAAAGATTAATTTTTTGAAATTTTAGTATTTACACAGCACTTCTACTATCATTTTCCAATTTTTGAATTTCCCACTTATAGTCGTGCCACCCATCACTGTAATAATCGAGAGTTGACTATGTATACATACATAGGCGTAATCTGGCTTCTGGGGCAAGGGAGGAGTGTCCACCAGTTTTTAGAAAGAGGGCAAAATCGTACTTTTCCCCATGCAATTTTGCCGTTTAAGCTATATTTTAAGTTACGCCTATGTACACACACACACACACACACACACACACACAGTAATTTCTCTCGTTAAAAACTTTCAAGGTACAAAGGAAAAACGACGTTGAACAAAACAAAACGTTAATCGAAATGGGTTTTGTAGAAGTTTTTTGCAGTATTTGCTGGGATCGCAAAATACCATCGTTAGACAGAAAAAAATCGTTAATTAGGACATCGTTATTGAGAGAAACAGATTGCTGTATATATATATAATCACTGCAAACTTTGCATGAATACACGGGTGGTGAGTCATCCTTCAAACTGATACTAAAAACATCACGTACGTATTTATATAATCCAAGGGAAGAGTATAGATGGAGAGGAGGATACCTAGCAAGAAAACAAAACAAAATAGCAGCCTTCTCCACTAGTGAAAAAGTTTCATAGGCGGCCTTGAAATTTCCGCTTGTGATTTCTACCGGTGGCAGCTTTCAGGAAAAAGAAAAGAAAAGAAAAAAGTATAGGAAATGAAAAAGAAAGAAAAAAAAAGGCAACGTAGCTGTCACTTTTTTTTTTTCCATCTTATCTTTAATTACCGAACAGCTTGTGTTTGCATCGTCGAGGTTCGTTCACCATATATTAGGTCAATGGATTTTCTTCAGCTCTTCACCCCATTCTGTTTGTACTTTCTTGATTTCGAGGGACGGCAAATACTCATTTCTTGGTCGTGGTTTTCAATATTTACTCTACGAATGAATGAATAAATAACGTAATTTTTAGATTGTGCGTGTTTAAACCCTTTGTTTCTCATTCTGCGTGCGATTTCCTCTTCGCCATTTTCGTGAATAAGGAAATAAAAATTTTCTCCCAGTTTACCATCGAAGAAATTGTGGCTCACACCCAACACACAGCCTTTTTTCTTTCCCTTTAAAGTTCAGCCTCGGGGATTTTTCGGATAAGGGCAATTATTTTGGTTTTCACTTTCGGTTGGAAAGTGCTTATTACGACAGCAATTTTCATTATAGAAAAAAACGCATTTTCCTGGAACGTCGTGTTTTGATGGATTTAAACCCCTAATAGTGACTGACTACTTTTTATAGGCGATGACGTAAGCAAAAGCTCACAGTCTGCTTAAAACAGGGACCCTGGGAATTAAATAAAAAGGCCCTCCAAACACGCAGCGGGTTAAAAATAGGGATTGCGTATAATATAGAAAGTAGCCATGAGACCCCTAAACAGTCATCGATTCCAGTGTTTACTCGCAATTTAGAGTAAGTGCATTCCCACATTGATAAAGAGATTAGTAGTTCTCGAAACGTTTCAAAACTCTCTTTGTAACTGTCGCTTTCTATATCTTTTCTCATTTCTTTCTCATTTTCCATTTTCTTTTCTTTCATTCTTCTTGTTTTCCTGTAACCCTTTATATTTTAATTTTCTTTTATAAATTTCTTACCATTCCTCCTCTATCTTTCTTTCCGTTTCCTTTTCTTCTTTGTTTTTCACATAGTGGCGAATCTTATCATGTATGGGAAATGGAGATGATACGATCATCTAATTCAGTGTTTTTCAAACTTTGGTTGCTTACAGAATACTTCAAACATTTCTTTACTTATCGCGTAGCATCCAGATGAAAAGGGGGAGGAGGTTGCTGGAGAACCTCCTCGGGAGAAAGGGTCACAGATTAGATACGGTCCGATAAAAAATCTCCCGAAGGGAACTTCCTTCAAAATATTACTCTTCTTCTATAATCACCCCTCCTTTACGGAGAATGTTCACTGTCCGGTGGGTGTCCGCTAATGAGAAGTTCTAATGTATCATCTGAAACTAAGATTAGGAACTCTGACTAATAACATTAGGCCCCCACTGACCACTGTCAGTTACAAGCTAAATAATTTTATTCTGTCATTATTGCAACATAGAAACCTATTATTATTACAACATAGTATCGAATTTTGACAACCCGATATAATTCCAATATATTCAAAAATTATTTAAACATCCGCGAAGATGTTACTTTTAGAAATGTTATCACCCGCATCGAATTTTACTCGTCGCGGAAAAGTAATCTTACGAGCCGTGAGGTTAAATATATTATTTATTCTTCTGATATTTTCTGAAGATACTGCAGACCACTTCATGGGCTATTGCGAGCAACAAGTGGTCCGCGATTCGTACTTGGAGAAACACTGATTTAGTCCATTAAAAATTATTAAAATATCATTATTATAGTATTTGGCTGATTTTCTTCGTTTAATTCGAACGATAATTTGGGCTGGATTTCCTCCTTTTATTTAAATTATAGTATTGGCTTCGTTTGCTCCTTTAATTCGAATGGTAGTATTGGATTATCCTTCTTATTTAATTTAAATTATAGTGATGGCCAAGATTCTCGATTGAATTTAAATTACAGTGTTAAAATTACGTACCTCAAACATCAACGTAAAATTTCAAAATTATTTGAGGGGGGGGGAGATTTTATAAATTTATACATCACAATATACGCAAAATTGTTATTGGGGTGGGGATCGGCCCCACATATCTCTACGCTTATAACCTCATATTTAACTGAAAACAATACGGAAACATTGAGTAAAATGACTTACTAATGGGTTCGAATGCTTTGCAATAAGCAAAAAAATCTAATGAAACAAACAGTTATCTATAAAAGATGTGTATAAAATTTATCCAATTGGCGTGATATTGTGTAAAAGGGGAAACGGAGGGGCGCTCAGTCATAAATCTTTTTACTGTATTACGAGAAAGAGGTAGTAATAAAAGAAAGAAAGAAAATACAAAAATAGAGAGAAAGAAAGGGTGCGATTGAAAGAATGTGACCAGGCCAGGGAGTGGCAATTCTCTCTCTCTCTCTCTCTCGTAGCCCGAAGTCTTTTCAAAAAATAGCTCCTACGATGTGGCCCCAGGACCGATTACGGCTGCTGCATGAAACTGACGATTCAGACCTTCACTAAACAAGCATGACAAGAAGCTTTTAAGTTGTCCTCGTGCTTGTCAATTTCACTCGTTTTCCATTGGCCAATGGGAAAAAAATAAATTCTTATTGGACCACTAAACAGTTTGGACGCAAGCCGAAGCTTAAATAAAACTATTGACGAGTGTCGTTCGTTCCAACGACAGTTCCTCCATCATTAATTCTATTTACTAAACGTCTTACATTGTTATTTCTCGATTGGAAAATAAAATAAAAACATAAATCGCATTAACTAGAAAAATAATTGATGGAAAAACAAACTCACTCAACTTTGTATTTCATTGAACAATGTAAGAGCTTTAGCGTATTTAAAATTAATTTTAAATTGAAGAACTAGTAAAAGTATGCGCGGGGACGAGCACAGATTTGAGATCTCCCGTTCTCGGGTGGCGACCAAATACTGAGGGGGCGGGAAAAGTAAAGACGTTTTTAGAAAGCGCCTTTTAAAGGAAGATCAATTTATTTATTTTTACTGCGCTTTTAGCCAAAAATTGAATTTTATGTTTAAAAAATTTCGTAATGACGTTTCAAAACTTTTAAAGTAAATAAAATGCTCATTTGTAACTGACAACTGGCTACGAAATTACAGTAGCCTTACAAAGGATTATGTCAAAAATTATTGTATCTACTCTCCACATTATAATCAGAAAAGTTTCGTTTTGGGCAAATGATATTAAAACTTACATACATACATATATATATATATA
>QLNU02015360.1:259797791-259822109 GCA_006491805.2 Dysdera silvatica | reverse complement strand
AGAATATGATAAGGGGCGCGTTGGACATATACGATGCTATGACTGTATTAAGTGGCATACAATTAAAAAAATAGTCTATTAAAGCGCCATTTAAAATTTCGCTTTCTATTACCTCTGCACGTTAAATCTGAACGCGGTTAATAACAATGCAGGCACATTATTTAAAAATTATAATGAAATTTAGTTTTAGAACAGAGGCGGCTTTATACTGAAACGAATGGAACTTGAGCTTAAAGGCCCCAAAAATTTCCTAAAACAAGTGTAAATTCTAAATTTTAATACAGTTCTTTTTTGGGGGTTATTGCAACATGCTGCGTAAAGTTATGGAGGTACGAGTAAAAGCCACAATTAAAATGGTTTAATAACGCTGTTAATAGCTATTTCGGTCGCCGATCTGCCATCATCTTCAGAACAGTCATCCACTCCCAGTTCCTTCTCCCTTATATTGCCAAATTTTCCTTTCAATTCACAGTAGGGTTAGTGCAAGGGTTTCATGCACCCTGAAATTTAAATCTTCCCCCGCCCTAATAAAAAGTCACACTTAGTTAAAACGCGCTTTATTTGTGACGGTATACAGCAGAACTCGGTTATAACGAACATCAAGGGACCGGAGCAGTGGCGTAGCGATGCCAATGCAAACAATGCAGTTGCATTGGGGCTCTTGCCCTTGGGAGAGCCTTTGGAAGTCGAGGATAGATATCATAATTGTGGGATCCTGGTATGGGGTGGGGAGGCCCTCTACCAGCGATTGAATTGGGGCCCAAATTCTATAGCTACGCCACTGGACCGGAGTATTTTCTTTGTTATAGCCATGTCCGTTATAACCGAATTCCATTTTATATGTGTGTGTGTATATATATATATATATATATATATATTTCGCAAAATTTCGGTTACATAAAGATAGCAAAATTATCAAAATTGGTAAAGGTGTGAGGCAGGGAGATACCATTTCTCCAAAACTTTTTACTTCAGCTTTACAGATGATTTTTCAGCAAATAAATTGGAATAACAGGGGAATAAAAATAAATGGTGAATATTTAAATCATTTGCGGTTTGCTGATGACATTGTTATTTTTTCAACGAACCCATCAGAACTCCAAGACATGGTACAGGAGCTCTCAACTAGAAGTAAAGAAGTTGGACTCAAGATGAACCTACAAAAAACTAAGATCATGTTCAATAATTTCGTAGAGGAAACAAAAATACAAGTTGACAACATTGAGCTAGAAATTGCTGATTCATATATTTACCTTGGCCAGCTGATTTCAATGGATGGCAACATTATGAAAGAACTCAACAGACGTATTAAACTTGGCTGGAGTGCATTTGGAAGAAACAGTTTTATCCTGAAGGGGAAATTGCCTTTGTGTCTAAAAAGAAAGGTCTTCAACCAGTGTGTATTGCCAGTCCTCTCTTATGGATCAGAGACATGGAGTCTAACAGTTGGAGCAATACGAAAGTTACAGACAACGCAAAGGAGCATGGAGAGGTGCATGCTTGGAATAACTAGGAGAGATCGAAAAAGAAACACTTGGGTGAGAGAGCAAACTAGAGTAGAGGACATCATTGTTAAAGTAAAAGGGCTGAAATGGCGATGGGCTGGGCATATTGCAAGAAGAACTGATCAACGATGGACAACAGAAATTCTGAACTGGATTCCAAGAGACCACCGAAGACCTAGAAAACGTCCTCAAACTAGATGGGTGGATGAAATAAGAAAACAGGTTGGGGTGACGTGGAAGCGAATTGCTCAGGATAGACTTGTGTGGAAAGCATTTGGAGAGACCTTCATCCAGCAGTGGATAGATAATGGTTGAATATGATATATATATATATATATGGAGGCTTCAGAGAGCCTCCAATGTATATAGAGAAGCCAGAGCCGAATTACAGCATAGGCAAAAAGACAAATAGCTAGGTGGCCCCCGTTTTTGACGGGCCCCGCGCGGTGAAGACCGAACGCCACGGCAAATGCTGCTGGACCAAGATCATATTTTAGTGTCAATGACACGTAAAAAATTATTTACGAAATTCTTTAAGTCAGTCGAAATGAAGCTGCATTGTGTGCAGAAAAAGGTGCTCAAGGTAAAATTAATTATGAGGAAATAATTGATAATTTTGCAGAAAAAAAGAGCAAGGAGAAGGGGGATTTTTAATATAAATTTTATAATTCGTATATTACAAATGAAAATTTCGTACTGTCGTTAATTTTTTACCGCATAGGAAATACATATGAGTATTTGTATTAAGTTAACCTTAAGTCAATAAATGTGCGATAAAATAAAACTTTTCTTTTTCTTTATTTCCTCAAAAGAAATACTCATATACGCTTAATTTGAGCTACATGTGGCCGGGAAAATTTTTTGTCCAGGGCCCCACAAAATCCTAATCCGGTCCTGAGACAAGTGACAATTTTGGGGAAGAAAATATTATTAAATTTACTTTCTGATACCAATGAAAATGTAAGGATGAGAAGATCTAAGATTATAACGATTTTAATATTTACGTCTCGGGTTCTATCTCTGTTTTTCTGTATAGGAGTCCAGGAGAATTTCGCAAACAGGTTTCAGATCAGTAGTAGCGCCACCTATTAGATCTTTATAGAAACAATAAACCACGTGGTTTTCATCTACGCACTTTTCAAGATTGCATTTCAATAACAACCAATAGTAAGCTAAATTTTGCTCTTTCGGCAGAATGTGTGTCTGATTGAGGGGATTCCATAGGGATTGGGATATCCCAGCATGAATCTTCGAATTTTTCGAACTCTGCAATTTTGGGATAAAGTGTCGAAGAGTGCTAAATTTAATTAGGTACAGTCAACAGGGCCGTGCTTACGGTGTTAGCGGCCCTTAAAAATATTTTGACATAACAGAACGATAAAAAGATTTACCGGGGTTTAGCATTAAATCCTTCATAAAGCATGAAGTCCTTTACTGGTTAAAACGGTATAGGTACAAATAAAGAGCAGATAATGAAGTTAAATTGAAAATAGGGGATAAAAATTAAAATAAAATACGAATCATTGTAATTTATTATTACTCTAATTATTATAATTATAACGAATTAATGAAAAGTTTCTCAACGAACAAAGCCGCTTGTTTTATAATATTAGAACTTACAAAGTAATTTTTCTAGTTTTTTGTGCTGCCACGAGTCTCTGCAGTGGCCATATTGCCACCACAATAAACATGATAATGTACATAGGCTCCTGATGATAACACATTTGACTAATAACACATGTATTTATTCTGACCACCATTTAGAGGTTGCATTATGGGAAGTATGACGTCACACGCAAAAGGTGAATTAACCAAATACTCTGTTGAAAGTATATGGGGCCGCTAAAAACTGATTTCTTGGTATTTGCACTACACATTTTGGCTGCCCTAAATTTTAGCGACTCCGGGCGGCCGCCCAGCTAGCATCCCCTAAGCACGGCCCTGGCAGTCAAGGTCGTAAGGGGGGTGTTCAAATATTATGTAAGCAATATTTAGCCATTTTATACCCCCTGCCCCTGATAAGCAAAAATTAACATTGGCTAACATAGGAAAATAAGCAAAAGAGCACCCCCACCCCAAGGTGCTTACGTAATACTCGAACGCTTCCTAATAACTGCTTCCCCACCAGGGCGATTTCTCTCTGATGAGATATACATGTATGAGATTCTAGAGTACGCTTCCTTAAAGTGTAATTCGCGGACCATTGATGATGGGTACATATATATAAATAACATCATGGCTTGAAAATTCCTCATAGGAACGAATAAAAAATTCGATGCTGACAACGAACTTTTAAAAGTGGCATTCTCACCATGGCCGGCGCCAAGTAGGGACGAACCGGGCCTTCGGCCTGAGCGGCAGATTTTTAGGGGTGGCAAAGTGAGGTTATTATTAAAAAGTAAAGTAATTTAAGGGCAGCAAAACACGTGTTACTCCAAGCGGCATAATACCTAGCGCTGGCCCTGATCCTCACAGATGTCTAAGTACTCGTAATTTAAGACACCCATATTGGAATGTAAAAGTGTGTGGTACCAGATGCTTTTAACATATTTTTAATGAAATGTAGAATAAACTTACCTTGCTTACTGAATTTACTGGCTTGACATATTGAGGTATAGAATAAACTTACCTTGCTTGCTTACTAAATTTACTGGCTTGACACTGACAGTAGTCAGTAGGGCATAATATTATTAACTAGAGTTAATCTTGGTTTCAGACAACATATTGCTCACTTTCTTTTTTTCGGGGAAAGTCCCTAGACTTACCTTCCTGGTTGTCCGCGGTAAGTAAAGGAATGTTTAAATTGGTCGGTGAGCGATCAAAGTTTGTTTCTCAAACTTCAGTCGTTCATAGGCCCCGTTGGTTCCAGAGGACTCCACGGGGTTCCGTTAATAAAATATGTTGTTATATACTAGTTAAATCCTTATTCGCGCTAATACACGTAGTGCAATAATGTATCTTAGATTATAATCACCAACTATATATAAAGTTTGATACTGGACAAGTTTCATAAGTTTTAATTATGTTTTATACTGGTGTTTCTGAAAGTGCGTTCCGTGGAACCCTAGAGCACTGCGACGACCGTGCAGGGGTTCCGCAAGCAAATTGCAAAACATTGCCGACATTTTCGAGAAAAGCTGTAAATTACATATCCCCCCCAATAACTACCACTTGAGTTAACTAATAATAACCATTATACAGAAACAATGTAAAAATATCACTTACCTTTCGTATTGATATATTTATTGCTTACTTGTATGCTTATATCCAAGTGGTGATAAATAGCAGCCCTTTAGATTTTCCTTAAATATTTATAGCAGGGTTCCGTGGCGAAGTACGTGGTAAGAAAAGGGTTCCGTGGCTAAGTATGTGGTAAGAAAATGGTTCCATGGTTAAGTATGTGGTAAGGAAAGGGTTCCATGGCTGAGTATGTAGTAAGAAAAGGGTTCCGTGGCTAAGTAGGTGGTAAGAAAAGGGTTCCGTAGCTAAGTAAAGGATTTCGTGGAATAAGAGGTTTGAGAACCACTGCTTTATACTTTTCAACATATTTGGAAATGTTAGTTGCATTGGAATATGCTATTTTCATTTATTTATTTATTTATTTATTTATTTATTAAGGACACTTTAAATACGGAATTTGCACATTAAAGGTAGTGTGTATAAAAATTTAAAATGTGCCAAAGTGCCAGAGTTGCCAAGACAGTACTTTTAACGCCTGACACGATTTGTTTTGTGCGAAAAAATTGAAGATTAGGCACTTATACGTAGCTCTATTTATCATATATCCTTTTGACTAAGAAATCATAAAAATACATATACAAGCATTTTTGCACCCGTTTGTGTAATGTATTCAGTATACTTTTTTATGTGTTCTCTCCTCCGTATTTGAATTTACACTTAAATTGTAAATTATCTCGAATGTTGAGACATTGCGGGGTGGGTCTTCTTTGTATCCTCGCTTGTGCAAACTACCCTGATTTGTCCAAATACGCTCTATGAAATGTAGAGAGGACTAAGATATTTTTGTGACTATTTGACGAACTTTTAAATGTACTTTTTTTTTTCTTTTACGCTACATAAATGCAAAGATCATAGGTCACATGCTTGATCACTATCCCTTTGACAGCGCGTTTAGCGCGCCATAACGATGATAAGTTACAAGAAAAAAACAAAACAGCAAGTTGATTAAAAAGAAAAACTTTGGGTCAAAATAGTTTTCTTTGGAATTTCTCTAGCCTTTCAAGAAGATGTGCTCTTATCATTTTAGGCTTCTCTCCTCCCCTTCTATAAAAATAAAATAAAATGATAATAACAGTTCGGCACTTCAAATACATGTATCATTTAGGAAAGATCTACAACTATCCATTTTGAAATCAGTATCCGCACCCCTCTCACATTCCTCTCATCACTAAAACACAACAACGGGCTATAATAGCGGCAATTTTGGTGCTGGGAAAATATGCTGAAAGACGGCAAAATGAGCTATTACCCTTGGCAGGTCTCGAAGGGAAGATAACAACTCGCATAAACCACCGATCTTTCACCTGGTCCTCGTGGCAACGCTTCATCTTAGTCGCGACGCCCACACCCCCTCACGACGTTGAGATTATTGCGAGATTATTTGCGCAGGGATTTCTGGGAAGGAATCTTTTACCCAGTAGAGCGGGGGTGTAATGAAGACCATGGGGTGAATGAACGACAAAAGATAAACGATCATTATGGGGAGCTTCTAGTTTGTTGCTCTTAAATATCGGATAAACGATGCAAAACAAAATGGATAAAAATCCAGGAAAGATATCAATAACAAAAGGATGCTTGTTTTTCTCGCTAGAATTTATGCTTACTACATCTTATTTTGCTCTTTTATATATAGAATTGGTTTTAAATCTAAGGGTACTTGGGTAATTTATAAAGTACAGTATATAAATTATACGGAAACACACAGTATAGATTGCGTGCAAGAAAGTCAGTTCGGCCCCGAAAATTAAAATTCATGGATGGACTCTTAGGGTAGACTCGACTCCAGGGTCTCTGGTTCAGTTTAGCTTCTGAGATTTGCAGATTCCTCTCTCGTTAACTCCCCTCCCTCGACGCGCGCACACTCCCCTCTAAGCTCAGCCTGGAATGCAACTTTCTCTCGGCTTTTTTTGTACACCATACACATTCCAATCGTGCCTTGTCAGTCGTAAAAAGAACGATGCGCAAAACAGAACCCCTGGAACTTCTTCGTGATGTTCAAACTCTAGCAGGTCCTTAGTTTTAACTTAAAAACTTTTGACCTTCTTTGTCGTACAGAAGTATTCAGTTAAATTATTTCGATAGATTTGACGCATTATATTCAAAATGATATACGTTTACTTATTGTAATTTTTTTTTTACATGTTTTATAGGTCAATTGGTTTAATGTCCATCGCGTGGTTTAAAGAAACAGAGAGAAATGGCTTCGTTATAAAAACTGTAAAAGGCAGAATCTTAAACTCTAGCTATATATAAAGCATAGCATCAACGTACAGTTCTCAGAATTATTAGGGGAGGGCAAGCACATTTTATGTAATGTTTATATATTGGCAGTATATATAATCGCAATTTATTTCAGATTATTGAATTCAATTTACGGCCCATATATCTCTTACGCCTATGATAGAAAGTAATCTATAATCACACAAAATAACAAGCAATTCTTGGAATTTCGAACTGGAAGTATGGGATTTAAAATTTGCAGATTAAATATATACTTTTAACTAAAATGATAACGAAATTGAGAAAAATACTATTTGTTAAAAATAAATATGTTGCACCCATAAGAAGTGTAACTTAGTGAAATTTTTCTTTCTTTCTTTTTTCTTTTGTGGGGGGGGAGTATGAATTATTAGTCGTCAAGAAACTTTGATAAAGTGTTATTTTACATCGTACAAACTAGGGATAAGCATTGATAGCAAAACATCGACGAAGTACCATCTTTCTTTAAAAGATACCAAGATCTAAACTTCAACGTTTTAAATTTTGTTGTCTATAACCTAAAATCATCATTGCTTTAATTTTAAAAGCACTTAACTACTTTTTCTTATTAAAAAAGTATATTTGTAAAATATTTGTTTCTAAACATCGATGTTTATAATCAAAAAACATCCGTGTTTCAATATCAAATCTATAGAAATTGCTTAACTAAAATATATATACAGTGCGTTTGGTATTTTAGTGGACACTTGATAACAGTGCACTATCGTGAGAAATAATGCCAAATTTGAAAATGAAAATAAAGATACTACAATAAAACAGTATTCTGCAAAGTGGAAGATTAATAATCTTTATTAAATCATTCATAAATGTAACAAAATCAAGATGAGGCTTTCAATCTTGTTTGAAAATTTAATGGACACTTACTGAAATTGGAGTGTTTTATGTACATTAATACGCGAGATATCCTCCGTTTTTGCGTATAACTTTAAAGACACGTGAATCCATTGATTCTATCAATGTTTGTAAATACTTAGGATCGATTTGATACCAAGTTTCCACAATAGCGTCCTTTAAGGCATTAACCGACGTGAATTGCTTCCCATTTGCATATATTTGACGAACAATATAATCCCATACGTTTTCGATAGGATTTAAATCAGGACTACGTGTCGACCAAATCATACTTTTAAACTTTTTTGAATTTATCCATCTTTTGGTGGAGATAGATGCATGGCACGGTGCGTTGTCCTGTTGCAAAATCCAGTTTTCCCCACATATTTCTGAGGCATATGGGAGGGCATATTCATTCAAAAGTTCTTGATAGCAGGTGGAATTCATACGACTGCCGATGAAAGCTCCAGGCGTAGTACCGTTGTAGCCAAAGACACTACAAATGGTCACCGACTCTCCTCCTTGAACTCTACAAGAAAAGTATTGCGGCGCTTTCCGTAAATCGTGCCAATAATGTTGAAAAGCATCCGGACCATCTAAGTTGAATTTCTTTTCCTCCGTGAAAAGTACCTGCAACCATTCATCGTTCCACTTCATGAGTCGTCGAGCCTAGTTTAAGTGTTCCTGTTTGTGAACTTGGGTGAGAAGTGGTTTACCCTTTCTTTTTCGAAAAGATAAATTTTTGGAATTAGAGAGCACATTCCATACTATCCAACGTTTAACTAGGAGCTAACTAAGGTCGTTTCGGACTTTTGCAGCAGACTTTCCTGTGTTACTGGCCTCTCTATTAATGTTCCGCTTATCTCTTTTACTCAGTTTTGGCTTCGCTCCCCGCTTTTTGGGTGGATCCTTTTGGGGTTTCTTTTTGAAAAGGCCCCTATAGTACTCCTTGGACGCTGAATAAGCTGACAAATTTTGAAAATGGATTTTCCATTTCATTTAAAAGCCACAATTTCCTCTTTCTCGAAATCCGTAAGTATTTTCCTTTCTGACATGACTACAAACGCTGTTTTCACATAAACCTGTTCACACGGGTATTTATACGAACCTACGCATCGAAAGAATACAATATGCAAATTTTTTAGCGCCTGCACTGCCATCTGTTAGTCAGGAATGATAGTGTCCCTTAAATTAACAAACAACATTTGTTATATAAATTTGCATTTTCCCCATTTATGTGACGATATATTTATATAAAATTTATTTTTCTACAAGACATTATGGTGTCTCGGCATTCTTCAAAAGCCAATTCGCAGTTTTTGTATTTTTTTTAGCATTTACGTAAAAATATCAGGTGTCCACTAAAATACCAAACGCACTGTATATATGTTTAATTGTCAACGCCGTGAGGTAAACCCAATATTATGAAATAAGTATAAAATTACTAATCTATTTCAGGAAAAATAACAGTTAACTCATTATTTTAAATTAAAATAAATTACAACGAAGTAGCGAATATAAAGTACATCGAGATATAGATGAATTGTTACTTGCAGGAATATATTTTGGTATGTTGTTGTAGAAAATAAATCGAATTATTTAGTAACAAATAATATATAATTTAAAATAAGCACATGGAATCATCTATGGCATGTCAGAAAATTAGTTATTATTAGTACCTTTTGCAAATCTATGCAGTAGCCAGAGATTACCATCAACTAAAAAGACAGCATTTAGATTTTTACTTACGACTAACTTCTTCGGTTTTATAAGGGTCGCTAACAGTCACTCTTCCCTCCACCCATCAGTGTGTTATCATAAAATTTCTTTCTAAAACCAACGAACGTTTTTACTTCCAATGACACCTACAAAATTGAACGGATAAAACCAGGGGTATTGTAAATTAAGCAGTACCGAAACGCTCTGTCCTTTGTGCTATTGTTGGGACGGGGGAGGCTGAGGGACAAAATTAAGCGGGAGAGGCCTTAAAAAAGCAGTGCCGGAACGGCGTTCCGGCTCCATTACGTCCCTGGATATAACCATTCTAAAAAACAACAGCTCATTGTTTTATTTCAAATGAGATTAATGCACTATACTTCTGACCTTTTAGTACCCCAGATAAGAAGCTCCCCTGTATAAGACCAGTGGTCGCCAACCTAATTAGTTATGTGAGCTACTTAATATACAGGGCTACTGATTTCGTAGTCAGTTAAACCTTAGACTAAACATAAGCGATCGCGAATCAATGGTTCTGGATGATTTTACTAAAACTAGGATTTTAAATTGTCGCAACTTAAGATTAAATTACAAAGCCTTATTAAAAAAAAATCAATATTACAGTAAAATCCGCGATGGTCTCAAAACATCGGTCATTCACCATCGATGGTCTCAAAACATCAGCCAGTCACCATCGAACATCGAAAGTAAAACATCGACCATCGATTCTCATCCCTAGCACAGGCCCTGATTATTTGGGGAAAAGGGAGAGGGTATCTGAGAAGCCCTCGACATCCAGTGCCGGATTTACTTTCAAGCCCAGGCCTGGTGTTATTTAAGTTCGAGAGTTATTTTAATCTTGTTTGTTTGCAAATGTCCGAGGAATTTCCATTATCGATAAACCTGAATATTGAAAATAATGAACTTCAAATAAAAACTAATTTTTTATCGACTGAATATCGCGAGAACTGCATGCATTAAGGGCCCATTCTTCCAGTCTAGGGCCCATAAAAACTTCAATCCAGCACTGTCAGCACCCCTATTCCCCCTGGATCCGCCAATGTGTATTACCTAGCCAAGAGAAATGAGTTCGGGCCATGGCGTAACAAAGGGTAGAAGGACTTGTAAGGAAAATTTCATAATGGGCCTCCTCATAACTACTTCGTCACGGAATGGTACCTTTGTCCATCTGTTGTTGACCACCAATGCTATCTTAAAGTTATGTCACGGGTCAACACTAATTTGTATAAACGCAAAGGAAATCGCAGATTCGTTCACTGCTTTGCAAATGTGGTCTCCATTGTAAGATACCGACCGAACTGATGAATCTTGACCTCATGAACCCGGTCCTTATTTTCCAAAATTTGTCTCATTTTCTTAATAGTAACGTCATTATAGAGACCATTGCGTACGCACTTGATGCTGATGGTCCGACATCATAAACAATTCTACAAGCATCGTGCTCAGGTTTCGTTCAACTCAGTGTTAGTGGCATTCTCCATGGTGGGTCTGACCGACCTACAATTTTAAGAAAACTCTCCCAGCCTAATTATTTACAATTTAGGATAATATTTGAAAGCAAAATGATGTCGAGTAAATTTTGGCGTTTCTTATAATTACTTTTTAATAATAAATCGTTAAATACTATTGTATTCTAAACTGTAATACCTTGTATAGCGTAGTGGTAATTGTCGTGTCTTTAATTAAAATTTTTAGCAAAACCTCTTGCTAAATGCAAGAAAATAAGCACAAAAATAACTTAAACGGAGTTTTATTTATTTCTAGATAAAATCTATGGCTGTTTATTTCACATTTCAGAAAGTTTCTACCAGTAGCTTAGGCAGAAAGTTCATAAGGGAGGGGTTATAGGCTTAATGGGAGGGGTTACAGAGCTACAACTCATATATTCCTATGTTAAATATACAAAATTTCATTGCGATGGGGGTTACAATACCCAAAACCGCCCCCGATCTCTACAAATTAGTACAGTTTATAAATCCAATTTGTTCAGTGTTTATGATGTTTTGAAAATGCTTGAAAAACAGATGTTTGATACTCTTGCGTTTAAAGTATTCAATAATAATACTTTTATATGCTTCAGGCAATATATGAGAGCATTTCTATTCATGTGAGATATTATTACCCTTCTCAGGGATAACACAATTGCCAAATAATGGTCAACACACAAAGCCACCGGGGCGAGTTTTTTGTGAGTTTTCGTGGGGGAATTTATATACTTAATAATTTTCGACACCCATATAAGTAGCTCAAGCTAGAGCTTTTCAGGTATACGAGACTCTAGGGCGAGGATGACGTCTCTTTTTCTTCTATACTTAAAAAGCTCTAACTTGAGTTGCTTATACGTGAATGTCGAAACTTAGTGTTCAATCCATTTATTGTCTTTTTACCATTTTAACTCATTATGTACAAACAGCAAAATTAAAAGCAAACACAGTATTCAAAGCTACATTGGGTATAGTTTTATATATAGCAGCAATAAAAAATTATGTACAATTGTTATACAGCAATTAATCCAGTATTTGTTTGAAGCTGATTACAAGACACGTATAACTACCTCGTCATTCCAATTAATATTGTTAGATAAGATCTAAGTAAAAGTACTGTTGTTCCTGATGAAGAGAATACCTATAGTCATATTACGTTAGATACCGAATTTAAAATCTTCACGTTTAATGAGAGGGTGATGCATTGAACACTAAGTAGTAAGGTAAACTACAGGCTAAACATACTGGCATTACTGTTATTATAGTTGAGAAAAAAGTGAAATGAAAGTGCTGCGCACTATTTAATATTACAATTATCAGTAAACGCGAAAACTTTAATGCTAAAGCGGAAAAGCACACATATATGAAAGCTTAAAAGTGACAGAAAAGTAGAAGAAAATACAGAAAAATTGTAAGTGAAAAGAAAATATAAGGATTCGTTATATGGCATTGTATTGGAACATAACCTATCCTATATACTGCGTGATGTAGAATAAGATGGGAGCCCCCCCTCATATTCCGCTTAACATATAATTTAGCCAATTTACTAATTTTAAAATGAGACACAGCTCATTTTACTTATGGCAATAATTTCCAGTTAGAATGTGGAATATCAAATTTACCATAATACCTAAAGGCCGTATAAGTGATGTAAAACAAATTAGAGGTAAAAATAAGCTTTTTATTTAAAAGTATTATATTATAGTTATTAATCCCTAATCTCTCTCATAATTCGAAAACCTCACATTTGACACTAGATGGTCATTGTCGTTTTTGTGAAATAAAAGGCAGTCATGTTTGTTGTAGATTACACTTGTTGAATCCATGGGCGCCGACGGCTTAAAAATATTGATGGGACAGCATACCAATGGAAGGCAGCTTATTGTTAAACCGGGCCGTATCCAGAGGGTGGTCACAAGTCACAGGCCCGCTCCTTCCGAAATGTTTTTGCTACCAATACTTATTCATTAGCGAGGTTGCATTCCCCAGAAAAATTTCTCGTTAAGGCCTTGTTGTTAACAACTCTTTACAGGGATAACAGACATCAACAAAGCAGTGTTTAATTTAAATGTGCTTCTGCTTGATGACGTTCACTTTACCATACAAAATCACGTTGTATTTATCTCAATAATAGTCTCCTAGCTCGAGGTTTGATCTTCTAAACCAGTAGTTCCCAATCTTTCGCCGGTTCACAGCGCCACAGTTTATCAGGATTTTCCACAGCGTTCAAAATCAGAACTTAAACCTGCCTAGGGTTATCCATTGATATCCTTCCTATCATCAAATGGCAACACGTCGATGGTCAACATATCGATTCTAAAATCAGGTAGGCTATCATTTCTGGTGCAAACCTTTTTCAGCGTACCAGATTGAAACCACTGCCCGTCGATAGAGATTTATGTTCCTGGGAAATGTAGGTCTTGGGGAAGTATAAGCTTAGTCATCCTTGATGTAAAACACGAATAATCTCGCCCTTGTCAGAAAGAAACTTAAAATGGCGATAGAGACTGAATTTTTGTATAATGCCATGATGGGCAAGGTATCGTCACTAAGAACTGTATTCCATATGGAGAACTCTCGACTCACACAAGAACTTTTAACACAATTATTTAACATAAGTTAACGTTACAACCATAATTTGTATATTTTATCGCCCGCAAGGTAATACTTTCCCTCCTTCTAACATAGTTTTATATTCTTTTTCTCCAAAATTACACAAGCTCTAGTTTGAGCTGTAATTAATACGTGGGTGGCAAAAATTATAGTATAATAAATTTCCCCCACGAAAACTCACAAAATTCTCGCCCCGGAGGCTTTCTTGTGTTGACCATATTTGGCAATTGTGTTATCCCTGCGGAGGGTAATAATACCTTAACATCTTTACATACGGAGAAAGAGAGCGTTGTTTCCTGTCCTCATTCGTCTAGCGGTCCAAGACACTCCGGGCTAAACGGAGGGACCCTGGTTCGAATCCAGGATGGGGAAAGCGTCTCTTTTTCTCCAAAATTACATAAGCTCTAGTTTGAGCTGTAATTAAAACGTGGGTGGCAAAAATTATAGTATAATAGTTTTATACTAAACATGTCTCCAAAATTTATCTTATATCACATATAGTTGACACAAAATTAAACTTAAGTATTTAAAATTAATAAATTAAAATTGAAGGCAATTAAAATTAAATACGTCTGCACCGTCCACCGTTTGCACCGCTTCAACAACAATAGGGTTGTTCAGTATGTTTTAAAAATGAATAAAAAATATCATCTTTGAATAACAAAATATCTCTGATTATGAATATCATAGCTAAATCTTGAAAGGGGAAAAAATTACATTTATATTAAGAACAGAAAATGCATGAAAACAGCCCAAAAATCACGTGACCGATAACGCTTCCTCGTTGACTGTATTGCTAGTGACGTCACTTTTGCCTTTATGGGGAAAAATAAGCTGCTGAGTTGACGTACTCTTATTTTTTTCGCTTTTTACTTCAGATAGTTAATTCAAATTAACAATAAATAGTATTTTTAAAGACTAACTCATCTATATTTCGAATTCAATAGCCTTGACTGAGTGAATTTTTGTTTTGCAATTGAAATATTCGTATCATATTCTGTGTGTTTCACGATACGAAAATGTCGAATGAATCGGTGAGATGTAAGTATTGTGCCTATGTGCGAAAGCAGCAATTTCAAAACCGCACAGAAAATTTTTTTTAAATGTGCCAAATGATGTGAATGTCTGCAAAAAACGGTGTCGTGCTATTAAACGTGATGAAAAGAGAAATCCTGAACTGTCCTGGACTATTATTCGTCACGTATGTGAAGACAATTTTGATGTGAGTTATTCAAATGTTCATTTATTATTTATTTAAGAGCGCTAAATAATGGAGAATATATCAGCAAACAGAAAATATAATAAAGAGAAATTACTCAAATGAAAATACCTGAATATTTAAAAATTGCTTAACGTCAATAAATTGGAATAAGTTACTAGAAAACTCTCAAGGAAACGAAATTGAAAGTGAATATGATAAATTTATGATGAAATTAAAGCAAATTATGGTAATTGTCTATTAAAAAGAACCAAAAAAAATAGCTGAATGGTTTAACAAGAACATTCAAAAACAAATTATACAAAAAAATTTTAAAAACAAAAAATTCTCAACATTGGAGAGAATTTACTAAACATAGAAATAAATTGATTAGAATGATATAAACCACCAAAATAAATTATTGAATTCTACAGATCAAAAAACAAAAATGGGAGACATTAAATATACTTCTGAGAAAAGACAATAAAAAAATTAGCAACAATGAAATAATTGAAAATCGAAAAAAAGTTGTTGAGGAATTTAATGATTACTCATATCAAAAAGAACTCATTTAAATTCATGTTAATTACCTAAATTTTCAAAAAAATTATGAATATCCAAAATATTTACCACCTTCAATATTCAAAAGTATGCGTTTACAAGAAATAACAGAAATTGAAATAGAATTAAACAATTTAAAAGAAAGTAAGGGAGCAGGGATGGGTGATATTCTACCAGAAATAATAAATAGCATTAAACACAAATAAAACTCCAGAAGACAGAAAAGAACTTAAAATAATGATTACGAGGAAAATTTACGATTTTAAAATATTAAATTATATGTACGAATGAATACATGAAAATAAACATAGAGATATAATTTTTTTACAAGAGAAACAACATAGGTATGACACCAGACACAAAAGAAGAATTTAAACCAAAAAAAAAACTAAAACTAATAGGCCTATAGGTAAACACGATATAAATTATTACGGCATAAAGTACCAAATGAAATAAAGGTGATAAAATCAAAGACAAAATTTAAAACGGGAATGAAAAAATATCTATTAGGAAATAACAATTTTTAGATTTTAAAAACTGCCTCTACTCTCAAGGTTACAAGTACATTAACAAATGGATACTTCCTTATTATAGTGGCCCCCGAGATTCAATCACCAAGAAACCGAGATAAATCGCCAAAATAGTGATAAAATGTATGCGAGTATTATTTTTATGTTAGTACTTGACTGGCTCTCTTATTAGTATAATAACTAATTAAATATTTTTCATACAATTAGCATTTTTCACGCAATTAGTACATTTACCCGAATCACAGGAACCGAACTGGGAGGGAGTCCCCCCACCGCTCGTCGCTTCATGACACGTGACCGTTCAGATCACATTCAATATGCGCTGCCTGAATCAGCAAACGGCTAAATCAATATTAGGTTGCAACTTGGCTGCGATCTTGGCGTAATCCTAAAGTCGCCAAATTAACGGGGGCCAGTATAATAAGGAAG
The DNA here is from genome assembly GCA_006491805.2 of Dysdera silvatica. Classification (NCBI taxonomy): domain Eukaryota; kingdom Metazoa; phylum Arthropoda; class Arachnida; order Araneae; family Dysderidae; genus Dysdera; species Dysdera silvatica. Next base: position 259,805,701 of record QLNU02015360.1, on the reverse strand, counting down.
TACCAACAAATGTTTTGATCTGTATCCCCAGTATATTTATGGTTCAATTGTTTAACATGCTGAGATAAAAATCTTATTTATAAGCTGTGTGACTGACAAGTGGCTTACTTTTAAAATTTTTTTTTAAAAAATCGTTGTGTTTTTTCAGTTACCGAATGATATGGCTAATTACACGAAGTATAAACTGCAAGGAGGTAAAATATTTCTAAAAAAAAGTATCATTCCATATAGTTTTGATTTTTTGATTGTCAGAGATCTCTCATTCCGGAAAGACATACTGGACAAAAACGCAAACACCAAGAACTCAACCATGGGTACCGTTAGCGTGGGGAACAGGAGCACCCGTCTCCCCAACATTGGTATTAGGGTTCCATATCCCCCTTCAATTTCAAACAAAATGCCTTCTACTGGCATATTGTCCCCCCACCAATATTTTCATACCGTCGGCGCCAATGAACTCATCGGGGATTTGATGGCTGGCCAGCCATCATCTTCAAAAATTGATTCCTTGGATCCTGAGGATACTCACATAGAAGTTAATTCTACATTTCAAAAACAAGTTGCGGTGAAAAGCATGCAAGTGATACTTAAACCATTTGTGCGGTCCAAAGCAGTGAATACTGTAAAAACTGTAGTGAATAGCACTGCAAACTCACCCACAAAAAGCCTGAGTGTAACTGTCAGCTGTTGAATATCTCCCAAACTATTCAAAGCTGTTGAGCATTTTAGTTCTCCGTCAGATTGCGACAATGAGAACATCCACAGTTCTGATGAAAGTTTTGTTGGCAGTTCGGAATCAGATGTGGTATTGAGTGACTGAAAATTTTAATCTGTTTATGAGGAACAATTTTATTTTGGCAATGAAATCAGAACCTCGCTTATGTTTGGGAATTTCAAAGTAATGTTTGTTTCTGATTTCCTTTTTATCAGAAAAAACAAACTGTACAGAACTGAACATTATGATCATATTAAAAAAATTCGATTAAATGAGTCTTATGCAATGTTAAGTCTTCATTTTGGGATGTCTGTAGGCAACATTTGTCGTATTTTCAATTAAACTAGCATATATGTAGCCACTGTATTAAAAGAGTTTATCATTTGGCCAGACACTAAGAAAGTCCGTGCAAATTTGCCAATAGCATTTCGTGCCAGATACTCTAAGGTTGTCAACATAATTGGTTGCTTTGAAATAGAGATTGAAAAACCTACAAATCCAGTGCATCAAGCTTTGACTTGGTCAGAGTACAAAAAGTGTAACACCTTGAAGTACATGATATCCTGTACACCTGTTTGATTGGTAAATTTTGTTTCCAGTACGGTGGTTCCAGTGTGGTGGACCTTGCTACAGATCACGGCTACTGCTTAGGAGATTGGGTATTTATATCAGTTGAGATACACACAGCTAGCAGATGATAATTTCCTATAGATTGATAGATGATGTCCCGGCCCAATGTAGTGTGGGTACCCACGGGGGGGTTACAAAGGGGTGCAAACACCAACTTAGCTTCTGGAAAAGGACCCGAACCCACAAGCAAAAAAGGAGTCGTATACTGTTTGCTTGTACTGTTTTTATGTACATTTTACTCAATTATTTAATTTTCATAAAATTAACAAAATACATTTACAATCGGCGACAACAGCTTATATTCAACGCGAACGAACCCACTCTTAAGTAACCATGCACTCAGCCAGCATCGGTCGAACAGCCCGATGAATGCAGGAAGACTGGAGCAGTGTTCTTTTTCCGATCTTTCCTAGTTATCCCAAGCATGCGCCTCTCCATGCTCCTTTGGGTTGTCTGTAACTTTCGTATTGCTCCAACTGTTAGACTCCATGTCTCTGATCCATAAGAGAGGACTGGCAATACACACTGGTTGAAGACTTTTCTTTTTAGACATAAAGGCAATTTCCCCTTCAGGATAAAACTGTTTCTTCCAAATGCACTCCAGCCAAGTTTAATACGTCTGTTGAGTTCTTTCATAATGTTGCCATCCATTGAAATCAGCTGGCCAAGGTAAATATATGAATCAGCAATTTCTAGCTCAATGTTGTCAACTTGTATTTTTGTTTCCTCTACGAAATTATTGAACATGATCTTAGTTTTTTGTAGGTTCATCTTCAGTCCAACTTCTTTACTTCTAGTTGAGAGCTCCTGTACCATGTCTTGGAGTTCTAATGGGTTCGTTGAAAAAATAACAATGTCATCAGCAAACCGCAAATGATTTAAATATTCACCATTTATTTTTATTCCCTTGTTATTCCAATTTATCTGCTGAAAAATCATCTGTAAAGCTGAAGTAAAAAGTTTTGGAGAAATGGTATCTCCCTGCCTCACCCCTTTGCCAAGTTTGATAGTTTTGGTATCTTTATGTAACCGAAATTTTGCACTTGCATTTTTATACACACGTTTCACCATGTCAATGTACACATCCTCAATGTCTGTTGATCTTAAAGAGTTGATGACTGCTGATGTTTTAATAGAGTCAAAGGCCTTCTCATAGTCAATAAATGCAACACACAATGGAAGTTCATATTCATGTGTTCTTTCAATTAATTCTCTTAATACTTGAATATGGTCCACTGTACTGAATCCACTTCGAAATCCAGCTTGTTCTCTTGGTTGAGCTGCATCTAATTTTTTCTGCAGGCGATGTGTTAGAACTTTTGTGAAGATTTTATAAATAGCAGGTAACAAGCTAATTGGTCGGTAATTTTTCAAATCCTCTTTATCACCTTTTTTATGCAAAAGAATTACTGTTGCAGAATCCCATTGGTTTGGTATGTTACCGCTGTTAAGACATTTGGTAAAGAATTTTGCAAGTATGTCTTCTACATATTCTCCAGCTTCTTTTAGGATATCTAATGTAATACCATCATCACCAGGGGCTCTTCCTTTCTTCATATTTTTTATTGCAAATGAAACTTCTTCTTTTAAGATTTTAGGAGCTGTTCCTTCGACTATTTCAATGTCTTCGTTTAATTCACTGTTACTTTCGTATAGATTTTTGTAGAATTCTTCAACTCTTCTAAGTATTTCTTCCCTATTTCTTGTTACGGTGCCATCCTCTCCTTTTAATGCAATGATGTGTTTCTTCCCAACAGATAAACTTCCTTTAACAACCCTAAGGCTCTTGTTATTTTCAATGGCTTTCCTTACTAGCTCACAGTTGAATTTTCTTATGTCTTCTTTCATGCTTTTGCGCAGAGTTTTACAAAGTTCTATGTACTCAATCCTGGAACTGGTATTTCGATTGTCCACCTTCATATCTCTTCGCCTTTTCATGAGCTGTTTCGTCTTCTCAGATAATTTGCTATTGTGCTTTTTACAGGTTACACCACCAATTTCCCCAGCAGTTTCAACTATTGTCTTAACAATGTTTTCATTTGCTTCTGAGATATCACTTTCATCAATAAGTCCTTCCAGTGCAGAAAAGCGATTTTTTAATTCCAACTTGAATGCCTCGGTATTTACTTTCAGTTTCATTAAATCCACTCTCTTATGTACTCCTAATGTGTTTCTTTCTAATTTAGTATTTAACTCTCTGCTTTCTGAAACGGCCGAAACCGTCCGCGCTACTTGCTTCCTGAAATGGCCGTACGGCCGGGGGTGAGGCATGTGGAGGGGTTTGACCCTCGTCTTCAACTCCCCCACCTCCTGAGGCGTTAACTATCTACAGTTGATTTTATGAGTATGCGCTTCGATGATCTAAGCTGACAAGTGGCTGCAGTTGAAATCTAGTTAGCTCTACTCAACTAAAATCTCGCCAAACTTTATTTGGGAATTTGTTTTGCATTCATTCAATCTTGTTTTCTTTCGTTTTCAAATTAATTTTATTATTTGCTTGTTTATTTGTTTGCGTGGCATCTTTTGTTTCATTTTATTTGAAATGGCTTCTCGTAAACACGGTTTACATGACGCCATATGTCCTGGACCAATCCATGATTTGCCTACAGGATCGACATCATTTGCGTATTTTTCCCTGTTCTTTATATACACCGTAATGAAAACGTTCATAGAAAATTCAAACCTTTATGCGGAATTTTGCCAGGAGCGATCAGGATAAAAAGATGGAAATTGGGAACCCATATTGGCCATTTCCAAAATTTGGGGATTTTTTAGCATGCTTTTCACAACGAGCAACAATCAATCCTAGATTACGAGATTATTAGATCAGAAGTCCTATACTTGGAATCTTATCCTTGGTTGTCCAACCTTTCTTGATAGCGGGCCACTTTTAGAAGTTTTTCACCGATCTCGCAAGTCAGCTGTTTCGAAAAAAAAAAAAGGGGGGGGGGGGGGGGGGGGAACGCCAGCCTCTCTTCAAAGTTTCTTCTGGTTATTCATTTATTTACTTAGGACATGGAAGGGGGTCACACCCATATGGTCACCGCGATTTTTCCTTATTTTAAAAGATCTAAAATGTTTGTTTTGGAATTTTTTTTTTAGATAGCTGTCGGAGGGTCGGATTGTGGCCCGCGGGTGGTATGTTGGACAACCCTGGTGTAGACAGTTCTTTTAATTTATGTCGTTGATAATGTCATTACTTGGACAAAAAAGTCCTTGAGCTTGCGAAATTAAAGTAGAGAAACTATAGTTGTAACGTTATTAAAAACGTTACGTTTAATGTTGAAATAATAACACGTCAATGAAAACGCTGCCATGCAGAAAAAAGCGCTATATAATACAATCTAACAAAAGGTATAATTACATCAAATAAATGACAAAGTGCATTTTTTTTTATTTTGTACTAAATACACTACGCCGAAAAATATAACCGCATTCCTTAGATTTAAGAAAAAAAAAATATTTTAAATTTTGAACGACGTTACCTATTATAAAATTTTTGTTTGAAATTGGAGAGGGGGGGGGCATGAAAACTTAATGCCATCATTGGGGGACGGGTCCCCTTGTCCCCCTCTAACGGCGCCCTTGGACAGAAGATGCGGGCCTTTTTGTTATATTTACGGATATTTATGACACTAATAAATCGCAAAATGGGTCAATTGCCTATGATTTGCTATCTTAAAATATACCCTGTTCTATTGACTAAAGCAAATTGATTTTTCTGGAAAATTATCCTTTTAACCGATATCGAACCATTACTACTAAGTAGACTCTCGGTGACATAAAAAATTTAAATTAAGTTTAAATTTGGTTTAGTTTGTTGGTTTTACGTCCCAAAGCTACACTTTGGGCTGTCTCAGATGGGACCGCTGTCTTTACATGACCTCCGAAACACAATACGTTTCCAAAGAAACAAACAGCACGCGGGGATTCGAACTGCCATTCGAGTAAGTTGCCAGGCTAACGCTTTAAACAACCAAGCCACTGGATTCCCCAACAGATTAAAAAAAATTAAAGAAAGAAATTAAAGCTAATTTACTTATTCGCTTATTAGGGGCCGTTCAAGTATTACGTAAGCATCTTTGGGGTAAGGGTTTTAAGATTTGCTTATTTTTGCTGACAACGGGGAGGGGGTGGGAGTCTGAACTATGTTTACTTAAGACATAGAAAATATTAAAGGCAACACATAGTCACGAAGTAACAGCCGCCCTGACAGAACTACAATACTGGGATGCACGACACACTACGTGTAAAAGATATAAAATACACGTAATCACAGTTAAATATTTAATTATTTAAACCAGTGGCTGGCTGTCAACCTTTTTCTGCTCGTGGGGGCACCTTCTATACTCCCCGTGGCCCCTCTTATATTTTTAAATTATAACGAATATATTATTTTTAATAAATGCATTTTATCAATCCCACTTCTTATTTATCCACTATTTGCTTACAATATATGAAATATTAATATATGTAATAAAAATGTCACAAAATTCTTTATAATAAAATATTATATTATATATAAATATATTGTTATCCTTTATAGTTTAATATGTATACTATATGTAGTTTAATAATATATGTACACATATATATTTTTATAAATACAGTCGAGTCTCTATTTAACGAAGTGCCATCGTTCCTCTGAAAAACTTCGTTATAAGGAAAATTCGTTAAATAGAAATTAACATAAATGTTGAAACTTAATTTCGATAAAATGAAAAAGGTTAAATTTGGACAGTAAAGACTAAATTCAGTAGACTCTTCTTTTTCAACGAATTTAAATATTTTTTGTATACAAGTACGTACAAATTAATAACAAAAGTAAAGACTGAGGATTACTTTATATCTGTATGATCCTCATACAACATATTTGAAACAGAGAAATAATCACTAATTTTGCTTTGTACAGGTTTCTTATAAAAAACGTTTTGTTCATAGAAATTCTCACACTTTTGTAAATATCGGAACACGTCATCTATAACATTTTCTTCAACAATGCAACACGTATGTGCGAGAAGCAAATTTCGTGGCTTAGCCACACCTGCAGAGTGATACATCCCCGCTGCTTCGAAGTTCCCAGTTTAGAACAATAGAATTATTTATCACAACTGACCCTATGTCTACTATACAGAAGGCTACCTCACCTCCGTCTTTTTGCTATTAAAATCCTCAACTACCCCTTCTACAACCATCCCGCTGAAAAATTGTAAAAGGTAAATTAAAAAAAAAATCAAATTCTTTATAAAAAGAACTTCGTTATATAGAAATTGTTTTTCGTAATATGGAGACAAATTTACATGTTAGTGCCATTCAAAGTCAAGGTTCCGCCGAAAATTTCATTAAATAGAAAACTTTGTTAAATGGAAGTTCGTTATATGGAGACTCTACTGTATATATAATTAAAATCGTGTGTAGCATGAAGTGGGTGAGTCAGGCATTTGCTTATTTTTTCTTACAAGGTGGAGGGGGAGTATAAAATGGCCAGAAATGTGCTTACGTAATACTTGAACCCTTACCTATTTACCCGTTTCAAATTATTCGCTAATTCAAATACTGCATGCAACTGAAAAAAGAAGTAGAAACTGCAACTGTTACTTTTGCAATATTCGAATAACGAAACCTTCGGAAAACAGAAACCTCCGAATAACGGCTGTGCATTATTTCTACGTAATTCTTCGCTTTATTTTTGTTTGAAGCCCCAGCGCTGTGGGATTTTGCGGGCGATAGATCCGGCTCTGAATGTATTATACAAATAAACGTTCTTGAAAACTTTTAAATCTATACTTAAATTGAATGGAATACTTTCATAATAGATGCATAAGTAATAAACTACATTCTGATATATAATAATAATCATATTTTTCTAAATTCTATTTCAAACATTTTGTTATTCCGATCACTAAAATCATTTCTAATAAATTTACATTATACAATTAATAATATTATTTTCAAAATAATACTTAATATATCCTAATTTATATTTGTACATTTGTTAGTTCTCTGATTTCGCCAAAAGAGCGCAAAGGTTTACGATGTGGGCGACTGACAAATGGGTAGCGTCTTCCCGCGTTTTGAAGGTTTCCCGCCTTTTTTAGTTCCCACCCGATCCTGGTGGGGAGAGCAGAGTTAAAATTCAGATAAGAATAGGGAGAAGGGGCAATAAAAGTTCGGATGAGTCCATTTCAAAAGTCGGCCGGTCCCGTGTGTAGGAATCACGTTTACAGAAAGCAGAGGGTAACAATTCTACACAGACCTCTATAAAAGTAACGATCAGCAAAATCTGCCTACAACTGCAATTTATAAAAGAAATGCCAGACGATTTAGTATCAGAGGTAACGGAAGCCATAAGATCAATGGGAAATCCACAGGAAAAGATGGCATTTCTGCTGAAATGTTAAAAGCTGGGTGTAAAACGCTTCACAAAATATTGGCAAATCTCTTCTCAAAATGTCTTAAGGAACAAAAAATTCCTAATGCATGGAAAATGGCGATGTCATTTTTTTGAATAAGAAAGTAGCTCAAGATGATCTTAAAACTATCGACCAATTAGCCTTTTCCCATG
>QLNU02015360.1:259787196-259797691 GCA_006491805.2 Dysdera silvatica | reverse complement strand
GCAATAGCTATTCTGAGATTTACAGCGGTACGTGACCAGAGAGAATGGTCAGCCAGATGGTCGAAAAAGGGTCTTCCCGAATTTCAACTCTCATGACGTAATTTTGAACTCAATGCTGATTTGGTGAAAATTTAGCCCTTCATTCCAAAAACTCAATGGTCATCGAAATATGGCAATAAAACGCCATTTTACAAGCCTTTTGGGGCGGGAATCGTTAAGAGGCGTGTCTACTATATAACGATCAACGCACAAGAGTCTAGCAAGTTTTAAAAGGGTTTAAGTTTTTCTAGCAAGGGTTTCAAGAGTTTCTCTTTAAACTATTTTAAAGCTTGGTAGCCGGCGTTGGCGCCTTTCGAACATCTTTACGATGTTTCGTGCACGAGTGCTAAGATCTTAAGTCGAAAAACTGATACGAAATATACGAATCTAGTTAAGTCAGCACCTTGCTAAACCATAGTGCCTAATTATTGGATAATATGAATGAGGAACAACGTGACAAGCCACAGGGAATCCCTAGTTACATCAATGGCTACCTTAAAGCCCAACTCATCACATGACTCGTCGGTAATGATAACCTTCCATACTCTTTCTTTAGCTATATATATATAGAATCACAATTTAATATCGAATCGTTCAGTTAGATAGAGTCTCGTGAAGGTAGAATTTGGAATAGAATTATAAGTTGATTTGAGTATAAATTAAGTATTGAATTTTAGTTTGAAATTATAACAAGTTGTCACGTATGATCAAGCTATTGATTTTTATAATATGACAATATAAAAGTCTGACATCTTAAGATAATGAATAGAGTTTAAATACGAATAATTAAGGATACTATTTATAGGTGTATATAAATATATATTTACTTGCCGATGTATGCACAGGTGATTTATACAATTGTAAACATTATGAAATTGACTGGAGTCTGCATGTTGGAGAAATTATATATTGTTTTTGTATGGTTATCGAAACCCAAATATAGAATAACGTTGAAGGTTACGTATTCCAATATATGGATATATATGAGTGTGTGTATATCATCGAAATATGCGATATGAATTTAGTAATCCTATATGTGAGTCAGAATGACAAGCGAGAATAGAATTAATATTCAGGAAGGAGAAAGAGATGAGTTATAAATGTTTGAGGAGTGACCAAGGTATTCAACTGAAGATGTTGATAATTGATTTAGGACTTTGATTTGTAAAACGATTAAAATAATTATCGAGTCATTTAATTTTACAACAAAGTGATAGCCACTAGATTATATGAAAGGCTATCTAAATATTCATTTTACTCATTATTTATTTGTGTTAATAAGAGTTGATTGTTTTGTTTATAACTTTGATGTTCTGGACAGATACACATTACGTGAACCAACACAGACATTATGTTGTTCCGATCAAAACATTAGTATTTCTCATAACACTGTAGTACAACAATTTACACAATGCAATGGGTGATGAGGGGTTTCCGAAAGAGCATGGAAGTCTCTAACCATTTTAAACAAACCACTATACAATACTGTGAAAGGGAAGTTACATGTATGCATGGGGTAAGTTTAACAACACAACCTTATGACAACAGATAAGGCACAAATGCTTTTGTAAGAGTATCAGCAAATCATGCTGAGCCCGTGATCTGTCTTTAGTGATTATGAGTAATCCAGAACGTAAGCCCAAAACAGCCCAGTATTCCAATCTGATTCTATGCTCCAACCATATTTAAACTCCAAAACTTTAACATCAGATAAAGTTTACCCATCTGATACATCAAAGTTGCATTTTGAGCAAGGTATCTAAGCCTTGTATATAAGTTTGGAGCTTTTAAAGTTAAGGGAAACGCTGTTTTTCTTTTACTTATTCAAGTTGTATTTCAAAACAGTTTTTTTTTCCTTTTTATGACATGGCTGCAATGGTGCCATCCGGATGCGGTTTTTGGTATTGCAAAATTATTCGCGACCCTTGCCCAGCGTACGCCCTCTGGATTTTTCCACAATTGAGATGCGGGGGGGAGGGGTAGGAAGGGGGGACATAAAAGGCGTAAAAGAAATGTCATTCCCTTCCGAGGCGAACGCCTAAATTAAAAAAAAAAAAAAAATCTAAAAAAATCCTATACTGACGACGTTTTGCATTTGCATTCGAATAACTCACATATAAACAGTTAGTGATTATAGGGCAGCGTTTTCATCATCCCTCGAAGCATCTCGATTTTGGGATTTTTCTTTTTCTAATTTATTCTTTTGATATTAAGATTTAGAAGACACGATGCTAGATTTGAATTTTTGATCAGATAGAGGAACAAAAAATATCTGTATAAAAATTTTCTCAGTAGTACGGTAACTCCAAACATGCATTTTTCTATTTTATATGGGTAATAAAATTAAAACATCCGGTTTTACTTGCGAAGAGAAGTAATAAACCATTCTCCTGACAGAGAAAGAAAAAAAAAACGGATCTAGTTCCTGTTCTATCGTTAATAAGCTATTAATAAATTATTGGGCAACAAAGCTTCTGTGCAGTAACAATGTAGAAGCAAAAAGTATTTTTGAAATTTTTTACTTCATACGTTCGCAGCTTAGATGAGTGGTATTTTAAGAGCATAAAAAGTTTTATGATCGATCCTTCAGAGCCTAAGTTATAGATTTTCCCCTTATTTTCTTACGTTATGGGATCATGAGCTATTCTGAAGGCCTGTATTCAAGTGGGTCATGTTTTCTTTCTTTCTTTTTTTCAGCCTTTTTTTTTTTTTTTTTTGTGAAACTATAAAAAAAATTGTACCGTCTCGTAACGTATTAGAAAACCAAAAGCGGTGAACGCTTGAGGCTAGACACACTTCAAGAATGCCAACGCGATTTAATGCGACATGTCTGGAGGAAGTCCGAAATCGTAAGTTAAGCTGTACTTTTTTAGCGTTAAGCTGAACATTTATGTTTTAAATGCTGACCATAGAAAAGAGGCACTGGAAAAGAGAAGTGGAGTACAAAGGAACCTTTCGTTTGTTTGTCACTTTCCTTCAGTATCGCGTGAGGAATATGCGTATATTATATCAGTTCACGGCAATGTTTCTTGACATAGTGAATAAAATTAATATTAACTTCGTGAATGGAGCATAATCCTAAATGACAGCCAATTTCAAGCAAAGATACTTTGGCAAGTACAAAGAATCGAAGCGGCAAATTAAGTACAAAACGTTGAGCTGAAATATGAGTTCGCTTTTGTGATCCAATATTAAGCTTGTTTCTTAGTGGAGATAGTAATTCCTGAAAATGCATAAATATATTTGTCATCTGATAGATAGAAGCGAGTACATAGAATGCTAAGATGCATCGATGAAAATATACCGATATGTAGGCCTTACTTAATATATTAAGTAACTGTGCATTGTATTTTAATCTCTAGCGCTGTCTGTTGCCTTCCTTTCCTCTTGTGTCGTTCACACTCGTCTTGTTTGACAGTGCTCTTGTACAGTCGTATTTAGAATTAAGGTAAAATTTTAACGCTATTTTTAGTTTTTTACTGTGCTGATCACATTACGATAAAAAGAATGTTGCCATTTGAAATTTGATAATTGTAACCGTAACTATAAGAGCTCGATTCTTGTTATTTACACAGCTCTCGTATACCTTGAAATGTCTAAATCTCACGTTTTATTCAGATTCGATAAAAATTGGGGCTCGTTATATAGGGAAACTTTCTTTGTGACCACCGTGTATATGGAAAACTCTATAACTCGAAAATTCTCTATCTCATTTTTTTTTTCTCGTTCCCTCAAAATTCGAGATAAACGGGTTCTACTATACTTGAATGGCACCTTGGCAAGTGGTAACGTTGCATTGGCGTCTTTGCATATACAGGGTGTTCCGAAAACACCGGATTAAAAGTATATAGCCGTGATGCTTGTGCAAAATGAACCATAATGACCCTTTACATGGGGAGGTCGGAAATGAATATCCACGGAGTTATGCATACTTTTATTTTTCAGAGGCGGGATCTATAATGACCAATGGAGATTACAAACCAAGAAGTAGCCTGCCTCTAAATCTCGACTCCGGCGCGAGGTTGCTAAATAGCAGCGCCGAACTGGTTTCGAGGTGTGTTGAATTTCTTTGTGATTGCGGAAATTGGCGGCGATCCTATAACTGGCGTGATTTCATAGATAAAGATTTTCAGGGCTCCTACGTAGGGCTGCAACTTCCAATTTTCCCTGGTGGTGCTCAACGAACAAAAGGGGGGCCCCTCAGGTCCGTGGGAGCCCTTCTGGTTCAAAAGCAAGAATTTTAGTTCGAAAAATCAAATTCTCCAGACTCGCAACACCGATTAAAGGGATATAGGATTTTTAAAATCCAAAAAAGTACCAAATTTTGCACTAATTTCAGAACTTGTTAACTCAGAAAGTATTATATGAATTGAAATGAAATAAAAACAGTTAAAGTAGTCATACAGTCAGCATTCTTGCCGCATCAGTATTATTTCTGAATACATTATAATTTTTTTTTAATTTACAAAATGTGAAATGCCTAATTTCTACTTAACAAAACACCGAGCCAAACCTACTGCGCGAATGATTACAACTTAAATTTTAGTTTAATATGAGTTTTTATTAATAATAATTATTTAGAAATGTTGTCTCTTTGCACTCTACCAAAAAAAAAAAAAAAGTCATGAAAAATATTAGACACATTTAAAATTTTTTAACTTTTAAGTATGATATTTATGTAATTTTTTGATTTTATGAATCTATCTAATGTTTACAAAATACAGTAAAAGGAAGTTTTAGCTTGGGAGGCTAAAGTTTCATAAGTTAAAGCTTTTCTGAAAGTTAAATTGAATTATATGTTAAGGTATTATTACCCTCCGCAGGGATAACACAATTGCCAAATATGGTCAACACAAGAAAGCCTCCGGGGCGAGAATTTTGTGAGTTTTCGTGGGGGAATTTATTATACTATAATTTTTGCCACCCACGTATTAATTAGCTCAAACTAGAGCTTATGTAATTTTGGAGAAAAAGAGACGCTTTCCTCATCCTGGATTCGAACCAGGGTCCCCGCGTTTAGCTGCGGTATCTTCCCATAGATCCCACTTTTAAGTAGCCACTTAAACGTGGGTGGAAAAAATTATTGTATAATAAATTCCCCAATGAAAAACTCACAAAAATCTTTCCCCGGAAGCTTTTCTGTGTTGACCATTATTTGGCAATTGTGTTATTCCTGTGAAAGGTAATAATATCTTATATCTTAATATGCGGAGAAAAATGCGTTTGTTCTTGTCTTCATTCGTCTAGTTGGTCAAGGTGCCGCTGGTTAAACGCGGGGACCCAGGTTCGAATCCAGGATGAGGACGGTGCCTCTTCCCCCCCAAAAAAAAACGCCCTCTAGTTTGAGCTACTTATACATGGGTGGCAAAAATTATTGTATAATAAATTCCCCCACGAAAAACTCACAAAAATCTCGCCCCGGAGGCTTTTCTGTGTTGACCATTATTTGGCAATTGTGTTATCCCTGTGAAGGGTAATAATATCTTACATCCTCATATACGGAGAAAAATGCGTTTGTTCTTGTCCTCATTCGTCTAGTAGGTCAAGACACCGCGGGCTCAATGCGGGGAATTGGTTCGAATCCAGGATGAGGACGGCGCCTCTTTTTCTCCAAATATAAAAAAAGCTCTAGTTTGAGCTGTAATTGAAACGTGGGTGGCAAAACTTATCATATAATTGAATTATATTAAATTTATTGCATATAAAACTTATTGTATAATTGAATTATATTAAACGGTTATGTTATACAAAACTTATTGTATAATTGAATTATATTAAACTGTTTTTCAGAAAATATGCGTGCAAACTTCATAAAGTACGTTTCGTGAAAACTGACTTTAAAATATCATTTACGTTTAAATAATATATTACTGGTGTTTGTTTTTGAGCTTAATATTCAGTCGATTTTCAATGGGTTTGTTTTAAAATATTCAGAAAAGTGTATATTTTTTTACAATAATTAAAAACAAAAACGATTTTTTGAAGATTTTAAAAGTCCTATGTCACCTAGGAAGTTTGTCTAAGGAGTGTTTCAATTTTTTGCTACGAAGGTCAGGGCAGGCGATAGGGGGAAAGGTGCATTGACCAGGGGCTCCGGTACTCAGAGGAACAAACATTTATGAACAAAATAAAATAGCATTAATAATGCATGGGGCCCGGGGGGATGTTCGCTAATTTTGGGCTCTAGGAAATAATTGTCAAATTATTGCAAGCATCCGTAGACGGACACCTTTAGAACTACGCTACTGGGATCCCCCCCTCCCCACCTCTGGGATTCGTACCGGATCCGCCAATGCTTGCCATCTGCTAATCATAAACTTTTATGCTCCAAAGATTCTTTTATTTTCTCTCATGTTTTACCGTCGAAGAAATCAAAAGTCTGTGCTGCAGGTAAATAATAAATAGCTTGATGATAAAAGTTAGTATTGAAAAATTACCCTTGATCCAGTAGCGTAGGTATAAAATCCTCAGTTGCCTGAAATGAGAGAGCTTACCTCTACATCATAGCTTGGGTCCCATAGACCTATTGTTCATTTTCTCCCAATTGCGGGGTTTATGACCCATATCAACCCCCCTCCGTACGCCTATGCCTTAATCAATTCTGAATTATGATTACGGGCGTCGGCATGAGGGCCGGGGTTGCAGGACTTGTATTTCCATTTACCATGGAAAAAATTTAATACGGAAAAATTTAATGGTTTGGTTTGTAAGTAGTTTGCTTATTTCTAGTCAAAAAATTGGCGACGGCGAAATTTGGGAAATTAAATTCAAGAGGCGAGCCAAACTTTCAAATACAATTTTCATTGGCTCGAAATTGTTAACTTCTACCTTCCAGAGATGCACAGCTAATAAGATACCAATTTCTTGATAATACAGCCCAGATGCAGTGTATTGGACAACTAAGTGCATTATGGGAGTAAATTTTCTTTTTCATCCAGTCGTGACTTGTTACTTGTTTATAGCCATAACTCTATGGATATTTATTTCCGACCCCCATGTAGGAGCCCATTATGGTATATTTTGCATAAGGATCACGACGATGCAGTCATTTTTGATCCGGTGTTTTCAAAACACACTGAATAAAATAAATAAAATTTTATTACTAATTGTTGTGAATGATATTAGCAGAGTTATAGACAAGGAGCTGAGCAGTTCTAACTTTATTAGAAATGATAGTAAAATAATTGACGTCGCTCAGCACCTTGGCTTGCGTATTCACGGATTAACATCTCGCCAAAGACTACGTAGTTCGTTAGCGTCTCACCAGGGGAGAACGCCGGCGCTAGCATCGCGCTGCTGCCCCCAATGGCGCATGCGCTTCGCACATATGGCAAATGGATAGGGTATTTATCCAACACTAATGGTTGTTTCGTTAATAAAATATTTCCGGGAAATCTTGTAATTTACCTCATTTAAAACGTTTCATCGCGGATTCGCAATTCTGTTTTTTAATTTAAAATTATGATGCTAGAAATGAAGTAATTATTCTCTGTAAAGACCATGTTTTAATTTAGATTTCTGAGAAGGTTACATACTTGAATCAAATCACATTTTCAATAGAAAAGTTTAAGGTCTTGAATCCTTACGAACGCTTTTGCCAATTCTAAAATCCCACACAGTCGCTTCAATCTTCTTTTTAAATCTTTCCAATCTTAAAAACATATTTTTTTTTAAGAAGAAACATTAGAAGCAACATAATTTTGTTTTTTAAAATATTGCTAAATACTCTTACTAATAACACAAATTTGGATTATATGGACTCGTTGTATCACCCCCCCATTGAGTGACCCCTACCACCGCTTTGCCTAGTGCCGGTATTTTTGACAGAGAATGGCTGTGGGACATAATATTTATTATATGTTATTAGATAAATCCAGATGTTGTATTTCTTTTAATTTAGACCAAGAACAATATTATTTTATATACAAATTACCTCTGTTCGGGAAAAGAGTACGTTGGTAAAACCTGAATTGCCCTAAGGTTTATATAACTAAGTTTAAAAACCGCTGTGGTAAAGCTTCTAGCCAGGAAATTCAGATGATCATAATACAGATAACGAAATGGTTAAAGGAGTTGTAATTAACGCATATAAAAACCAAGGGGTCTGTCTGTTGGTTCCCTTCCTAAATGCTTTTGTCCAGAAAAAGAATAAATTCTCTTCTAACTTCTAATAAAAAATGAACACATACCAAGCCATGTCTTTGCCGGAGGTTCTCAGCTCGTTTTGATGAGAGATAATACCAGGTTTATAAAACTTGTATTGTTAATAGTTTCTGCGGAAGTGAAACCGCTATGAGAAAGAACTTTCCAAACTCAAGTCGTATATAAGGAAGGTCATTTTTTTTAATAATAATATGAACGTTTTAATTTTACGAAGTCGTATAGCCTAATCTCTTCCGTATTAACTCATTCCATGCTTTCCATATAATTTTAATCTTAGTCTCTTTTCTTTTAGACATACACAAAAATTCCTTAAGGAAAATAATACGTATCGTTGGCCATTGCAGTGATATGGGAAAGGTGGAAGGTTTCACGCCGTTAAAGTTCCAAGAAAAAGCACCCCCACCGCAGCCATTTAATGACATTTCATTAATGTTTTAAATAAGTCTTCAAGAGAAAATACCTGCAGCAGAGTAAATAAAATACCTTATGCAGCGGTGAATTTTGGTTTTCCTTTTAAAAAGAACAGTTCTTTTAAATAATTTTTGATTAACTTACTTGTATAAATAAAATTTTGACTTTTAACGATCTTTAGGTTTCTAAAAGTCATTGACTTGTGGAAGATCGTCCTCAGTTCCAGAAAGTAAATTACGAACTCACTGCAAACACCTATGCTATTAATAAAATTCTTCATAAATAACCATTTAATTAAAATTTCTGAATTAGTTGCTTGGGAAAAACCTGCAAACAACATTGAGAGATTTTGGATGAGAGAAAATTTGTCTATTTTCTGAAGAAAAAAGAACAACAACATGAAAATCAGTGGCGGTGGTTGAATAGAAAATTGGGAAAATTTATTCAGAAAACGACAGCATAAGAAATAAAGACCGTACGCCAAAATAATAATCCAAAATAGAAAAAAGATGCCGAGATAGAGTATTCGACCCTAAACCCATTGATTAGAGCAAGGAGTGAATATGCAACAGGGCTATTGGTTTTATATATCTATAAAGTCTTTTGAAATACATAAAGATTATATTGGGTTTCCTACAGTGAAGACGACAAAGATCCTTTAAAACAAGTGAAAAAGAAAGTAGGATCTTTAATTCTAAAATTACATGTATATTTGTTTAAAAAAAATAATCATCTTTACCCCAAAACACTTACGAGGTCGCCACTCTTCTGAGAGAGTTGGAGTATTACGTAAGCACCATTGTGGGGAGAGAGGTTGCTGTTGTGCTTTTTTTCCTATGTTAGCAAATGTTAATTTTTGCTGTTGGGGATATAAAATGACCAAAATATTACTTACGTAATACTTGAACGTTCCCTCTATAGTAGCAGACCAATTTGATAAAAAAAGTGGTTTAACGTCGACTGATTTTATTTTTGAGGAAAAAAGCAAGGAGTTTTACAAATAGTGATGAAATAACACTTTTTCAAAAAAATCCACTAATATATATGTTAAAAATTTTCAAAATTGCTAATGTGTGAATAGTAGGCCTATAAATAACATCAGTAATAAACATAATAATATGAATAAAAATATTGATATCAATAAAAGTATTAACATCAGTAAAAATATTATCAATAAGAATATTAATATCAATAAAATATCAGTCAATTAAAATATTAATATCAATAAAATATCAGTCAATTAAAATATTAATATCAATAAAATATCAGTCAATTAAAATATTAATATTAGTAAAAAAATTAATAACATTATTATATATTTCACAACCCGGAAAAAGTGAAAATAAAAATGCAAAAATGTTGTGGGATTTCCAAATCAAATGTGATAGATACAGTCTACATAACACTCCGAATATTACGGTTATAGGAAAAAAACGTATCTAGTTGATCGATATTACAGTGCCTACTGACAGACAAAAGAAGAGAAGAGATTGAGAAGATTACAAAATGCAAGGAAATAGAGGTGGAGACTTCGGAGGAGAAAGGCTAGATAGAGTTGTCCCGGTTGTGGTGGATGCATTGGGCGCCGTTTCCAAAAATCTAGAGCACCACTTCAACACATTAAAAATTAACAACAAATATTGCCAAAAAAAAACAAAAAAAAACCCACTTTTGGGGACAACTCACATTATAAGCAGGTAGAATCGGTGAAACAAAAATCCAAACACCCGTTGCCATTCGCGCAATGATTATGTTATAGAAAATCCAAAAGTGCCATTCGAATATAGAAAACAATGAAGTCTACCAATTAAAGTGCATAAAATTTGCATAAGGTGCCATATTCTCGGGAGAATACCGTAACAAGCTTCTGCTTTATATTCTC
>QLNU02015360.1:259749115-259774749 GCA_006491805.2 Dysdera silvatica | reverse complement strand
ATTTTGAGATATAAAAGTGGCCTTCATTTTGGTGACAGGTCAATACTTTTTGTGATAATCGCCAAAGACGTCCAACCAATGAGGAAGCTGTTTGCATCTGTTAACACCTTCGAGGGTTAGTTTAAGACGAATTACAGAAAACTCGTTTCTGTATGGGTGGGGTGTAAAACAATAGGTAGTTTAATTGTAATTAAATTTCAAAAGAGAAACGCGCTCGCAGTTTTTTTTTCAGCCAATTGAATATTTTTACCGCAAAACTAGGCCATAGCTTCGTTGGGCGGTTATAATACTAAAATCATTGGTGCTGACGTAAAATCTATCCAATTGGCTGACAAAACAAACAAACAAATAAAGTATCTCAAAATTGTCCCAAGAACACAGCTATGTGGTTATTATCAGAGGGTATGCCCTGTATAATGTACAATACATATAGAAATGCAGAAAACTGCATAAGATTCAAGATACAGGTTTTTGAGATAGGTTCTACTGCATTATGGATAATAAAGAGAAAGGGGTCCCCTGTGCTTCATACTTGATGCTCCCCTGCCCCAATTCTGACCGAACTCTTGATTTCCACTAATTAACTCATACATAAAGCGTGAAATTATGACCAATTGATGATTGAGGTAATTTTCTTCAAGAATGCTAGTAAACCCAATGGTCACTCTGTTATTTTTCCAGTTTAATGACGTACCAGAAGTTTTGTGACCCGCACGAGGTGAGTTTCGGACTCCTTTAGCAATGTACCACGTTCAAAAAAAGTTCCTTTGACCATGTAGCACCCTCTTCCCCATTATCGGACTGGCGGGGCTATTTATACACCTATTTATAACCATCGTTCCATCGAATTATATACGACAACCTTCACTTGTTCTCTGTTTATTTTCCTCAGACCCGTGAATAATTTCTAAACAGGTGGTATAATTGCCGTCGTTAGCAAAAATACTGCTTTTGTTCGAAAATTTTTGTATACGGTGATTCTAGGCATAAAATAATATACCAAATATTTTCATCCTAATTACAGAATGTGACGCTGATTCATTTTTCAACGGGGCGAGCCTTGTTGGACAAAGCAGCACCCACACTCGAATTAGTCTGTTGCTAAGGCCCGCCCAGTATTTTCGTCTGCCTACAGAGAACCACTGGTTTTCTATTATTCATTTTTCTTAGAACATATTTGCTGTTTCTTATTTTGTTCCAAGAATCCAGTAACGGGTAAAAGGTTTGGAGACCAGTATTTGTGACTTTTGGTTACTCTCTGCTGGTGGTCTGGAAAGGAATGATGGATTATCTATTCAAGATAACCAGCCAGTCATGATACGAAGTGTGGTTATTTTTCCTCTATAAGAGTGTTAAAAAAAAAATTAACACGAGTTACAAATTCAGAATTTTGTTATTTACGAAAATACACAGCTCTTCCGAAAAAGGATATGCATCATGTTTTCCACCTAAAAAAGTATTCAATATTCACAACATCGTACATGAAAATTTAGTGAAAGCTGAAATAACTATTTAAATGCAGTATGTCTATATTATGCATTCAGCTTCAGGACCGTACTAAGGCTATATTCCGCTGGAGTGCAAGATCTAATTTATCACCTTCCAAGTAGCGAATCTTCCCCGTTGAGGAAAGCATTTATCCTCTCCCCCCGAAGGTCAATATTGTTTTACATGATTATGACAAAAATTTAAAAGCAATATACAGGGTATATCCCAACAGTTTTTTCTTTTTATAACGAAATATTTCGAACTTCTATTTTGCAAGCTATTGACTTCCTTTTGTATATAACAACAAAAATATTTCTATTTCAGTTTGATACTACTTGATGTGGCCGTCTTTTCCATCAACATTATGCACAATTCATTATCACATTTTAAATTTAGAAACCTGTATAATTAAACCAATCCAATTTTATAAAAATGCAGAAAATTATTTTTGATAAACAATGAATGAGTCAGCAATTACGATTGCCAGAATATAAAGTTATTACAAATTATGGAAGATTAATTAATTATATACACTTTGAAGCAAGGCTAGATTAGGGAATGTTCAAGTAATACGTAAGCAATATTTTGGCCATTTCAACCCCTCCCCACCACCAACCAAAAATTAGCATTGGCTAACATAGGAAACTAAGATTAACGGCAACCCCACCTCTCCCACAAGGTGCTTACGTAATACTTGAACGTTCCCTTGGGGGTTTTTAGGGCCCTAGACAGTTTTTTCAGGCCCCTTATAATATAAATTAAGCCTGTGTAATTATTTCTTTTGTGGAAATATAAAGAAAAAGAGAAACCTTTATTATATATATTTTTAATGGATTAAGATTTATTTAAATTCAAATGCAGTAAAATCTCCCTAAGGCGACCACTCTAGTATCCGTGAGAAGTGGTTGCTCAAAGGGGTGGTTTCTTAATGGAAATCTATGATGAGGGAGAGGGGTAACACAAAATTAAACAAAAAATAATTGAAGTTATACACATAACTAGCAAAATTAATGTCACTCACACTAGCATGAAAAATATAAAATTAAAATATATGATTTGGTAATTTGAAAAAATTTAATTACAAGCTATAAAATTTACTATTGTTTAGGAAAAAAAAGGAAGGAAGGAATAAGAGTTTGTTTCGGTGTTACAATTTTTTCTATTATATTTTTTTTCAAAGCAATTTCAAAGTTTTGGAAATAAATGAAAAAAGGTAAAACCTGCCTAAAGTTACTACCTTTGGGACTGGACTGCAATAGTCATTATACAAGACAGACTTTGATATAGGCATGACTAAGTCCTTACAAGTTCTCCCTAATAAAATGTGGTCACTTCCTTCAGGTGGTCAATTCAGCAAGATGGTCACTTTGGGGCCGTTCAAGTATTACGTAAGCATCTTTGGGGGAGGGGGGGGAGTTTGACATTTGCTTATTTTTCTGACAACGAGGAGGGGGTTGTCTGAATCATACTTTACTTACGTAAGACACAGGAAATAATAAAACCGGCACATGGACAGGAAGTAATAACCGCCCTGACAAAACTACAATACTGCGATGTACCACACCCTACGAGTAAAAGAGATAAAATGCGCGTAATTGTAGTTAAATATTTAATTATTTAAATCAGTGGCTGGACATCAACCTTTATTAGCTCGGGGATACCTTCTAGACTTCTCATGGCCCCTCTTATATTTTTAAATTATAATGGATATGTTACTTTTAATAAATGCATTTTATCAAATCCACTTCTTATTCACTGTTTATTTACATCCATGGGCGGATTTACCATTTTGCCACCCCTAGGCTATTTTTGCTTCCCCAAGGCTCCTTTTTGCCGCCTCTTCCTACCAGTCTGTCCCTCCAATCAGTGGTAGGAACATAAAAATTGCTACATTCAATATACGCCAAAAACTTTTGCATTGACAACAAATATGTTGAAAAACAAACTCATAAATTGAAACATAAACATTAAAAAATATTAACTTATATTGAAGCATTATTCCTTTTTGGTATATAATAAATCAAATTCAATTTTATTGAAATAAATTTTAATTTTAGCAAAAAATAAAAGCCTATCGAACACTGGTATTTAAATGGAAAGCATGACGTCTAGCTTTCTTCTCGGCAAAACATCTGATTATATCATCGTCTGGTATTGATTTTGTTATATCAGACTTCATACATAAAATTTTGTCGCTCTAGTCTATAGCCTAGTATAGCCTATTAGGAAATATATTTGAAGAAGCATTTTAGCTTCAAATCAACTGAAAATTCAATAAGTTCATCTTGTAAGTTAGATCTGGTGTTTTTAACTTCTGCACAAAATGGTGTAATAACTCAATCTGGAATATGCATGTTCTTCAAATCTTCAAAGCGTAATTTAAGATCATCGCTCAATTTTTGAAGATACTTTGTATATTCCCAAATCTTTATCCTTTACTTCCAATTGCCTTGGATTCAAAAAGTACTAAAAATCTCTTCGTGACAATGAAGATGTAAACAAGCCTAATTTAACTTGTAAGTCGAAAAGAATTATCCTATCTTGAATAATTGTGACAGCTTTACCTTGTGGACGGGTCTAAGCTTCATTAAAATTTGGGAAAAAGTCAGCCAAGTAGAAAATATGCTTCCTATTTCTCTTCAGTACATCACTCGAGGATAAATTGCCTATAAGAAACTTTACAACTGAGTCGAATAGCTCAACAAAACTTTGTAAACTTGCACTTCTATATAATCACGTTACTTCAGTATTCAAGAGTAATATTGATTTGATAATTCATTGTTTTCTTCACTAAGTTTGGCAAATAATCGCCAATAAAAAGATGAACTGATGAACTTTAATTTGATTAATAAATTTAATATACACCTGTAAAGTATCATGTAATTTGTCACTGAAAGTTTTGCCACTAGATAGTTTCTGTACAACACGCGGTGAATAATAACATGTACACTGGGAACTTTTCCTTAAAAAAAGTTAGCAATACCTTGGTAATTGCTCATTAACGACATATTAGTGATTTTTAACTAGCTTTTTTAATCGACTCCCGAGCGCGAATTGGCCACTTTGGAACATATTTTTTCTAGCACAATACAGATAGACAAGTTAATTTTGACTGATTTAAGGAATTTCGTAAATAACTTTTTATTCGTCGTAACACTGACAAGGATCTTCCTCCAGTTGTATTTATTTATTGGCGTTCGGTCTTCACAGCACAGGGGCCCCTAAAACAAGCGAATCCTAGACATTTGCATTTTTTGCCCATCCTAGAACTCAGCCCTGCGTTAAAAACGAATATTTTCCTTAAAACAACGCGTAGTTTCCCCTGAATGTGAAGAAACAATGAAATAATACAGGGACTGACTAGAGCTTACCATAACAAGTCAAATTTTATCACTGGTTCAACGTATAAGAAAAGATTCCGCAACGTTTCGAGAACTACTGTTCCCTTCATCAAGCGAAGTCTTCGCTTGATAAAGGGAAAAGTAGGTCAAGAAATTATAAAAAATATTCTAGAACTTAAAAAAATATTCTAGAAATAAAAATAGCCTAAAAGTTATAAAAAGTCTAGAAATTATAAAAATAGTTTAAAATATATAAAATGTCTAGAAATTATAAAAATAATCTAAAAATTATAAAAAAAAAATGTCTAGAAATTGTAGAAAAAAATAGAAAATGGAAAATACAGAAAATGGTCTGGAAATTATATAAAAAATAGAATGGGGGACGATAGGTGTAAACAGTAGGTCAAGAAAAACAGACATTGACGTACGTAAGGGTTAATGGTACATAGGAGTTAATGGGGGTCGTAACCTCCATTGCGGTGAAATTTTGTATATATTGTACAAACATGAATACATGGAGTTGTAGCCTTGTAATCCCCATTGTAAGCCTGTAACCCCCTTATGAACTTCTTGCATACGCCCATGAGCTGATATAAAGGACGTTTATATCAGCTTCGTTTTATTCGCTATTCCATAATTTAATCTGCACATCTATGTAATATTTCATCTCTGTGTCTCTACTTGCTCTAAATCATGAATAAATATCATTCAAAATTCAAAAGTGTCATTATGTATGCGCATAAATTCGAATCTTGCTTCTGTTTTGGATATTGCAAAATAGAAAGAAAAAATTATTTTATAATTTTCTTCCGGCAACTCAATGCTTTGAGAGCGTTCAAGTATTACGTAAGCACCTTTGGGGAGAGAGGGCATTGCCGTTGTGCTTATTTTCCTATGTTAGCCAATGTTAATTTTTGCTTAGGAGGGAGAGGGGTATAAAATGGCCAAAATATTGCTTACGTAATAATTATACCCTCCCTTTCATTCATATTTTCATATTTAAAATTTTTGTTTTCTTACGAGGTCATGTACCATAAACGTGAAATTTTCAAAATTGTTAGGGGGGAAGGGGAGGGAGAGCATGCATACATATACAATATATATTTTATGTAAAATTCCAAATTATTTTAAATATTAGTTAATTATTGGGAGAGCGAGCGGTCCACGGGTCACGCAGCCCATATAACTCTAAGCCTATGCTCACTACACCAACAGCTGGGAATGTAGTTTCGCAATCTACTTCTATAGCAATTGTGTTTTCTCTTCATGCAACATACCTTGAAAACTACCAGTTCTACCATCTTTAAAATAATTATTAACAATTTGTAAAATTCTTATAATTGTCGGCATGAATACAGTAAAACCCGCATTATCCCAACTTCGCTTAACCGAAATTGGTTACTGGACGTTTTATTATTTTCGTAAGTAAATACGCGTTTAACGTTTTCGGCAAAAGCTCTCATATTTGTTTTCTAGTGTACTCCGATCTTAAGAAAGAAACCAACACAAATGTTAGGCTTGAATATAATAATAAATGCAGAACGTTCGAAAGAAAGGTTGGGTGGTATTTCAGTCTGTTCTTTTTCACCCAATACGCCCGCTACGACCACACGTGACCTCGTGATGTGAAAGTGAGATTTTCGAGGTCAGAGGGGCTTTAATGGTATGTCTTGACAGATATATCACATCTGCATAGTTCTGGTAAGGCTCCGTTGTATATCTACTGGTATATTGCAGCTGACACATAAATTTGCAGTTTAAGCATCTCTTCTGGAACTCCGTCCCTCCTAATCGGAATGCTCGCTCGCTGGTGAGGTGTTAGAAGATTTGTTAGGCTCTGTGACACAGCCCTACCGAAATAGTTGAACCCGGGGCATCTAGTCCCAGTGGAGGGAAAAGGGTGAATAAATCACCCCACAAGAGGGAACTCATGACGTCATAACCACAACGTGTTTTTAGACAAACATTGTAGAGGGGTTCTTTGCATCTTTACACTGAAAATGTAATTTCCAGGTTATCCAAAATTTTGCTCATCCGAATTCGGATCCCCCCCCCCCACCTTTATTACGGATAGTCGAAGTTCTGCTGTACATTCAATTTTTGCATTAAATTACTTACAACCAGGGGCGGACAGGGCCGCCGGCCCCCAGCCGCGCCCTCATGAGCGATAGGACTCATGCCTTCGAATAGGCAAGGACTCGTGCCCTCCAAAAATCCAAGGTATGCGCCCTTTGAGAGGACCCAGTCCGCCCCTGCTTACAACACTATCTTAGTTAATATGCTATTTGCTATATCAACTAGATTACAACACTATCTTAGTTAATATGTTATTTGCTATATCAGATAACTATGGGATTTTAGAAGTGAAATGACATCTTGCTTGCCCCTGCAACAATTCACTTTTGTTACTTCGTATCTGAAAATTTTGAGTTGCAGAATTAAATTGCAGTGAAAATGAAATAAAATCGTTTTACAAATTTAACGTTTTAATTTTCAACCAAACAGAAATAAATTTAAAAGAAAAAAAAAAGCTCCTGCTTCGAGCTTAATAAAAATACGACATCAAGCAATTTTTTTTACCGCTTTTAGCGCCATGTTCCTAAGCCTCTTTTTACATCACTTCTTAATGTGCCATGTCTAGAAACTTCCTGACAATGTGACACGTGTTTAGGATTGTGGCTTTTTGTATTTCAATGTAGGTGTTTGGGTCAATGTTGAGTATTCCCAAATTCGTCGCAAGCGTTTTTGGTACTATCCCTGTTGCTGAGATGACTAACGGGATGATGAAGATCTTTTCCTACATCTTTCCCTGATGAAGATCTTTATATATATATATATATATATGTGTGTGTGTGTGTGTGTGTGTGTGTGTGTGTGGCGAAGTGGCCCACTGGTATAAGCGCCCGCCTTCTAACCAGAAGGTGTTATTAGAGACGTGGGTGCCATCTGTTGATCGGTGAAAGTATTAATAATGAATAAATATACCATTGGGCCATTAAAACCGGATTTGTAGCCTGCTGACGACATGCCAGCATCCGGAACGCCGTTGGGATAACTATCGGTAACCCAGCGACGTGAAAAAGGCTATCTCAGACTCTGATGATATGAACCATAATGAAAATATGAATGGAGCATCGGTTGTCTCGCTCTTAAATCAGAACCGCGTTCGAGTTTTAAGCAGAGGGGCCAGTTCGAAAAATATGCAACAGTCTCTCCTTGGAGGTGTCGGCGGTTGTAGCGGCGCCTCCAACTGTACGGCTACTAGAACCAACACAGCCCAAAGTGCTTTGCAGCCTAGTATAGGTGCAACCACTAGGGCTGAAAGACCACGCCAGCGCATGTCATGGACAATAGATATGAACACCTACATCATGCGCACCTACTATACGATTACAAAGCTGGAAACAGACATGACAAATTACAGACCCACACTTCACGCCAAATTCGCACAACAGTACCCACACCTGGACATCAGTATAGAAAGGATAACAACCCAACGCAGGAACATAATAACCAGAAATCTCTTAGCAGAGCCCATACTACAAAGGTTAAGAGATGAAGTCGCCAATGACCTGGCAAACACTTCAACCAGTGTGGCCAACCCTGAAGCACCAGCTAGTAGCGCAAGAGAACCGCTCCAACCAAGCATAGAAGAAGAAGAGAGGAGGGACGTGGAGAAAATGGAAGAAGGTTTCCAATGTGCCCTGGCGGAATATGAAGGCTCGGATGCCGCAACAAGGCCAAGAATACCACGCCAACCGGCATCTTGGAAACTCTGCAAAGCAACCAAGATCCTCAATGAACATACTCTACCACTACACCTACAGAACCACAACTCCCTACAGGAAATACACACCGCCATATACTGTGCAGCAGTAGCGGCATCACGCGCCAATGGGTACGAAGTAAGGAACGAAGGCCGAAGTAACAGAGGAAACAAAGCCCAACCACCATGGCAAGTGAGACTGGAGAAAAGAATAGAAGAGCTCCGCAGCAGCATAGGGCGAATAACCCAGTACATGCAGGGAAATAGGAGTAAGAAATTAGTGAGGAAAGTGAAGATGGCCCTTAAGAGAAATAGGATTCATACAAGACACGAAGAGCCCAATAAACACATCAGCGAATATCTGGATACCCTCAAACAAAAACTGGGTGTATACGCCAGAAGACTCCGAAGATACAAAGACTATACCAACAGAAAACAACAGAACATGCAATTCCAAGCAAACCAGAAGGCCTTCTACAGGAAGCTTCGAGAGACCCCAGCGAACAAAGACAAGTACGAAGCCCCAAAGCCAGCAGAAATAGAGACCTTCTGGAAGACACTATGGTCCAATGAAGTACAGCACAAAAGCGCCCCCTGGATTCAGCAAGAAATGGAGGCTACGAGAGGAATAGAGGAGATGGAGTACACGGGCATCACGATAGAGGAACTCCAGCAGGTAATCCAACGTACGCACAACTGGAAAGCACCCGGTATTGACGGCATACACAACTTCTGGTACAAGAAATTTACCAGCGCCCATGGCCCATTAGCCAAGGAACTTACGGCGATAATTGAAGACCCCAGCAAAATGCCTGAATTCCTCTGCAAGGGAATAACTTACCTCCTACCGAAGGACCAGGATACCAGTAACCCAGCGAAATACCGACCCATTACGTGCCTTAACACCCTGTACAAGATACTCACGGGGTGCATCTCTGAAAAAATAAGCCGGCACAGCGAAAGCAACAACTTAATGACGGAAGAACAAAAGGGATGCCAGAAAGGGACTCTGGGATGTAAAGAGCAGCTTACCATCGACTCAGTTATCCTGGAACAAGCAAGAAAACAAAAGCGAAAACTCAACACCGCATACATAGACTACAAGAAGGCTTTCGACTCTGTTCCGCACTCGTGGCTCCTTGAAATACTCAGCATATACAAAGTGCATCCCTCAATCATCCGATTCCTACAGAGCAGCATGAAACAATGGAGAACCCGGTTACAGCTAAACACGCCAGACAGTAAAATAGAAACGGCCGAGATCCCCATCCGCCGCGGAATCTTTCAAGGAGACGCACTAAGCCCCCAGTGGTTCTGCTTGGCGTTAAACCCCTTGTCAAGGATGCTGAACACAAGTAAATACGGATACATGCTGAAGAAAGACAAGAGAAACCTACATAAAGTCTCCCACCTCATGTACGTAGATGACATCAAGCTATACGCGCCAACAATCACCCAACTCCGACAACTCATCAGTATAACAGAGACATTCTCCAAGGACATAGGAATGGAATTCGGCCTCGATAAGTGCAAAATACAGAAGAATAGCAAAGAAGATTTACCAGGCATCGAACTCGAAGACGGGAGACTACTGAAGACCTTGGACGAGGGCGAAACCTACAAATACCTAGGGATAATGCAAAAACGGCAGCAGGAGCACAAGAAAGTCAAAGTCCAGCTCACGCAAGCATTCCAAGAAAGACTTAGAAGCATTGTGAAGACGAAACTGAGCGGGAAGAACACCACGCAAGCAATTAACGCATATGCGGTACCAGTGCTCACCTACTCCTTCGGGATCATCAAATGGTCCAACACTGAACTAGAACAACTCCAGCGGAAAATGAGAACCATCCAGAGAAGAGCCGGACAACTACACCCTGCAACGGCAATTGAACGGCAAACACTACCCCGGGAAGAAGGAGGACGCGGACAAGCGGACCTCAAAGACTTACATGACAAGCAGATACAGAGCATGAGGCAATACTTCCAGTTGAAGAGTCCCCGATCGCCACTCATCCAAGCCATAATACAAGCAGATGCAAATTACACGCCACTAAACCTGTGTAGTACCGAAGAGCGTGTCCTCGAAACAGCCAACGAACAGAAACTGAGAACTTGGGCCGGAAAACCATTACATGGCAGGCACTACAATGACCTGCAACAACCACACGTTGACAAAAAGGCATCAAATTCTTGGCTGGCCAAAGGCACTCTCCAGCCAGAGACAGAAGGATTCATGCTAGCCATCCAAGACCAAGTGATCGCAACAAGGAACAATCAGAAATTCATCCAGAGAAAAGACATAGAAAGCGACAAATGCAGACACTGTCATGCGGCATCGGAGACAATCCAACACGTGATGGCAGGATGCAAGATCCTTGCGCAGTCAGACTACAAACATAGACACGATCAAGTAGCGAAAATAGTCCACCAGAAATTGGCAGCGAATGCTGGCTTTCTGACAGAAAAATGCCCGTACTACAAATATGAGCCAGAGACCGTGCATGAGAACGAAACACACAAGCTTTACTGGGATAGAGCAATCATAACAGACAAGACAGTCCCACATAACCGTCCTGACATAACCCTCGTCGATAAATCGAATAAGACCACGTACTTAATCGACATAGCAGTACCCAACACCAATAACATACAGACAACCTACACAACGAAAATCACCAAGTACCAAGATCTCAGACATGAAGTACGAGATATATGGGGTATGGAAAAGATCCTCATCATCCCGTTAGTCATCTCAGCAACAGGGATAGTACCAAAAACGCTTGCGACGAATTTGGAGATACTCAACATTGACCCAAACACCTACATTGAAATACAAAAAGCCACAATCCTAAACACGTGTCACATTGTCAGGAAGTTTCTAGACATGGCACATTAAGAAGTGATGTAAAAAGAGGCTTGGGAACATGGCGCTCTGCCCGTCCCAAAGCCTGTTTCCGCCAAGAATGGGCGAGGAAAACTTTTATATATATATTGTAATTAATTAAAAAATTACGTTTTAACTCGATTTTTTTATTATTTTTGGCGCCCCTGAATCCTGATGCTGATGATGAGCACCCCCGCTTGAAGCGGCCCTGTTGAGATTGCGCTTGAAGCTGGTAATATATATATATCTCTCTACGCGAATCAATGTTATGGGGGAATCAACTGAGCTATGTGAAGAGCTCTCATTAGCTAATTGCGCAATTACTACATGAACGCCGTTTTGAGAATATTTAAATATTATTAAAGTTGAATTTTTGTCATTACTTTCATTTCACTTTATTTATTCACTTCATTTTATCAAACTAGGAACTTCCCACACATCCGACAAAAATACTTATGATAACTTACATCTCTTTGAAAAGGGCTCAACATAATAGGATAACTATAATCGTCAAATATCAAATGGACTATGCTCATATATAATAATAATAATAACAATAATAATCTATTATTGGGTGGTGCAAGAATTAAAAACAAAGAATGTGATAAGATCACAAAATACAAGGATTTGTAAACTGAAATTTAAACGACTATGGCAGAAAAAGGCAAAAATTATTCCTATTGTAATAGGATCATTAGTTGCAATCATGCCCGTATCCAGAGAGGGGTGGGAGACCTTAGGGACCGGTCCCCCTCTCAAAACTAAATTTTTAATGGGACTTGGCTACGGCCTTGCATGCTGCGATTATATTGGTACATGTTGTAAAACTTTTCGACCACCATCCAAATTAAATCCTGGCTACGGTCTTGGGTGCAACCCCAACAAACCCAGATCGTTATCTTAAAACAATTAGAGCAGACAAGATAACAAACAATTCACCAACTGCAATAGGCCGCTTTACTTGGAACTGCATACATACTAAGAAAGTAGTATTTCTGATAATCTCAGGTCATGTTGAGCTAAGGACCCGTTATCAGAGAATAATTCTAGTCGTCAAAACAAGATGGAATGAGAATACGCAGGGTGATTATAATTAAAGTTCAACTTTCAAAAAGCTGTAAAAAAAGAACCACTGCTCAGAATGACCTGAAATTTGAACTGAATATACTCGAAGGAGGAGGAAATGGTATGGAATTAGAAAAAAAATAGTTCTAAATTTTAGCAATAGATGGCGATTAACCCCAAAGAACAACACTTTTTAAATAACCCCACATCCAGAAGTCACAAGGATTAAGATCAGGCGATCTTGATGCCCAGGCTGTTGGAAAATGATGGCTGATAATTCTATCATTTTCAAAATGCCTCTTCAGCAGCTGCTTCACTGGCTTTGCAATGTGCGGAGGAGTGCCATCTTGCATAAAAATGCTACCCACACATGCATGCTGTTGAAGTGTTGGAATGATGTAGTTGCGCAAAAGACTCTCATAGCGTTTACCATTGACGGTACAGGTAACAGGACCCGCACGACCCATCTCCTCGAAAAAAAATGGCCCTACGATAAACAATGGTGTCAACCCGCACCACACAGTTACCTTTGTAAAATGAAGAGGTATTGGTTCATGTTAGAACAGGTTTTCCATTACCTATATTCTGCAATTCTGAGTATTGACATGTCCTTGGAGATGGAAATGGGCTTCGTCGATCCACGAAATGTTCCATGGCCATTCATTGTCCAATTCCATGTGAGCAAGAAATTCTAGAGCAAAAGTGTGTCTTACTGGCGGGTCAGCAGGAAGCAAATCCTGAACATGGGTAATTTTGTATGGATAGCAATACAGGATGTTTCGTACAATTTTATGCACCGTGTTCACAGATATGTCCAAAGTTCGGGAAATTCCCCGTGCACTGCACGTTCGCACACCGCTGCTCGTCTTTTCCTGGAATGCTGTGAGCACATCTTCTACTGACATCGAAGCAATTGGTTTCTTCCCTCTGCCAGATTTCACTTCAAAAGAACCTGTCTCTTCGAATTTCTTAATCATTTTCTCCAGACCCTTGGCAGACATCGGACCACAACCTTTTTTCATACCCTTTACTGTCCTGAACTTCGTTAGAGCTACTGGCGCACAGTCACCGTTCTTGTAAAAGAGCTTCACAAGCAGAGCGCGATCCTTCATTGAGAGAGTCATGACGAGCTTCTCAGACGCTATATGAGGAAAACGCCATGTACCCAGCGTTTTTATAACAAATGCAATGTGTCGTGCGCATGACACGTCTTTTATTTTGCACATTACGACACTTACATCGCAATCTATTGCTAAAATTTTGAACTATTTTTTTCTTATGCCATACCATTTTCCCCTTCTTCGAGTATATTCAGTTCAAATTTCAGGTCATTCTGAGCAGTGGTTCTTTTTTTGCAGCTTTTGAAAGTTGAACTTTAATTATAATCACCCTGTATTATAATAGAAATAAAATACAGGGTACCAGGGAGGAAATTACATAAACAGGTTAAACACTGGTAAAATAGCAATGAAAAAGATCACTCAAGCTTTCGGACGCATCAGCAGCAGTCCTTCATCAGGAGTAATGTTTTACTAATTAATTAATTACTCCTGATGAAGGACTGCTGCTGATGCGTCCGAAAGCTTGAGTGATCTTTTTCATTGCTATTTTACCAGTGTTTAACCTTTTTATGTAAATATATTATAATGATAGTGGGATAAAAAATAAGAAATAGAAACATATAATAATATTTTTTATTCCGTTTCCTTAGATAACGATTTGAATAGGAAAGCTCGAGTGACCTTGTTTAAGCGACAGACAGCCATAAATACAAAAAGTGTGGGTTAAAATCAGGTCAAGTTCACATGTTCAAGCATGGAAAGAGAGAACACATAAACACTACTTGTCACGGATAATCTAGTATATAAGCAATTAGACTATTGACCTCATTTTAATAATCAAGTCTTAATACTAACGTATACGTTTGTTCATGCATGTATACTTAGGAAAAAAGAAAATGATCGCATTGGACAAGTTAATTCGCTATTGGCATTTATTTAGCAAACACCTCTTTATCTCCAACACTAATGTAATCTGGATACGCCCCCCCACACAATGCACACACACCTTCGCCACCAGCAGTACGTAGGAAAAGAAAAAATGCTTATATTTCTCTACATCGCTTTTTAGGATAGCGAACTTGTTTGGGAAATGTCCGGAGTCGTACTAAGGTTAAGCCTTCCGTTTTTAAAGAGGACTGCTCTAATTCCATTCTTTGTGTTCGATTGCTTATGCGGGCTCAAATGAGTTTTAGATTTCAACTTTAATGGAATAGTACCGTTTGCCTTTCACGAGAACTCCTCCCGCCATTAAATGTACGCCTGTCTGTTGGCATGGAAACGAGCCTTAATCTATTTTCAGTAAGGGATGCTTGAAGAAGTGCTCCAGAAGTAGTATTTATCTGTAATTTTAGATTTTCTAGAGAGGCCTAATTTCTTTTCTAGCGAAGTCGAAGTCCCCACCTAGTCACGCCAATGGCCGGCCTATTGAAAGAAGCTGCGCAAATCTCGATTCGCAAATAACGAATGCGGGGAAGATAACTACTCACACCAAATAAACAAAAAAATTCAAGGTCAGCCTTAGTCTGAATTCTAGTAAAATGCAACTTTTCTACGAAAATCGTCACAGCGTATCTTCAGCTAGACTAAACGCTCTCTTCTCCGTTATTATTTTCTCTTGTGGCGAGCGAAGTTCTGCAAGAGAGAAAAAATTGGATCAAACCCTGATGGCAGCTTGTGAAGTTACTGCACTTAAAATGCCATCGTCGAGTTCCGACGACTTAAGCGACGAAATTAAATGTGAAGTTAGTGATTTTTGTTGAGGGGAGGAGCGGGGAAGAAGATTATATATGGATGCTATCATCTCTCTCTCTCTCTCTCTCTCTCCTGGACAGTGCCGAATTTAACGTATAGGCCAAGTAGGTCTGGGCCTAGGACCACGTGATTTTGGGGACCTTCCTCATGGACCTTGGTGGGGCTTAATATTATTTAAGTTCAAGGGTTACATGAATCTCGTTGACTTACGAATGTCCAAGTTCCATTATTAATAAACCTGAATGCTATAGGTAATGAACTTCAAAAGAAAAACATGATTTATTGACTAAATATTGCGGAGGCCACATTCTGCAGGGATCCGTTCTGATCTTCCAGCCTAGGGCAAATAAAATCCTTAATCCGCCACTGTTCCTGAACCCTCCTTTCATGTGTTGATTTTTCGCTTTGTTTTGCTTTCAAACTTTCTTCTTTTCAATTAACAGTGCCAATATTCACCGTTTCCTCCAAAAGAAAAAAAATGTATATTCAATGTCAATATTTCAAAAAGAATTAAGATGACTAATAAAAAAAGATTCTGATAAGGCTTGTAAGTTATGCTTAAATTTTAAATCCCCAGACAGTTCAGTGCGTTACCTCAGATGGGATCGATGAGCTTGCCGTTATACCCTGTTCAAGTTGAGTTCCGTCGTTTCCATCTCAACATCTCCCCTGAACTCTTCCCCTCTCCTACCCCTGCACATATCCAATCACCATTAACTCGTTGATGTTTTCGCTCATGTCTGCTGCAAGTAAAATTTGCATCGTGTTAAAGGCGGTAAAGCAAAAATCTCTTGAATTACGGTCGGCATCCTTCTTAACTTCCTTCCTCTTCTCTCGGTATTGTAGATACGCCAACTTAAATAAAATATCGGGGGACCCAATCCTGTCCATTCTCTTAGACTAGGTTTTCAATCCGGGGGGCGGGGAGGCTTTGCCTTACCCCCATAATTTTATTTAAAAAAATTAAATAGATAACATAATTTATTTCATTAATTTCAATTGCTTGATAATTATGAAAACACTGCAGGCCTGTGTTAATGTAACAAAGTATAGGTCTATTTTCTCCTAAATAAAATTTGGCTGCATCTTTAAAACAGCAGGGAAAATATTAGCAATAACCATTAATATATTTTATACGTTCAGATCTGTAGCCAAGATGAAGGGGCAACTGGGGCACAGGGCACCTGGGGACTCGCGAGTATAAAATAATTGCCAGGGACGGTAGAGAATTTTGACAATATGTCACTACAAACTCAAATTTGACCCTCCTCTTATATTTTTTTAGTTTATTGCAATTACAAATATTGTGATATTAGCATACACCAAGATTTGCATTTTCACTTTTATGGATGTAGAATTTAGTGGAAGAGGAATTTTGCTCACGGTGCTCTTATGCCTAGGCCTAGTGACCCTGTTGGAAAACTCATGGCTGCCCATAAGGAAAACGTTAATGTTCATTCAAATTTAGCACATTTTTATATAAACATTATTAAATATTATATATATATATATACAAATAGCTCAACGAGGCAAGTTAAGCATAAACATGGGGCAACTGCGGCCGTGCCCTGCTGTCCCCGGCGGCTACAGACCTGTGTATGTTATATCTTTCACTGTCAATTATGTTTTGCATTTCTTTATATCTTTATTGTCCACAATTTGCGGATGTGGGGGCGATCCCAGACCCCATAGAGTTGGCGACTCTGCGGCATTGCATTTTCTAGTGCCAACAGCATTAGATGCCGAATAAATGAAGTCAAGGGTTTTATCCTTGAAGTAAGGCCCGCCATCCTGCTTGAACAGGAAACCCACTTCGGACCAAATAAAATTTTTTAACGTTCCAAATTGCCACTGCTAAAGAGAAGATCGTCCTCCCCCTTTAAGTCGTCCAGTCAGTGTGTATGTGGAAGGGAGGCATTGGCGTACGCAGGGAGGGTTGATGGTGGTTGTAATCCCCATTGCAATGAAATTTTATATATATATATATATATATATATATATATAGAGGAATATATGGAGTTATAGCTTTATAACACCCCCATTGTAAACTTGTAATTCCCCTTATGAAATTTCTACGTACGCCTATGGGGGAAGAAAGGTGTCCATTTACTCAAAAACCTCAACCACCTCTATCTTTCCCCCGACGGCGAGATTTGAATTTCCATAACACTTTTAGCATTAGGACCGATTTAAACAATCTGATTGGCTAACGATGACATCACTTATAGGTTTGCTACGCAATTTTGGCCGCCAATGTAACAGGCACCAAAAGATCAACCACTTCAGAGTTCGTAATCGTCCTTTACGTAAATCAGATTTTAATCGCGGGGGAATTTTAGAACGACACTCTTCAATAATACTCCCAATTTATTTTTAATATTACCATGAGTTGATTTTTTTCTTTAATTTAAATTTAAAATGTAATAAATGGTTAGAAATCTTTAAAACAAAACAAAATTTTTGAAATATTGTGCTGCTAGCTTATATTTTTATAGAAAAATCATCTTTTGCCTCAGTTTTTAAGTAAATGGTCGCTGCATTTTTCACACACACACACACACACACACAAAAAAAAAGAAAAAAAGAAAAGAAAGAAAGATAATTTCGAGGACGTCGAGTAGTAAGTAACACCGTATTCAAAAAAAAAGTTTTTGTATCTCCCTTGATTCCTGGAATTGCCTTCCTTGATTGAAATTGAAAATTAGTATTTTCGAAATACAGTAAAACCTCCCTCAGGCGACCATTGTCGGTTCCGTGAAAAAGAGGTCGCTCAGAGAAGTGGTCTCCGAATGGAGCTAAATTTAGAATTGGGTCTATGGAGGGGGGAAGGAAATCCATTTCCAAAAAAGGTAGTCGTTAAGGGAGATTGTCGCAGAATAGAGGAGGTCGTCAAGAAAGATTTTCTGTAAAGATTATCTGTATGTAATTGAAAATTATTTCCGAGTTGTTTTGTATTTATGGAAAATGCATATTCGGCAATTTTCACGATGACCGCAATTCCTCATAAACCATTAAAAAAAGAGAAACACAACTGTTTTGCATTTTTCATGTAAAAACCCGGGTATTTGCCAACCCTGTTTGCCCTGCATCCAAGTTAAGTCTATATGAATCCATTATTTAATAACTCATTAAATAATTTGAATAGCTGGAAAATACATTACTTTTAAAGACGTTTGCTCAACTACATTTCTTATATTTGAGCATCTGCAGGAAGCTTCAGGTTTTGACAATGACATCACTTTCTTTTGTAATTATTAATGGTTCTTTTGACTCACATACAACCCTAATTTCACAAAGAAAAAAAAGCGCCAATTCTTTTTGACGGGAATTCTTTCGATCTGGAAACCAGGCCGCACATCACCTGCTCAGCCAATCAGATCGCTTAAATCGGTCATAATGCTAAAAGTGTTATGGAAATTCAAATGTTGCCCCCCCGACGACCCACAGCTACTATGGCGTCCTATCAAGTTTCCAACCGACGTGATGGCAACACCGACCAACAGCACGGACATAAACAGAAGCCGCCATTCGCTCTGACGACGATAGCTGTTTAACGCTATCGAAATAGCTATCAGCAGTGTTATCGTGTTAATGATTTTAAATAACTGCACCATAAAAATTGAATTTTATTTGCTTCTATTGATCAACGGAACGTGTCGCCATTAAACTGTTTATCAATATAGATATTTAGTAATATGTAATTAAACGTGTTTTTGGATAAATATTTCAATTTCTTTGCACCTTTATCTAAAAATTGAATTTTTAGATTATTCTCACTATAGGGGTAAGAGTACGCGAGTTTAAAAAAAAATTCTACGCTGTAACCCTTAACGAAACAATATGTTTTATGTATGTTTAGAACCTTCACTTCTTTGGTTTCCCAAATAGAAATACACATTTATGAGAAAATATTTCTTCTCTGTATAAATAATACCAGACGAAGAACTGAGAAATGCGTACTTTTACAATGGCCTTGAGGCAAGAATACGCTCTATTTGAACGACAGTAGTAACATACAAAATTTGTATTTTTTAGCTTCCGTTTCGTCCATCTCTTTTTGTTTACCTTTTTACTGTTTTTTTTTTAATGACGAAGTCAAAATCTGAGATTTTAAAGAGCCTCTCCCCTTTTGGTTTGACGTTAATCTTTTAAGCAATGGTCTAATTGCAATAGGTGAAACGTACTTTGAATGATGATATTTGTAGAAGTGACTGGATTCCGAGATGGATCTTGGCCAAGGAGCCTAGATATTTATAGACCTGCTGGATAGTACAGGCTGGAGGAGATCGATGTAAATGCTGAATCCTGAAGACCAGAGGTCGATAGCACTGCTGGATCCTGGAGAGCATTTGTTAACGTCAGGGACTGAAGACCGCTAGTTGATGCATGTTGATCATTGCTGATAACCGACTTCGTGAAAGCGAAGCAGGGTCTGGCCTATCCGTCACGGTCGAGGGAAAAGAATCATCAGGTGTGGATATATTTTTGTAGAGAGGCCCACATGATCTGAATGCTTGTTCAGCGATTCCCACCATTGGCGTACGCAGGGGGTGTTGATGGGAGTTGTGACCCCCCCATTGCAATGAAATTTTGTATATTTAACATAGAAATATGCGAGTTGTAGCTCTGTAACCCCCCATTGAGCCTATAACCCCCTTACGAACTTTCTGCGTACGCCTATGATTCCCACATTTGTTGCCCTAGCATATGCTGATCCAAAGATTTGGGCCACTCAGAACATGATGATTGGTCTTCCTGGGTGCATTGCCATCATGTTATATCCATATGATGTCTAAATGCAGCGTACTCTTACCCCAGACACTTATTTTTAACACAAACGATTCCTAACTTCAATGTGCATTCATCATGGTTTGATGCCACAGGCTACATATTACTTAATCTTCAAAGATTTCATTCTTACCCTATTAAATGCTTACTGGTATATTTAGATAGCGTGCAAAAACATGCAAACTTTATCAAAATAATATCAACTTGCAACTAAAAATATTTGGCTAAATATTATGAGAATACAATATTATCCTCAAACAATCATTGTTCTCCCGGTAATAGTACAGTGTTGCTAAATGTATGGTTTAAGGGAAAATAACACATATTACTCTTGCCCCTTCCTTACCCCTACTTACCCTACTTCTTTCATCTTTGTATTTTAAATACGTTCGTTTAAAGTAATAATAAAAATAAAGTAAATAAATAAAAAATAAGATGAACAAAATCATAATAAAAATAAAAGGATTTGGTTTGCAAAATTCGAATTCATCCAAAAGGCCGCAGGATGATACCCTTGGTATAGTACAACCTGCTGACTGATTGCAACTCCATCTGGTAGCGAACTGGAAGTCCATGGTAACTGGAGTCCAGCGTGATTCCCGCTATAACATTCAGATAATGTATGTAATGTGTAATAAACCCCCAAAATTGGTATGTAAATTTTGGCAACGTAGCCTTATATAAAATTTTTATCGATTCACTCCCAGTGAAAACGTTTTTAAAGTTTGATAATCCAGATCACATTTTAAATCTCAGCTAATTTTAAAATCAATCATAAAACAATGATTTAAATCCAGGGTCATACCGAAGAATTTTGTTTATAGATGCACTCTCGAGTTCAATAACAGCTATTGATTAACTACAATTAATATTTCATATGCACATAAATTTGTTTTTGTGACTTTTATACTTATAACGTTTCTTCTAAAATCTTGGCTCATTTATTAGTTAGTTTTTCTCCATTTCAAAATGACGCATTTTATACTAAAATGTTTTTAAAGTTGCAAAACGAAATATTCATTCATGAACTCCTACGTTTTTACCATCTCCTGTATGTTTCCTGTATACTTTTATTACAATAATTATTTATTATTTTAAGTAAAGTATATACACATATTTGAACTTTCTATCTGTAAAATAACATATAATACAAACGCACATTTGGACAGTTTTAATTTTAATCCTTTTGTAAATGCACACTGGGCCCTCCTACCACACATACAGGTTTATCCTAAAAACATTCTGTGCACATTAGTGCGGAACTGTAAAAATGACCATACGAGCTGAGACAGTGCTAGCTGTTTGCATTTTATGTAATTACTCGTAATTAGTATACCGTAATAACCGAAATTTTAACCACGTTAAGGTAGGGGAAATTTTTCGGTGATATGGTAATATTAAATGATAAATTACTCGCAAAGAAAAGAACGTCATTATTTTCTTTGCGAGTAATTTATTATCTAATATTAGCACATCAGCGGCTATGATGAGAAAAATTTCCCGTACTTCAATCGCGCTAGTCTCGCTTTTTGGACGTTCGCTTCTTTTACATCGATTTGGCTTTGTTTAAAAAGCAGTCCAGGCATTGCCCTGTTTCAAAAACTCGTCTATAGTGAAGCTTTATATGCGCTCGTAGAGGGGAGGATGACAGATCCAGGTCTTTGGCTAAACACTCGTGGGAATCTGACCATACATTTTTATTTCATAAAGCACAATTTATCCAAAAAGTTTCTTCTCCACTGGACCTCAACTTTTCGAGGCCCTATATGTATAATCGTCAATGCAGATAACGCCGTTAATGAACAGTCGCCGTCGCATTTCATTTCTCCCTTTTGGAAGAACTTTCTCCCCACATCGAATAATGATTCTTCATCAGCTGTTTTTACTGACTCACGGCGCATTTCCTCCCATACAGCATAATATTATTCTAATAGTCTGTTTCTTTTTAAACTCATGTTTTACTACTAGAAACGTTTCTCTAAACTTTACGTTCCATTACAAGAGACGTTTTCCTTAACCCATGTGTGTGTGTATTTATTTTTACCGTTCATTTCATTATACCTGTAATCTGTAACCGCCGTTTGTAACACGCATTTGTCATTACACATTGTGTGTATATCGTCGACCGTTTTGACGAAAATAGCCCAGGGCTATTGAAACAGTCTGTAAATGATTAACCCTTTTAAAACTGTTCTTCCTTTTCAATTATTTAATAATGCGCAGTGTCATCGTCAAATCATTTCAAGTATTATCATGTTCTGTTTGGTAGATTTTACAACTAGCGATTGAAAGAAAAAGGTAAAAACTAAATTGAAGTGCTCACAAAATTTGTATTGTTGTTTCGTCGCCGATGTTCAAAAGTAACAAGAACCGAGCAGTGTTTTGTAGCAGTTATTTATGAGCAGAATGGAAAATTTTCGCACCACAGGTCAAAAGGGAATAGGGAGGACGATCTGTCTTTCTATCCTACCTTGACCACTATGACCTAAACCTTGTCGGAAAGAAAACAAAACAGAAAACCCTTTCGTTCGGTTTCAGGTAATCGTGGGGGTGTCCCATAAACAACTAAATGAAAAATGCATGCATTTTTTATTCATGGTAAATCATAGTATTTAAAGTGAGAAAATTTAACCAGATCGTTAGTATATTATTATCATGTGTATCATTTATATGTACTTAATTTGATTTTAATTGCATCAACCAGAACTTTTTCCGTTGTTTTTGCTCCAGTTCGCGAGCACTAGTTATTAAGGTAATTATACGGAGATCCTGGACTGACGGAAATATTGCGATTACTCTCTCTCTCTATATATATATATATAGAGAGAGAGAGAGAGAGAGAGAAAGTAATCGCAATATTTCCGTCAGTATATATATATGGAGATCTGTGTAAAAGGCATCTAGAATAGGTAGGGCTTAGAAGATAATAGAATAACTAGCTAGAACAGAGGGCGCCTCCCCATTGTATAAAAGATTTATAATATTTACGTTTGAAAAAAATAATTATAACTCATCTTGTTTCGACAATAAATCCATATATATTTACGTTAAGAAGATCGATTATCCTCGCAGTCTCTACACAAAACCACCTAGATTTACCCTAGATCTAGGGAGGGGGGTTTGATTTACGCGGTTAAAAGCAACCTTTTGCACGTCTCTGCCTATGTGATGATGACCTCATATATTCTGTTTTTAATTAAACTGGTGTCCAAAATTAAGATTACATTCAATGTTATTTCAATGGGAGGGGTACATATTTTGCTCTGTAACTTTCGATATGCTTTATTTATAAAAAATCATTTTACAGAAAATTAAAGAGCTATAAATACTTAATATAATTATAAAATAAATCAAAATTTTCTAGGCACCCTATGAAAGAGAATCTACGATTGAATTGGATGCAAACGTTGTAAGTTGAAAACGAAAATTCGTAATAAACTGATTTAGAATGACAATTTATCTCATATAAAAGTGAAAATTATTAGAAAATGACTGTTAATGCATACGTAAGCAATTTTTTATCCTAAATCTGTTTTTACGAATTTTTCATTTTCACTCAATTGTACCATTTTGATCGTGATTCTCCTTCCTAGGATAACTGAAAAAATTCAATTTGTTGTAATTCTGTTAAGTGTTTATAGTCCTTTAACTTTCTGCAAAATGATTTTTTTATAAATAAAGTACAACGAGAGTTAAAGAGCAAAATATGTACCTCTCCCATTGAAACAACATTGAGTGTCACTTTAATTTGAACACCAGTATATTATTTTTTCCCCACGATAAAAAAGTAATTAATAAGGACACCTATTATGAGAATGTCAAATAATAAAAATCTAGCTATAAAAATTTTCTCCGTTTCCTTTAAGCCACTATTCATGAAAAAAAAAACACTTAAAAATAGCTCATAGCAATGGACATGAGGATACCATTTCCAACCTATGATTAAAAACAGGCTTTTTGGAAATCGCCCCTCATCGAAGGTAAAAAAGTTCTTTTCCTCTATGTCCTCTCGTTTTTTCGACATGGACCACGTGCAGTGCACGTTACTGAACTAACATCGAATAGTCCTCATGCCGAAAATTCTTCAGAGCACGAACCCCTGCTCCTTGCCCCAACATACAAGCAAACTATACATTTCCCGTAGCTCGGAATAGTTTACAAAATCCATTTCTTCAAGCTGCCGATCATAAATTATACGCGCGTCCATGGTCCAAACGGATCTCTGACTGTGTACGATCTTTAATCGAACTGTAAAAATAACCATATAGAAATTGTCAACAAATAAATTTTCTGAAAAATTTATTTTGAAGTGAGTTTTATGAAAAACTCTGTGACGGTAATGACCGACCGTAAACTCCAAATACTTTTTGACAAGTTCGTGGGGGGTTATTCCTGGAATAAATTTGGATTTGGATCTCACGCTTTATACAGTTGAGGTTTACGTGGAAGTTAATCAAGGAAATTAAATTTTAGCACCCACATGTTTTGGCTCAAACAAGAGCTCTTGACCTATTGGCGTACGCAGGGAGAGGGTTGATAGGGGTTATAACCCCCCATTGAGTTTTTATTGTTGAAAAAATTGCATAAACAAAAATTATTTCAGTTATAAAATTAATGGACAGCATTGGCGTACTCAGGGGGTTAATAGGGGTTATAACCCCCATTGAGTTTTTATTGCCGAAAAAATTGCATGAGCAAAAATCATTTCAATTATAAAATTAATGGACAGTGCAATCACGCTTGAAACGTCTAGAGGGGTTTTTGCAACTCTCACGGAAATCTACAAAATGTACAGACGCTGCTTGTTGCGTCAAAAGTTGTAAACCCACCGACTTCCTACAGGCAGGAAGAAAGTAACAAAACATCCGAGAAAACAAAGTTCTTTTCTCAAGCCTCTTCTTCCACTCTAACGCTGAAGCTGAAATTTGACCTCCCATCTTAACATCAGTGTGTGTGAGATGGAAAATCCCCTGTCGATACGTGGTGTCATAAAGCAATCGGTTACAGCTGCATTTTCAGGGCGGAATGCGATCTGACACATTAATTTTCAGTCAAGTTGCGGAGGGCCTCAACCGTGATGGGACGAGGTGTTGGAAAGTTTTACGACTAAATTGTCGTTTTCTACTCTTAAAGAAACAAAAACACTACCCTACCCCTTTTATTGAGTTCTCAGAGAGGAGAAGAATGCAGAGGATCCTC
This sequence comes from Dysdera silvatica, assembly GCA_006491805.2. NCBI lineage: Eukaryota > Metazoa > Arthropoda > Arachnida > Araneae > Dysderidae > Dysdera > Dysdera silvatica. Next base: position 259,749,402 of record QLNU02015360.1, on the reverse strand, counting down.
ATATGTTGAAAACCGCCAAGCCATACAAGTGTTTCCCTCCAGACTGTCAACGTGTGAGAAATTGTCTACGAATTCTTATTTCTGAAGGCCGATTAATTGAAACAGTTTTCCGCCAAGTGTACTCAGTTTTTTCGAGGCCTTTCATAACAAGAAACACCACCACAATTTTCTTTGCGATGGAAGAAAGCAAAAGAAAAGGAACACTTCTTCATTTTTTGCAAAGAAACAAAAGCACAATAAAGATTTTAAAAACGATGCACCTGATTCCTCAGAGGCGCAGCTTGATA
>QLNU02015360.1:259735247-259749015 GCA_006491805.2 Dysdera silvatica | reverse complement strand
GATCATCAAATGGACCAACAATGAACTAGAACAACTCCAGCGGAAAATGAGAACCATCCAGAGAAGAGCCGGACAACTACACCCTGCAACGGCAATTGAACGGCAAACACTACCCCGGGAAGAAGGAGGACGCGGACAAGCGGACCTCAAAGACTTACATGACAAGCAGATCCAGAGCATGAGGCAATACTTCCAGTTGAAGAGTCCCCGATCGCCACTCATCCAAGCCATAATACAAGCAGATGCAAATTACACGCCACTAAACCTGTGTAGTACCGAAGAGCGTGTCCTGGAGGCAGCCAATGAGCAGAAGCTAAGATCTTGGGCCGGAAAACCATTACATGGCAGGCACTACAATGACCTGCAACAACCACACGTTGACAAAAAGGCATCAAATTCTTGGCTGGCCAAAGGCACTCTCCAGCCAGAGACAGAAGGATTCATGCTAGCCATCCAAGACCAAGTGATCGCAACAAGGAACAATCAGAAATTCATCCAGAGAAAAGATAGAGAAAGTGACAAATGCAGACACTGCCATACAGCGTCGGAAATAATCCAAAACGTGATGGCAGAATGCAAGATCCTCACGCAGTCAGACTACACACATAGACAACACCCAGTGGCAAAAATAGTCCACCAGAAATTGGCAACGAATGTTGGCTTTCTGACAGAGAAATGCCCATACTAAAAATATGAGTCAGAGACGGTGCTTGAGAACAAAACACACAAGCTTTACTGGGATAGAGCAATCATAATAGACAAGACAGTCCCACATATCCGTCCTGATGTAATATTCGTCGATAAATTGGATAAGACCACGTGCCTAATCTACATAGTAGTACCCAACACCAATAACATACAAACTACACAACCAAAATCATCAAGACCTCAGACATGAAGTACGAGACATACGGGGTATGGAAAAGATCTTCGTCATCCCGCTAGTCATCTCAGCAGCAGGGATAGTACCAAAAACGCTTGCAATGAATTTGGAAATACTCAACATTGACCCAAACACTTACATTGAAATGCAAAAAGCCATAATCCTAAACACGCGTCACATTGTCAAGAAGTTCCTGAACATTACACATTATGTGAAGTGATGTGAGAGGTTTCGGCACACAGCTCTCTGCCCGTCCCAAAGCCTGTTTCCGCCAAGAATGGGCCAGGAAAACTCTCATATATATATATATAATCAATAATAAAATATTTATATGCATCAAAGTGCTCTAATTTGGGACAAAACGTGGGTGCTAAATCTAATTCCTTTGAATGGATTTTGAGTTTTGGAAACGACTTTCTCTAGTATTAAATATGAATCTTATAAATAAATACTATTGGGCTAAATATTGGATTCTGCATACCCAGTTTAGGTAGTGTAAAGCTAGAACATATTTTTTAGACTTTGATCTATGCTCCAGGTATATTATTAATTCTGTTAGATTTCATTGATGTTGTGACTAATGCTTATCATTAAATTTATCTTATACAGTGTTACCTAATATTCAGGGACACGCACGGGACCGAACATTTTGCTTTTTAAACAGAGGTGTCCTTCCTTCTGGGGTACATGTGTTGATACATATACTGGGGGCCAGAAGAATCGTCCCTTAACTAGAGGTGTCCCTTATTTGGAGTTGTCACTAACGGGGGTAGCACTATATATTGTTGAAACTAAATAGGGAAAATATTTTGTTTTAAGAAACGGTGATTATCTTTTAAAAACGAAAATTATATATAATAAGAGCAAAGGTTTTCCACCACATATAGTGAAGCACTCCTCTGAATTTACGTTATTTAGCTTTCAAATATTTATGACATCACATTTTGAATCTTAATTGGCCCAGTATAACCTTTAATATCCTTGCACCATAGAAATTCAAGTTATTAAGCCCAATGTAAATATAATTTGAACATTTATTGCAATAAAATCTTCATTTAACGTCCCAAACATGAAATAAGTAAGATATTAAAAATAACACCTCCAGATTAATTTATAATCTAGTCTAGATTAATGTTAAAGTGTCCATGTTATTAAATAAGTTATCATTTAACCCATAACGTAAATACGGTCCTTACAAACTAGGCGCATTCAAAAACAACAGTAATTGAACTCCAGGAGTATTTATTCGAATTTGCAATTTCCTTCTCAAACTCTTGCAATGGCTCTTTCTTTTTGCTACGAAAAAGAGTTATCCTCCCTTTCAAGGTACGTTACTCATTTTGTAGAACACTATTGCTTTTCCAGAGGCTCGGCTCAATGCTTGCGGTGACAGGTGATCGCTCTAGATGTTCCAGACTCGCCCTGTAAACACTGTAAAAATTGGATTTTTCATACTTTAAAAAAAGAGGAGAGAGGAAAGAAAAGTAGCGAAGCCAAAAAGTTTAGACAGCCTTCTCAATCTTAAAAATTCAAGGTTTGTTCTCTAAAGAAGGTGGATGTCTTTTTTTTTATACCTCCTCCATTCTGTATAGAATAAAACAACACATAACCATAAACAGGCGTGGATCTAAAGGAAGACTACTGATATTTGTTTTACACGTCTTGACCGCTCTGCTTTTACGTTATAAAACCCAACGATGAGTATTTCTCCCCAGAAAGACATTTTAAAAGCAAAGGATTAATGGAACATGTTTACCATTGTTGCCTTTGAGCTACATATTCAATCAACCAGTTAAAAGTAAAGGATTAAATAAATTCTGTGGTAAAAAATTTCGTGCACCAAGAAGAAGAAGGCGTTGAAATCGAATGAAACATTATGTGTACGATGGTAATGACGGTAGTAATAATTCATTACAATATCGCAGCAAATGGGCAATATATTAAGCAACAGTGGTAGAATTTAAACTTTTCTTTAGTACTTTGTAAGGCCTCCTCTTGTTTGTAGGGCTAAAGAGAGGAGAGGGCCAAGGGAATTGAAGAAAGTCCAAGGGCCCGGCTCGAAACATTAATTGCGTAATTAGGTGAGGGTCCAATCTACTAAACAGTCTAGAGCAGGGCCATTAACTAGCGGCCCGTTGGCTCATGACAAAATACAAATTGCTTCACACAAAAATAACGATTTTTGCTCCCTCTGAGTCTTAAATCTGCGTTATTTTATTCCGTTCAGATTTTGACAATAAGTAATAAATATTTTAAAATGCTAGAGAACTAAAGTAATACGCGGTCCTCCCTCAATTGTGTTTTACTTTAGTTTTCTGGCGTATATAGTCATTAGGGATAATTTTATTGATTTGCAGTGCAACAATGATTTTAAACAAAAAAATCAATTTAGGGCATCGAATCTTATTCTAAATATGTTGGTATGAACATCTTCCCAACCATCTGATTGCGTGCTCTGAAAATGTTACTATTCGGGAGCACTCTTATATCTGCGCATAGACATACGCAGAAAACTCATAAGAGGACTAAAGCTTTACAAAGTAGTTGTTACAGAGCTACAACACATATATATAAAATTTCATAGCAAATGGGGTTAAGAAAAGGTTCTTAATTTTTATAATGAAAAAGTAAAATAACCTGAATCCAAAGCGCACCATTTCGAATAACTAGCACCGGTGAATTTTTGTTTTTTGGTTTTACGGCTCAAAGACTACAGTGGTCATGCTGCGCCGGGACCTACTGTTTTCCGAGGAATCCGAACCTCTTAAGGCCTAGGGAACCAAACCCCGGACTACAGTGAGCAGTGCGATCTTTATGAGATCTCTGAGTAAGCGTTCTTTTTGCACTGCTGGGAGTCGAACCCGGATTAGCCGCGCAATAGGAGAACGCGTTACCACACTGCGCCACCGCAGGGCCTCTAGCACCGCTGAAACGCTTGTTTAAATGAAACAAGTAAGAAAATAGAATGTATCTTACCTCGGTAGGATTGGTGTCAACCAAATTGAAATTCGAGCAATCTCGAGTTCAGGGTGAGAGACTTGCAAAGTATGGCTTCAAATCGTTAAAAAAAATGAAAATCCTTAAATCTCATATAAAATCGTAAAACGTTTTACCTCGCACAGAAGGTGGTAGCTTTATAAATAGTCACGGCCTATTTCATGTTAGAACAGGAAAGCATCGAATGAACCAACGGAAAGATTTAGGAGAAAACTCGAAAAAAATTACAAAAGTTAAAAAAAGAAAAAATTATATAAAAAAGGGGGTTTTAGAAAACGAATAAAAAAATTTTTGGAAACGATAAAGGGGAAAAAAAAGTTTGGAAAAAAAAAATTAAAAACACAAAACTTAGAAAAATATAAAGTGAAAAAAAGTTTAGAAAAAAGGAGAAGAAAAAAGTGGAAGAAAATACGTGCCAATAAATAAAGTTAACCAAAAGCTCTATTCTTACTATTAAAAAAACTCCAAAACTCACCACCAGGAGAGCTAGGATAGCTGAGAAACGGAACATGTGACCATCAGATGCACATATAGCATCCCCCTACAACGCTAAGAGAAATAAAAATTTACAAAAAGTACAAAAATTGGTTGCTAGGGGGAGCTAGGATCGCCCAGAAGGGGAACACGTGATCCTCATATACATACACACAACAAGCAAAATAAATAACCCTTGAAAAAATAAAAATCGAAGAAAGTACCGAAATTCATCGATAGGTGGCGCTAGGATCGATAAAAAAGGGGGACATGTAACCACCCGATACAACGATCGAGAGAAACATCCCTTGAAAAAATAAAAATCGAGGAAAATACCGAAATCCATCGATAGGGGAGCTAGGATCGCTAAAAAAGTAGACACCTGAGAATCAGATAGATATATGCAACGATCAAGAGAAATAGCGCTGGAAACAATAGACATCGAATAATTTCGAAAAATATTCAAAAATTGGCCACTAGCGCAAGCTAGGATCGTTCAGAAAGGGGACACGTGACCCTCATATGCATAGATACAGCGATGAAGAAGAATGTCCCTCTAAACAATAGAAATCGAACGAAATTCCAAAATCCGCCGCTAGATGACCCACGTGCACGTTCAGCTGCTTTTGCCTTATAATTAACGTTGTGGGGAAATTTGAGCTAGAAAAGAACACACAAGGAAATTGTGTTAGAACCTGTTCTGTATCTCTTCGAACCCCGTCTTGGAGGTGGGGGATCCCCTATTGATTTGCTGACAGAATGTCTAGAACCAAACCTAACATGAAAATTCACGCTAGACTTGGATGAAAAACGTTGATACTTGTCAGGAACGAAAGTGAGAGCTGGGGTTGAAATGAAATCACCAATCATAGAGTATACTTTAAAATAAGAATTTGAATGTGATTGAAATTATCTAATTACAAACTTGTAATTATTTAAAAATCATAATAAGACAATAACGTTTAGCCGCTTTTGCCATGTATTTAGTCTCAAAATCTTAAAATTATTCTGGCGGATTTTATTCCGTGTTAAATTTATTTATTTTAGGCAACGCGTAATCATGAATTTAACACTCGTAAACTTTAAGAAAAATTAATTTAGATTAAACAAAAAAGTTAAACAAATATTGAAAAAAAAAAAAAGAAAGTTTAAAAGAAAGGGAAAAAAACTCGCGATTGAAAAAAATAAAAATTAAAAACTTTCGATTAAAAACAAACACTTTCGATTTAAAAAAAAACATCAAATAAAAAGGCGTCAAAAAAAGGCGCCAAGGAAAAAGCTCCAAATCTGGTAACCGGTCGGACCACCCTCCCTGACCTTTTAATTTTTTTTTTTTGGAAAGCGTGGAATTTCAAGCCTTATTTGTCACCATGTCTTCCTTTTCCACCATAGCAAAATACTTTTTCCCACTGTTTGTAAAAATGAGATGGATATTGAGAAAGAAATATTTACATTTGCCAAAACTTTGATAAGTGGGTTAACATACGAAATGAATGACGAGAATACACTTGATATTTGTTTAAATGAAATGAAATATGATGAAATATAGAGTATTGAAATGAATGATGAGGAATGGGATGAACAAACTAATTTGCCGTCACGCGTAACTTACACATTAGAAGACATGAAAAGAATTTCCATGGAGTGGGTCAGGAAAACTACGTTCCTTGAAAAGCATACAGCATCGCTTTAAAGACAACACACTTTCACATATAGTGAACCAAACAAAAAGTTGGACGGCAACTGGAGTGGATTTCATTATTTCATATTTTTGTAACCTGTTATACTTTCAAAATGAAACGAATGCAAAAGAAAGAAAATTTCCAAAGTGATTGAACCAATTTTATTTGACTTTAATAAATGTCGCATTCAAACAAAAAATTAACAAAAACAAAAATGGTGTCCATATTCGACACCAAAAAAAAATTTGGACACTCACACAAATTAAGAAAAAAGTGTTTTCAAAATTAAAATATATAAAACTCAATATTTCGTATGATGTCCTCTGGCTTCTATAACAGCTTGCAACCTCTTATTCATAGAAAGAACTAATTTTTCAGTAAAATCAGAAAGTACATTTTCCCATATGTACTGAAGAGCACTTTTTAGTTCCTTTTCATTCTTTATATGCCTCTGTCTCAATTTTTTATCCATATACGCCCACAGATGTTCCATCGGATTTAAATCCGGGCTTTGGGGAGGATAGGGAAGTACTTTTTGACTTTATAGACCAACCATGTCTTTACAATTAGAGAGGTGTGCTTAGGGTCGTTGTCCTGAACCAAACAATAACCTTCATTTAGTTTTAATTTAGCAGCTGTTTCTGGTAAATTTCGCTTTAGAATATTTAAATACATTGTTTTGTCCATCATACCTTCGATGAACACCAAATTCCCAACTCCAGTCGCACCCATTGCAGCCCATACCATTAGGCTACCCCCACCATGTTTTACAGTCACATTTATATTTGCTGAATTAAGCTCTGTTCCTTGCCTTCGCCATGCAAAACGACGACCATTAGATCCGAATAAATTAAATTTTGACTCGTCTGTGAAAATAACAGATTTCCAAAATTCTTGTAGACTCCTTATGTACTTTTTGGCGTATTCAATTCATTTCTTTATATTTCTAGCAGACAAGTACGGTTTTTTTCGGGGCGTATATGCTTTGTATTCTTCTGAATGTAGTAAATTTCTTATAGTCTGTGGGTGCACACTTACAATAGAATCTTCCTTTAACTCTTTAGCAATCTTTACTGCAGAAAGTTTAGGATCTTTTTTGACACAACGAATAATTCTTCTTTCTGTTTGAGATGAATAAATTTTTTGGGTCTACCACTTCCGCTAGGACTTTTCAAAAACCAGATTTTTTTTAATACATATTTATTATGTAATGCACTGTTGCTCGTGGTTTTTTGTCTATTTCTGCACTCTTTCTTATACTTTTCTCCTCTTTACATATTTTCAGAATTAATTCTTTCATATCTGTAGAAGTTTGCTTGTTCTTCATTTTTGCCGGCTTATCGTAATGCAAAAACTCGTCTAACAGCTTCAATGCTACAGTGTTGACTAGGACTATTGCCAACAGAGAAACAACAACTTTAAAATTTGCATAACGCGACTTAATAGTGTTGGTGAAATAAGTGTCCAAGTTTTTTTTTGGGGTGTCGATGATAGGCACCATTTTTGTTTTTGTTAATTTTTTTGTTTGAATGCGACATTTTATTAAAGTCAAATAAAATTGTTTCAATCATTTTGGAAATTTTCTTTCTTTTGCATTTCGTTTCATTTTGAAAGCATAACAGGTTACAAAAATATGAAATAATGAAATCCACTCCAGTTGCCGTCCAACTTTTTTTTTGGTTCACTGTAGACAAATTTATCGCTTTCGGGATTATGTTGCTTCCCAGGGTAAATGATGTGAAAAACTGTTACGGATGAAAGACGAAGTATTTGAGAAGTTTAAAAATGCCGGGAATATGCTTTATTAACAGTTCACGATTCCGATTTAAAGTTATGGTTTCTGAGCATTGCAATGAGAGAAAATCTCACAAACTTTAGCGCAAGTGATGCTTTTCTATTAAAATTTTAATAAAAGAGCGTGGCATAACAAGTAGAAGAGTCACCAAGTTCGTTACGCATGAACGTATTATGCGCACAACGGCTTTGGAAGATAGAGCTATAGAATTCGTCAACATAGTTACAGATGCAATGAGCAACTATTCTTTTGATGAGGTTTTAGACATCGACCACAGCGGATTCACTAAAGAACGGGCATCTACGCGCACTCTGTCGATTAATGGGGAAAAGCACACTCCGAATACCATTCAATCTTCTCACGCCATATCCCATTCCGTAATAATCCGACCTATCATTTCTGCTACTGGACAATTATTACCACAATTTCTGCTCATCCATCAGGAACCAAAGGGTGTATTCGATCCACGGGTACAGGAAAAGTTATTTAATCTCCTAATGTTATTCTGGAATGTTCCAAAAGTGGTAAAACCTTTACCGAAGTACATGAGGTGTTCCTCAGCGAAGTACTCAAACCGAACGTAACATCAAAAGTTCTATTAATTATGGATTCGTGGACAGGTCAAATGGACGAAAATATATTTGATAATGCATTTAGTCAAGCCAGTCTTTCAGAGCAATCGAAATTGATGATTACACCACCTGGAGGGATAGCACTCATACAGTCATACGACGTATATTTTTTTCTTCAATGGAAATATTTCGCTAAACGCTTAACACGATTTTTCCTTTTATATTATTCTGATCATGTGAAGATCAAAAAGGAATAACATCACAAAACTGCATTCACTCATTCACAATCAGCTGTCTTCCCCAAAATTCCGAAATATGATAATCTATGCTTGGTGGAAATCAACGTACCAGGTACCCAAGCCTGAAAAATTCTTCAATGTGCAAGAAATTTGTTTTAATTTCACGGACCAAGTGTGTCACGAAATGGACTGTGATGTCAGTTCATTCATTTGTTGCAGTCATTGCTCAAAGTTATTATGCTTTCTCATTTTTCTATTGATCTTCATTTCCATTAAAAGCGTTTTAGGTTCATAACAACCAAGAGCGCAGTTATAACTCTGGTAACCCCAGCAGTTAGGTAACTCAAAATTTTTTTTTTCATATCTACATAAATTCATTTTCATACATAAATACTCCATGTTCATAATTCAAATCAGTTTCATATGTAAATACTCCATATTCCTAATTCAAATCAGTTTCATATGTAAATATTCCATATTCCTAATTCAAATCAGTTCCATATATAAATACTCCATATTCCTAATTCACATCAGGTCCATATGTCAATATTGCAGCGGTAAATAATTTTAATTGATTTTGGAAAGTGCCTCTAAAATTATTTGCAAAGGAACCTCAGCTTTTCCGATGCGCCAGGACTTCACTTCTACAAGACGTAGAAAGCTAAACTTCTAACATGAATAAAAGTAACTCACAGTAAAATTTTGGCGCTTAATGTTTTCCCAGCACGCCAAAACACTGTTTTCACCTGTCATGCAGCGAAGCATCATTGTAGGGTGAGCTCTATTTTCAGTGGGCCGTAGCTCGACCCCCAGGTCGATTGGGCCAAATTTGATTTTGGATCTTTCATCTACTCGGTCATATTGGCCTATAAACCGAAATTCAGAAAAATCGAGCCTTGACAGTTCGCGAGGTTCCCTTGTCAGAACGTGGGTTACCAATTCGGGGAAAAGATGAACTAATGGGCTTTATCCATAACGGAAATTTTCTCGGAACGTTTGAGCTTTTAGCCCAATGCAATCCATTTTTGGAGGAGCATATTAAAAAAGTACGAGAATACAGGAAAAGGAATTGCCTCGTATCTCTCATCAACCAGATGTGAAGTCATTCATCTAATGGTAGATAAAAGTGCGAGAAAGCGTAGTAAGATAAGTACGGAAAACTGAACATTTCTCCCTCAGCATTGATTCATCTTCAGGTGTATCTCACTCTGATCAACTTCTTTTTACGCGTTGAAGTTGTAGGGTTACCAATTGCGGTTTCTACATTTATAGATTTGGTTATCGTTCTATGACGGATTGCAGAACGATGGAGCGGTGATAGACTCCATAATATCACCGATAGATTATAAGTTATATCAGAAGGGTTTTAGCTCCTGCGTCAACTCACGTGGATTGTTACCCTGGAACCTTATCGAAATTGAGTCAGGGATACCAAGATACAGATGAACCATGTAGACAGCATGTCTCTACGTTACACAAATTATTTACAATCACATAGCAAAATAACTTAAATTGTTACGATTAAGAATTGACATTATTATTGTAAGACATTATGAATGTCCATCATGGGCAGCGTGACCATCTCGCTAAGAGTCCTACCGAAAGAATGTCTTTTATTGGTGTTCGCCTCATCGTCTCTACACTCGCAATGATCTTATTGGCTGTTCACCCTTTTCATACGCAAATGTTCATTGGTTACCCCTTTAACACTAATTGATGATTTGCTGTTCCACTCAAGGGTTCGTGGTGTCACACTCGGAGGGTCGTAATCATCATGTCCAGTAGGGGTACTTATAAGCAGGAAATGTCTGTCAAGGAGTTTGAAGAAATACAATTAAGTTATCCTTGCACCGTACCGTGTTGTACACTAAACTCAATCGTCGCCTGCAGCTAATATCTTTTCCGTCGCCGGGAACAGAGCGAACCGCTGATGAGTCGGTCCATCTGGATTCTGGATGGGAAAAGCGTATGTGCGAGGGAAACAAAATGGTGAACATTAAATCATGATTAAACCTTTTGGAAATGTGGGTTGGTGTATCAATGACCGTTGATTCGTGAGTCCCTACATTAAAGCCCCTGAAGAAAATGATGTGTATACTTCATTTTATAACCATCACCTCCACAGGGTTTATTATGCAACGTGTTGCATCGTTCTGGTTGCACGCTGCTATGCGGGTTTAAATGTTCCGGTTTGCGTTTGTTTATTTTTGTGCTCCCATCCGGGTGTCAACTAGCTTTCCACTCCGCGCAGAACAAGTTTCTCTTTTGAACCGCGCTCGTAGTCAAGTATCAGTCTGTATGCTAAAACCTGTCTGTAAAATGTACAGTTCTTTTGCTCCTTCTAGGCAGAGGAATCTGATTGTTGTCCGGTAATTGGTTTGCTGTACCTTCGGCGGCGTCTGTTGTCATGGGAATGTCGATGTCCTTTCTCTTTTCGTCTGTGGTTTCAGTTTTTGTGCCTTGTTCGTCTGCTATGTCCTCTGTTGACATATAACACGGCTTAAGGCGGTCGATTGAAACGTTTTCCTTCTTGCCTTTCACTAACAGTTTGAAATATTTAGGCGTTCTGGCGAATACTTCGAAAGGACTGTTGTACCTTTGCGCTAAAGATTTTTATACAGCGTCTTTACTAATGAAGACGTGTGTGCATGTACTTTGGTTTTTATACACAAAAATTTTGTGCTTCCCGTGGTGCGCGGGGGGGGGGGGGCTGCTCTAATTTTTTCGAAATGTTGCTGCAGCGTTTTTACGTATTGGCCTGCATTAACATCCTCCTTGCCGCTAGTAAAGAACTCCCCTGGTAGCATTAGATTTTTACCATACGTAATTTGGGCTGGAGACGCCCCCAAAGCTGGCTTAATTACAGTTCTTAAACTAAGCATTATTGCGGGAAGGGTTGCAGTTCAATTTTCGTTTTTATAAGCGCGCAATGCTGATTTGAGAGAGCGGTGCGATCGCTCAATGGAACCTTGGCATTGTGGTCGGTAGCTACACGTTCTCTTTTTGTGCACGCCTAAAAGATTTGCTAATGCCTTAAATAGTGCTGATTTCTTCCTCTATCGTAAATAATAGATTTGGGTACGCCGTACCTAGCGATCCATTCTGAATATAGTGCCCTAACAATAGATTCCGATTCTTGGTCAATTGGTGGAATTGCTTCATGCCATCTAGTAAACCTATCTATGATGCTTAGGCAATAGCAATAATCATTGCTAGTGCCTAGTGGGTCTATTATATCCACATGAATATCGCTAAAGTGTTCATCAGGGAGCTCGTATGTTCCTAGTGGGCTGTATGTGTGTTAAGATATTTTACTGCGTTGATAGTCACTGCCTTGTTTCGACTATTAGCTCACATTTTTGCGTAATGCGGGCCATACAAATCTATCAGAAATTAGTTTTACAGATTTACTGCCGGGGTGAGCTAGACCATGCAGCGTTTTGAATACCATATACCTGTGCTCTTCTGAGATATACGTGCGTATTTTGCTTTGCGAAGGGTCGCATATAGTTCGCATTGCGTATCAGGGCATCCAATTTTTTTAAACGTCAGGGATGACTCGGATTTTATTAAATTCTGGAGTTCCTCGTCGTTCGCTTGCTCTTGGGCAATTACATTGTAGTCGATTTTATTTGGCGCCACAATAGTTTCAATTCTAGATAGGAAGTTTGCGGCTTCGTTGTTGGCGCCCTTCGAGTGGATAATGTTTGTGGAGAATTGGCTTATGAATTCCAATTGTCGCGCTTATCGCAGGCTTTGCTTTTCGCTTTTTTATTTGAAAGCGTACACTAACGGTTTCTGGTCAGTGATAAATGCGAATTGGCGCCCTTCAAGCATGTATCTGAAATGCTTAATTGCTTTATACACAGATGTCATTTCTCTGTCGTATATGCTATACGAATGCAAGCGGTTACATTACACCTTCTACCCATTGGTTAAGTGCGGTGCCGATTGCGTAATTTGAAGCATCACACCATAATTCTAGTTTCGCGTTTGGCACGGGGTGCTCTAGCATTGTTTGCTGTGCAAACTGAGTTTTGTGGTTCTCGAATGCTTTTTCAGTTTCGGGGTTCCAAGGTTTGTCGTTCTTTTTTGGCGCCCTTGAGAAACTCATTGAGTGGGGCCAATATTTGTGCTGCATTTCTACAGTGGCGTCTGTAAAAATTTATGAAGCCCATACATTGCCTCAGTTGTTTGATTGTCTCGAGTTTGGCATAATGTTTTATAACTTCCACCCTTTCCTACATTGATCTGGCGCCAGTTTTGGGTTTAAGTAACCTAGAAATGGGATTTCCTTAACTCCAAATATGCATCTTTTTATGTTAATGGTAAGACCGTACCAGTCAAGTCTTTTTAGTACCTCTCTAAGGTATTGCTCGTGCTGTTTTTCATCTTCTGAAAAAATCAGTAAGTCATCAATGAAGGAAAATACCTTTTTCATGCTGAAAAATATCCCGTTTTGAAATCGTTGATAGGATTATGCAGAATCTGATAAACCAAATGGCATCTGTAGAAAGTTAAAATTGCCAAATGGCGTTTTAACAGACGTTTTTTCTACATGCTGGGGTAGCACAGGAATTGCATAGACTGCTTTGACCAAGTCTAGTTTAGAAAATATAGTTTTGCCATGCAAATGACGCGAGATATCGTGTATATGGAGCAAACTGTAACTATCGGGTATAGTTTGGGCGTTAACTACTCTATAGTCTCTGCATATTCTATACTGTTGTTTATCACTGTCCTTAAGTTTGGAACTGTATGCAAATTGATGGCACAAGGAGACTTTGAATGTTGGCAAATATCTTGTTCCAGAAGGTATTGGAATTCTTGTTTTACAGCTTCCAACATTGCCGGGTTTAGTCTCCTTTGCTTACATTTGACTGGGGGACCAGTAGTTTCAATATACAGGTAAGTATCGTGCTTTACTTTTGCCGGATAAGGCGTTAGCTTTGTCAAATCCGGAAACTCTTAAGATGTGATAGTACACATTTCTCTCCGTTGTGCACTTAATGGACATCTGTAAACAAGCTTTTTTGTATCCCCTTTGTAGTCAATAATGTCAGTGGGTCAATCAAAACCTGATTTTTTATATCTAAAATGAGGCCAAATTGCGCCAAAAAATCCGA
>QLNU02015360.1:259703286-259735147 GCA_006491805.2 Dysdera silvatica | reverse complement strand
TATCAGAAGGGTTTTAGCTTGTGCGTGGATTGTTACCTTGGAACCTTATCTCAATTGAGTCAGAATTACCAAGATACAGGTGAACCATGTAGACAGCATGTCTCTGAGTTAAACAATTTATTTACAATCGCATAGCAAAATAAGTTAAATTGTTACGATTAAGAATTGACATTATTATTATAAGACATTATGAATGTACATCATGGGCAGCGTGATCATCTTGCTAGGAGTCCTACTGAAAGCGTATCTTTTCTTGGTGTTCGCCTCATCGTCTCTACAGTCCCAATGCTCTTATTGGCTGTTCACAATTTTCATACCCAAATGTACTAAAGAACGATGACCTTGTTTCTACACCCTCAAATGTGGACATTGCACTTAGGATATACCTAACACTTCAAGTGTCAAATGCGGAAGGAGAAGGATCATTTTCCAAAATGAAACGCATTAAGAGCGTGTTTCAGCTAATTACGTTAACATATTTTCAAGCTATTCTATGGTGCTATCGATTTCAAAATATACAACCGAGTGGGTGGGGGCTCAAAATCTTGAACTCAAGCAGGGCAATAAAATCCCTTAATCCGCCACTGCCAGTCACATTAAGCAGCATATCCTTTCTCGAATGCTAAAAGATTTAGATGTCTGAAAATTGTCGATCATTAGTGAATACTTACATATTTAAAAATGCACGGTTTGGTAACTGGCAGTTATTCCACAGATGTTTAGTCGTTCTGCATTTCAGCTTTCCGACACAATCCAAGATTATTATTTTCCTCAGAATATTTCCATGACAAAATATTCATGAATGAAAAATACTTAAAAAACTAAACTGACAAATTCCAGGAGAATCTCTCGCGGCCCGGTATAATTGATGCCAGGGCCCGGTAATGGCAGCTGAGAAACACTACTTTAGAAGTATGTAAATAACGCTATTATGGAAGAGATAAGTACTCTGTGGGTTTTTCATTTGATTCATTAATAAACTCTGTGTAAAGAACAGGTTTCTGAAAGTATGTTAATTTTGCAAAAACAAGCTTGCTTTGTGAAATTTTATCACACAGTATCCATTTCATTGTTTTCAAATCTCTAAAGCGCCACCTATCAGTGACCTTTGAACTAATTATTTTTGCGTTAAAAAAAACATATCCATATAATATATCGCACATCACACTTCAATGTGGTGATTTTTCATTTTCGATGAATTTTTAAAGCTTATACGAACTTTTGGTTGACCCTGTACTTTTATATTTAACTGCATTTCTTTTCTTTTTAATGCACTGCTTTCAAAAAATTAAGGAAATATGTAAAAATCTGCAGACTTTATTCGTCAAGTGAACCTTCTTGAGTCGCCTTTAAATAATAT
Organism: Dysdera silvatica; assembly: GCA_006491805.2. NCBI lineage: Eukaryota > Metazoa > Arthropoda > Arachnida > Araneae > Dysderidae > Dysdera > Dysdera silvatica. Next base: position 259,733,787 of record QLNU02015360.1, on the reverse strand, counting down.
TTAAACAATACGAAGCTGGCGACATGGGCGTCTGCCAAAAATCCATTTCAAACTTCCCTGACTTTTCCAGACCAAATCTTAACGGATTTTCAGTCGCTAGCTATAGTAAACATGTTACAGTGCATTAAATTTTCATAACCAAAATGAGTTTCACGACCATAAAATCTGCATAAATTATTGATTTCCTTATTCAAAAGATTATTTTTGCAGGAAGTTTAGTCAAAAGTAAAAGGTTGGCAATTTTTTCAGTGAAGTACTGTGAATTCGCGCTCAGTTGGCGCGTGATACCGTTAGCAGACGGGTTAGTCCATTGCAGTTTAGGGAAGGCCGTCTTGGAGGAACTGGTTTTTCCCGCGCGAAAAACCAGTTTCGGCAAGACGCCCTTCCCTAAACTGCAATGGACTAACCCTTGTGCTAACGGTATCAGGCGTCAGGTCTGCGCGAACGCACAATACTCATATCCTAGGTTGAAATAGTAATTATGAGTAATTCTTGGAGTAAATTTTTTTTAGTTTATCAAGTAGTTCCCTCAGAACTGCGTATGAGCAAAATCATTCACACTTTTCATTAAAGCCTAATAATGTTACCCACCACGTAAATTTAGCTAATAAGAATTTCTGAAATTTTGTTATACAAAATTAAAAATTACAAAAAATTAAGCAATATTACCAGGTTTTCAAGCTTGCATCTAAAAATGCTTTAAAATACAGTTGGTATTACCTAAAAACCTATATATTAAAACACAAAATGTTTCCCAGCGAACTTATTAAAAAAAAATTTAAATGAATTTAAATACCAACTATGCCATTAATAAATGGCTAGATAAAGGCGAAACTATCTTAACTTGGCTAAATTTAGCTAGATAAAGTCACCGAGTTGTGTTGTAACTTTTACGTGAATCAGTTATATAACTGACTTTAGTGACTTATTTCAAGTAACTCTCTGGTGTTTTGCACATCTTACTTGAAAGTAACTTTATATCGCAATTCAGAATTGGACAAGACTGTACATAAAAATTCAATTGTTGAATAAAAATAATCGTCGAAATGTTTTCACATTTTATTTGTTTAAACGAAGTTTGCTTTTTTTAAAACACTTTTATCCACATAAAGTTTTAGACATCGAGCTCCATAAAAATAGGCAACCATGTTAAAATATGGAACCTATTCCATTGTTGGTTTGAAAAACAATAAGCATACTGGACACTGAATACAATAAAAACTTCTAAAATGGGGCATGCTAAAATTACAGGAAAAATGTCAGCACCTAGTCATATTTAACAATTCATAACAATTACAAAATATCAGTTTATAAAAGTGTGTAAATTCTTATAAAAGTAATCAAGAAAAAACACTACAATGGATAGTTGAAGCGCTTGAAGTTAAACAGTATTTACAAAAATGTCTCAGAAACACGTTTAAAGAACTTCTTTAACAAAAAAAAAAACCCATCCATCTTTACACCAATACTCCTTTTTTTAACGATATATAAACGCTACATACACTTTTCCATAATATATTTTTCTAGATCTAAGTTTTTGAACAACAAACGATTACTTTAAAAACAAAAACATACAAATATTAAAAAAAAAATGTTAAAAATATCGCATTTAAATAAACTGACAAAAATCAAAACCTTTGGTTCAAAGACAAAATAAAATAGTCTCTCCCTTTAGTAATAAGTCAAACTTCAGGAACAAACTTTAAAAGTGCATCATGTGTGGTTTGAACTATAGTCAATTCTCTTGCGTACAGATATTTTTATACAGATACACACACATTTAACAGTAACATAATTATTTTACATTTGCTAAATTTCATGGCACTATGAAATAAAAGAGAACACAACATTTTTCTCAAAAGCATGCATGTCAATCATGCATTTTTTTAAAACTAAACAACTCTTCAAGACAAATAATAAACTGTTACATTGCAAATGCATACAAAATTTTACATATAACACTATACAAAAGAACAACATTTGTGCGATAAGACATTTAGTTTTACACTTTAAAGACATCAAAAAGTTAATTCAATTGTTTTTCAGTAAACAGTTGGAGCAGAAAAAAAAATAATGTAATAACTAAATCAAAAGTCATCTAATCACAAATATAAAAAAGAAAATATTTAACTAACTTTCAAGGCAAAAATACCCTTTTTAAGACTACTAGACAGTAATGAGTTACTAAAATTTAACAACCTGTTTGCTGAATTGCATAAAAAGTTTTATAATTAGTTTGTTGAGTCTGATGGCTCTATTCAGCACATAGCAACAAAAAAAAGTTAAGCAAGTCTTATTTTCAAAACTACTCTAATGACTGATTTGCACAAACTTACTCCATCTTGCCACTGATACTAGGAGGAAACTTTCCTAGCTTATTCAATTCACTAATATACATTTAACAGGAATGAATTCTTAATGGTGTAATTAATTCAGAGCTAGTTGAAGAAACAATGCATTATTCACAGCATAAATCTAATAAATTACTTTTCACAAAGAAAAACACAATCCCTTTTTTGTACATTATTTAATATATTTTTCTGACAGTTTTAAATTTTATGATAGTGAAAATAAGAAACGAATTTCACTTATTAAAATTTTTAAACTTCCATGAGACTTCAATTGTTTGTTTTACTTTGTTTGTTTGTGGTTTTACGGCTCAAGGACTACAATGGTCATGCTGCCCTGGGACCTACAGTTTTCCAAGGAATCCTAACTTCTAAAAGGCTAGGGAACCAAACCCTGGACTGCAGTGAGATATTTATGAGATCTCTGAGTAAGCGTTTTTTGCGCTGTTGGGAATCGAACCGAGTTAACAGAATACTAGGTGAATGTGTTACCACACTGCGCCACCGCAGGGCTACTTCAGTTGTTTGTGCTTTACTGCACAAGGAGAGCTATGCTCATGCTGCAACAGGATCTATAGTTGTGAGAAATCTGAACCTTTTGCTTAGACAACCAAACACCAGACTACGGTGAACTGGGAAAAAGCACACATTCTACAGCATCATTAGAATCGAATCTAAGTTAATGACATGAGGGATGAACATGTTACATCTCTATAATGCATAGTAGGGCTTCCGTAAGATTTAAAATTTAATTATAGACTGATATGTTTATTTTTTTTTCACTATACAAGAAGCCCCAAAGCAGAACGTTTTGCAATGTTCTGCAGGAGATACATGTGTGTATATATATATGCATTTTTAAATTCCATGAAAGATAAATTCCTTTTTAATAGAAATGCAGAAAACATTTGTCGGACTGATTTTCTTCTACTGTATTTTAAGACCAAAAAAAAATTGATTCACCTTGTAATTGTTCTGCAGTGAAGCTGTTTGTTTTGTGACATGCGTCACACTTTTTAGCACATTCTGCTTTGAGGACAAGAAGTTTCTCAAAATGTGATCCATATCAACTTATCAAGTGGTCCACAGATTCTTTGGCAAATTTCATAAGTAAACATAATGGTAAATGAATTAATAATGAAACTTAACATCATGGTTTAAAAAAGTGCTCATTCGGAACAAATAAAAGAATTCAATGCTGACAATAAAATTTCTAAAAACGGCATCCCCACGGATGTCTGAGTACTCAATTTAAGAAATGCATGTTAGGATGTAAAATCCTGGTACCAGATGCTTTTAATGTTTTATTAATACTACACAAAATAAAAATATTTAGCTTGGAATTGATAGTGATAAGTAGGAGTGTAATATGATTAACCAACGTCAAGTTGTTACTTGTTTTATTTCAAGAAAGATTTTCAGACCCCCCCCACCTCGATTCTATGTTCATACAAGAAAAAGCTAGTGGATAAATAAAGAAATACTTAAAAGTGGTCTGTGAGCAACTACAGTTTGAGAAACACTGATACAATATATACCTTTGTAGTAAAAAAAAAGAAATTTTTGCCATTACAAATGCATGAAGCAATACAATTGAATATTGCTATACAGAATTTTTTTTAAAAAATAAAATTTCATGTATCTAAGAAAACAGAAATTTGACAGTAATTAAACAAAAGTTATGTACATTAGTATATGGCTAAATGAACACATGTTATAATACAATTGAAGAAATTATACTCACTTTTGACATACTTGTGTCACATCATACAAGCAATTAAAAATTGAAATTTTATTTGTGAGTTTTACAACACAAGGGGTCCAGGAGTCATGTTGTGCCAGGACCTAAAGTTTTCCGAGGAATCCGAACATCTTATGGCCAAAGGAACGAACCCTCTCAAACTAAAGTGAACAATTAGTCTGTAAGGACATTGAAATTTATGGTGAATATTGACAATACTTAGCCCATGTTTGTATGAAAATAACTGAGCTCAACCTAGTGATTTTATAAATTTTTAACATGTTTAAAAATTGATATGTATACATTAGTATTTGAGATATGTTTTTAACAGTGCAAACACCAAAATACTTGAAAGATTTTATTTGCATTTTACTGTACAAGAGCAACTAAGGTCATGTGTTAAATACTTGAAAGAAATCACTTCAAAAAAAACAGTAAACTACTTACAAAAAAAGCATATCAAATGAAGGAAAATATTTACTTTTGCACCAAAGAAAAAATCTACAGGCGTGTGTGTATGTGTGACTTTCCATGATTAATTAATTTTAATGCATTTGATCCCAGAAGATATAATTATTTTGACATGAAAAATTTTTACTACGAAAGCCTAATAAAACAAGTCTTTAGTTAAATTAATAAGGCAATTTGTCTTAGTGCAATGCATTATCTTGAAAAATCACATCTACATAATGAAACTATATACAGGGTGTCTGGGCTAAAGGTATCCAAAAGTAATAGATTATACTGAGAGAAACACACGTAGTTAGTTATGGAAATGCTGCATCAATGATAGGGGATTGCTCCAATTTTTTTATCCAAGTTTGCTATTACGGTCGCGCATGCGCATTGTTGACAGTTGCGTTGAGCTGCTTTCCACAGCAGTCGTATGCTGACTTGTGGTAAGGAATATTTAGAAATGGAATCATCGGCACATTTTGTTTCGCAGAACCGATAGTGGCAGGACGCAGTAACATTGACTTGGAGAACATTGCTGTTCCACATGTTTGACCAAATTTCATATTTCAACAAGACAGTTCTCCACCAAACTTTCATGGAGATGTTACCAAGTTTTTGAATAAGATCTTTGCTGGATTGGAAGAGAAGGCCCTACTGCTTGGCCTCAGAGATCTTTGGACATAAGGCCATTGGACTTTTTTGCTTGGGGTTTCAATAAAATGATTGTATACCAGCAAAAAGTTTGTAACTTGGTTGTTTTGATTTAATAATATCTCATATATAACTAAATACCTGGCAAGAGATAAAATGGTATTCGGACATCCGCAGAGCCACTAATGGTGATTACATTAAAATTCGTTAATCTGAAAAGAAACTTAAGGAGTTGCCATCTTTAATGCAACTGAAATTTATAACTAACCCTGTGTCATTCTCCCAGTATAAGTCATTACTTTTCTATACCTTTAGCCTGCACACCTTGTATTAGGGTCATTCCATGTCAATTCAACCACACCCCGACACCCACTGATAGGGCTTTTGATAAAACTATGTATGTGTACTACCCCTATATAGGTTAGAACCCATGTAAAATTTTTCTTCCCTAGGCCTCACGGTTCCTGAGATATGGGGGGGGGGGAGGTCAAAATTTGAGAATTTCCATGGGCGGTACATTTTTAACCACCTTTTAGACTGCAGTTTTGTCTTCAAAAAATTGCAGCTCGGATCTAAAATGCCTATGGACTTGACATTTTTGAATATATAAATCAATAAACAAGTGTTGATTATAAATAAAAATGCTGAGTAGTAATTCCATAACTTTTGAGGCTGGAAAAACATTAAAAAAATAGAAATTATGTATAATTTCAGAATTTTTGATATTACAAAAAAAAAATACTACTAAAAGGCAGATGAAAACAATAGTCTTTTTTTTTATTTTTAATTGAAACTTGCTGGTCTTTCTAGTTCTGAAATAAAAAAAAAAACATGTCTTTTACATGGCTTACACAAAATTTTGCTGTTTTTTTCGAAAAGCACGTTAACCCAGGGATGAAAATTCTCAGACCTACAGTCACCAGTCACCTAAAAAATTACTTCACGCTCCTAAGTTTTAATGAATTTACCAGCGTTTTTAATAAATTTGTTAATATTTTTAATGAATAAATAATTCTGAACTCCTAAAAAATTTTAATCGTGCTTTCATTCATGGAATACACTACTAAATGGGTCATGCTCGTAAAAATAGTGATATGGAAACATTTTTTCATTTAAACAAACAAAATTGCAATTTTATGCATAGTAATCAAATTGAAATTTTTTAGACTTGTTCAGAATAAGCATCTGGACAAATGTGGTACTTACAGTTTTTACATTATTGCTTTCGTTTTTACACTGATTATACTGTGTAACAAGTCATGACAAATTTTGGAGAAAGGAATTTTAGCAATGCTTGATACCAGAAAAGGGAAACACTAAGTCAAACTACAGTTAATTAGTACACTACAATTAGTAAACTATAATTAAGTGAAAATTTATGACAGCCACAAGTATCCCAGAATAACGATTGAAACAAAGTTAGTATTTTTAGGGCTTTATATATAAAGATACTATGTAATCCGTGTGAGTTATACCCTTCTACTCTTCACTCAAACTTCAATTTCTTCAGGCAAACATAAAATTTTCTAAGTTCTGCTATTTGGGGCCAAAATGGTATGCATTGGCTGGATCCTCAGGTACACATTCGGTGTGTGTGTGCATACAAAATATCAGAATGTCATCCTTTTAATTCACGCCAGTCATATTACAGAGGAATACCAGGAGCTTATTAAATATCTTCTCTGTTGCAATGGTACTCAAGATTTCATATTGCACCACTGTACCGACTGTCCAACTAGTGCAAGTTCGCAAAGAATATTTTAAGAAAAGTTTGAGGACTATGAAACTAAGCCAACTGATGAGATCAAGTACCATCAGTGGGTTAGCACTGATTGAACAGAAATGATTATGTGCACTGTTGTTTTTGATGAATATGTAACTACCTTAAAGTCTGGAAAAACTCATCTCTCATTCTTTCATTACAAAGGCTTGGTTTACTTTTTCATGAAGGAGCAAATCTTGGGCCGCATGAGACTCATTCTTCTGGATTTTATCAAAAACTTCTATTTTGTTGTTCAAGATGAGGCTCAGGGATATCGCTGGACAAAAGAAACTTGTACTGTACATCCAACTGTTATATACACTCCATCTCTTACTACAAACTTGGCTGTTTCCAATCTCTGCATTTTATCTGATGATTTGCAACGTAATGTTACTTTTTTACATTTGATACAACGGGAAGTCATAATATTCATAAAAGAGAAGGTTCCTTTAATAAAGAAAATTCATTACTTCAGTGACAGCTGTTTTGGCCAATATAAAAATTTCCTTAATCTGCGTCATCACGAAGAGGATTTCTCTCTTACAGCACCATAGTCTTTCTTTGCCACTAGCCAAGATAAATCATGTGATGGTATTGGTGGGACAGTCAAATGACTGATCACTAAAGAGAGCCTGCAGAGATGTTTTGCAGATCAGATTAATTCCGTACAAGAAGCATTTTACTTTTGCAATTTGTACATACAAAACTCTGACTTCAGGCTTCTCTTAAAGCATAATGTACAAAAAAGGGAAGAATTTGGAAGATCACTTTTCAAAAACAAAAAACATACCTGGAACAGAAGCATTTCACCAATCTGTTCCACTTTCAAAATATATTATTCATGATGAACAATGTGCATGCACTTTCAGTTTTAGTGACAAATCTAATCCACTACATGTCTCCATGTCACAAGTGCCAGTACAAAGTTACGTAGCTTGTGTGTACGATGAACATTGGGGTTTTTTGGGGGGGGGGGGGATTGTATAGAAATTACATCATGAGGAAAGAGACAACAATAAACTTCAAGCCCTCTCCAACCTTCTAAGGAGCATCAAAATAACCTTTTTGGCTTTTAGTTGGTTCACCAAACAGGGAAGACATTTGCAAAATTCTACTTAGCAACATCATCTGCAATGTGACTATGCCATTCACTAAAGGAACTGGGTGAGTGTAATACTTCGATGAAAAGTATGTCAAATTTGCGGAAATCTGATTCCATAAGCTACACCCTTAAATAGCATATACATGAACTACTCTTGCAATTAACTTATTTTACATTGGCTTTTCCTTCTTTCTAGACTTTTTTGCTCAACTATAAAGACTTTGCGGTGAAAAGCAGTGTTTCTCCCCCCACCCCCAACCTTCGAGCCCTCGAATCGATTATACTGGGCTCCGAGAGACCTCCATGGAAATTGTTTTAGTTTTTTGAACATGCTTCACAAATGACTATTTATAGTGGAAATATGCTGAAGAGAAAAAAATTGCAAAGATATATTGTACGTTTATAGGGATTGGACCATATAAAAAACAGTTTTATAGGGTTGTGGTCCCACAAAGGTTGAAAACCACTTGTGTAAAGGACTAAATTCACATTTTAATAATTAATGGAAAAAATCTTTCAGAAACTTAATATTTCATGTTATTAATTTGAAAACTGGTGCCTACTTTATTTAGATAATTATGATGACTTACAGCACGTTTTACAAAACTTGAAATGACCTAAATGCAAGATGAAATAGAAAAATTAAGCTTTAAGTACAAAAACTATAAGTGATATCGTAAAAACTGGAAGTACCATATTTGTTCACATGCTTATTCTGAACAAGCCTAACAAATTTCGATTTGATTACTGTGCATGAAATCGTCATTTTGTTTGTTGAAATGAAAAAAATGTTTCCATATCACAATTTTTATAAGAGTAACTAATTGACTAGTGTATTTCATGAATAAAAGTACAATTAAAAATTTTCAGGAGTCCAGAATTATTTATTCATTAAAAACATTAACAAATTTATTAAAAACGTTGATAAATTCATTAAAACTTAGGAGTCTGAAGTAACTTTTTAGGTGACTTTAGGTCTGAGAATTTTTATCCCTGGGTTAACGTGTTTTTCGGAAAAAAAAAAAATTATGTAAGCCATGTGAAAGACATTTTTATTTCAGAACTAGAAAGACCAAAGTGTAAGCTTCAATCAGAAATAAAAAACGATTAGTGTTTTCATCTGCCTTTTGGTAAAATTTGTTTTTGTAATATCAAAAAATTTTGAAAATTTTACATAATTTCTGCTTTTCTACACATTTTTCCAGCCTTAAATGTTAGAAATTACCATTCCAGTATTTTTATTTATAATCAGCACATTTCTATTGATTTACAGTCAAAATTTCGAGTCCCTAGAGATTTCAGATCTTAAGCTGCAATTTTTTGAAGACGAAACTGCAGTCTAAAAAGGTGGTTAAAAAATGTACTACCCATGGAAATTCTAAAATCTATATATTTCAGGAACTATGGGGCCTACAGAAGAAAAATTTCACATGTGTTCTAATCTACATAGGAGTAATGCACATACCAAGTTTTATCAAAATCCCTGTCGGTGGGTGTCGGATCATAAAAAAATCGGTTGATTTGACATGGAAATGACCCATTATAATTGAGTAGATATAATAATTCTTCCACAATTTCAATTAAATCCAAAGTAGGTTTTCCCAAACTACGGTTCACAAGAAAAATCTGGCCCTCAGATATTTTACTTAAATCATATACATCACTACAGTTTGTTACCAATTTTTATGTAGTATTGATGAATCTAAAGAAATAGTCACATTAGTCTGTTTATACATGCAAAATAATTTTCAATGTAAGAATTTTTTTTTAATCTTGTAAAACAGACATTCTTTGTGTTTTGGTGTTCTCAGTGACCAAGGAATTTAAAATAGAAAAACAACATTTCTAAAAATTGTGGGTTACACAGTTCAGGAAATTATGTTTAATAAGAAAATAAATGTGTGTATGCATATAAATTTTATATACAGTATGACCTCAGTATAGTGAGGACAGTGGGACCAACAAAAATGTTGCTATATCCAACACCACCAAATCTGCTTTAATCCAAATTTTGAAAATAAGGTCTGTAAAAACAACATATATATAGGTTTCCTCTCTTTTTCCAAAGTAAAAAATAAGGAGTTTCTAAGGATTCGAATACTATTTTCTACAGTTTATTTGAGGTTTGCCATAAATCATATTCTACCTTCACTGCATCATTATCAACTAAGTCAGTAGTTCTCAAACTTTTTACTCTTGTGCCCCCCTTTACACTTACATGCGGATGTCACACGCCCCCTCCTGTTTGACATAGTATATGGATAAAAATATTTTATTTGCTTAGTGCATGTATTTTTGCACATACGTATATGCATATTTTAATCATAAGGAAATGACTATATTGTTCAAAATTAGAACAGTTTTATTTAACCCATTCGAGACCGATTGCACACCGTGTGTGCAATTGATTTCCGAGGCTATAAGACGGCCTGCACACCGTGTGTGCAATAACAGTAATGTGCAATTATCAGTTATTCTGAGTAAACTAGTCGTCGAAATAGGATTTTTCTTGAACTAATGAAATCTGTAAAGTACAGGAAAACAAAATTTGGCATTGGTTTTAATGTGTACCAAAAAAATCTAAAAATTATCTGAAGCCTTTCTTATATGTAAATTACATTCTGTTTTCATGGACAATTATTACAGTTCTTTTGGTTTAGTTTCAAAATTGCTACAATACAAAAGTTACTGTACAGGAACATTGAGAAAGACAAGGAAAGGAAACAACTTGGAAGTAATAAAAAAAAAAACTGACGAAAAATGAAGTTATTTCTCGGTTCAAAAACAATGTAATGATAGGTAAATTTAAAGACAAAAGAGACGTGTTATTCATATCAAGTGAATACAAAGCAACGTTAAAAGAATATGAAAATAAATATAAACGAAATATTCTGCAACCAATTGCGTTGCATTACTACAACAACTATATGAACGGGATAGATCGCAAAGATCAGATGCTGTCTTACTATTCTTGCTCAAGGAGAACATTTAAATGGTACATCAAATTATGGATTCATTTAGTTGAAACTTTGGTTTTTAATTCCTTCAATTTATACAAAACATACTCACCAACAATAAGAAAATTGAGTTTTTACGACTATCGTCTAGAGATTTTAAAAAACTTAATTGGAAAACCCCGAGACAGAAGGTCGACAACACCAGAAACAAATGATCACCTACCTGAAATTTTACCAAGAAATAAAAATAAGAAAGTAAACAGAAAGATTTGCCGACAGTGCTACAAAGAAGGAAAATATAAACGTAGTAATTACTCTTGTCCTGCTTGTGTCGGTAATCCTGGATTATGTTTGGGAGAATGTTCCAAGCGCTACCATCAACCAACTAATGTATAATTACTTTACGATCAGTGTACTATTTCCTAAAAATGTATTTACAAATTATATTTTCTTTTTTATTACTGAGTTACATTACTTTATTAACTTTAGACATTTTTCTAAAAATTTATTTCTCGTTTATGTTATTTTTTTCATTATTCAACTTATTTTTTTTTAACTTTTTACTACTTTTTAAAAATTTTCTTTGCATTATATTCTGTTCTTTATTATTGAAAGCAAAATAACGATTTTATATTATCTAACTATTTTTGAAATAAATGTTTATAAATTTTTGAATGATGTATTTTCATTTTACCTTACATTGCACACATGGTGTTCAATCCGCTCCTCGCAATAAAAATTTTCCGAGGAGCGAGCTGCACACCCGATGTGCAATGATCTTATTTATGTGAATTCACTTACGAATTGGGTGATTTCCATAGTAAACATGTTTTTTTATTAAAAATGAACAATATAAAGAAAAAATTTCGCTCCTGGGGACCGTGTTCGAAAAAAATCGTCGTCTCGAATGGGTTAAATAAATCCAACATCTATTTCAACACAAAATAATACTTTAGCTTTTAAACACATCAGTATTTTCTTTTTATTAAAAATCACAACTTGACTTTCTTATGTTCCGCAGAAAAAAGTCATTATCGTTAGCATTTATATTTTAATGGCAAAGAGCAATCTATTTATATTAAATATAACGTTTTTATTAGATCAATATTTTAACTTAATGATTTTAATTATTTTGAGCACTATGCTAAGATAGTTAACCTTACTGATAACAAAATATTGCTGTGTTGATGATATACTGAACAAAGCGAATAAGCGTAAAGGACTAGGAACATTATACATAATCCTCACTTCAGTAAACTCTGTGTTCAGAAAAAAAAGTGCATCCATCACATTAAATACAAACATTACTTTTACTTGCGGAAAACTACACCAGCAAACAACAAACAAGTGCAATTAATGCAAATAGTACTAAAACATAGATTTTTAAAAATGTGCTTCACTGGCATCATAAGATAGAGATTTGGGATGCGGTCTTTCTCAAAACCAACAACTAATCTTAAATGGCATCGATATACAAGACACTTCCCACTATTTCACTGGAAGTACCCCCAGACAATTATGTGACCATAGTCTTTTGCCTTTACATACTATAGTTTATTTTAACTTGTCTGTGTGTTGTGCATATATGTAAATCGTACGTATGGTCTACCTTGTTTGGTGCAGAATGACCCTTGCTGTCCTTGTGCCATAAAAATGCAACCAATCTGTGTGTGTGCATATGCAATCACACTACGTATCACCGTTATCAACATGTAAAGGAGAAAGTCATGATTGAATCGTCATGTCAATCATGTTCCGATTTCATGAAAAATAAGGAGTTTTAAGGACTGTTGACGAAAACTAAGTACTTTTAAGGGCCCTTAAAAATCAAATAAAAAATAAGTTCTCAAGGACTTTTAAGGACCTGTGGGCAGAGTTAGATAATGTAGCCGAACATGCGAACGCTGTTCGCAGGAAGTTTTCCAAATCTGCAGAAAAATTTTGAGAAATAAAATACCCCCCCACTTTTTTTTTACTACAACATAATAATGAAAAATTAATGTTTATAGAAATGTGCATTTAAACATATATTAACCATGGCTTAGCCCCGCGAAATTATTGTAGTAATAAAAAATAATCAGAGAATTTGTTTATTGGTACATAAGTCATTATAATGAAATAAAGCTAACGAAAAACAATTATTAACTTAAAAGGATGCAAACAGATTGAATATGGAGTTATGGCTGGGTTTCAAATTTTGAGGTAGACATATCATCAGATAAGTTTAAAAAAAAATAACAGGGTGATTATAAATAATTAATATTTCTCTTTTTTCTGCGTAAGAAAATGAGATTTCTAAAATAAGTGTGTAACTCATACCTATCAATAAAATGTATTGTATTGTACTTAAGCCAAAGAAAAACTGGTGTATATGGGGCAGAACGAACATATTACGTAAAGCCGTTTTATCACTGAGTTTATAAACTCTGAAGTATGGGCCTTGAGTTGAGACATTTAATACATTTAGAAGTATTAGCTTCGGAAAAATAAAAACAGGGATTCAAAAAGTATAGGCTTTGGAATTCTAGAGTTGGGGCCTGGGACAGGGGAAGAGCAAAGGCCAAGTGTGAAAAAAAAATTTCTTTTAATTATCATTAAATACATCTTAAAAAATCAAACATAACCTTTAAGGCTTTCTATTTAGCACCATGATGGACTGCTTCCGGAAATGCCTTTGTAAACATGTGGATATAACTGATTATTTTCATTTAACCACACAATTTCTAATTAAATGTCAGTTAAATGTGAAAAAAAAGGGCGTGGGGAAATAAGAACCAAATGATTAAAAAATGGACTAGAGACAAAAATATGGATTTTTGCATAAAAAAACAGACCCCAGGAAATAACATCTGGCGAATAAAAGACTGACTGAAGATTACAGGAGGTCAGTCGTATTATTAATTTAAATTAAATTTTCATTGCAAAATATTCTGGCCATTAAATACATAGTCATTAATTACCTCAAAAAAGTGTTTGTTGTGAATTTTTTACAATGTATTCTGAAAGAAATGGCAATTCTTAAAAAAAAAAAAATCTAAGTGCAGGAAAGTATGTTTCATATTTGTCTCAGTAAAACGACATCCTCGATCACTGATTTTTTTCTATGATTTTCAACGTTTTGTTTAAAAAACTCACCATTTTTTGCTCGTTACATCTGAGACCTGCAAGTTTGTTAGCTAAAGGCGATTAAATTGTATTGCATTTGATCATTATACCAACCAAAATCCGTAGTTTCCTCACTAAATCTGGAATAAAATGAGTCTCCCTTGTGCAATCTTACTACATAAAGATATTTCATTAAAAGTAGAAAGTTCTCTTTTATTGCACTATCAAAATTCATATTTTACTCCTACATTCATTAACTTATCTTCTTGTCTTTAAGTAAAATTCAATAATCAATTCTAACATCATGGCACTTCAAAAAATGAACAGCATTTCATCCAACAATTAAATAAGAGAACATAAAAAATAAAATCAGCTGCAACGAGAATTTACGATATAGCACCCTTTACCACTAAAGAGCAGTATCAGCAATCTGCGATTTCAAACTTTTATCATTATCAGAAGGAGGTAATACTTCAGTTAATATAACAACTTCATATGGAGAACAATCTTCTAAATCAAGAATACCACAAAGCCATCCATAAAAACCTTTTTCCAAATCTTGTATTTCATGCTTCCATGAATCAAAATGCCACGATATCTGAATAAAAGCTGCATATACACCAAGCCCAAGTGTGGACAAAACTATCAAAAAAGGGTATAATATGATCAACAAGGGACTAATAAGTATCTTATGGGCAATCATTTTACTTTCACTAAAAAACACTAACATGTTATACCATGTCATTGTACCCATGTAAAAGGAATAACAGCATGCCAACACAAAAACAATTGGAAATAAAATCACACTTAATACGAAAACATGTGGACCTTTGCGAACACCAAAATAACACCGTTCTTCATCTTCTGTCTGGTGAGAAATAATACTGTGCTCCAGCTCATCTAACTCTTCACGTGACAT
The DNA here is from genome assembly GCA_006491805.2 of Dysdera silvatica. Classification (NCBI taxonomy): domain Eukaryota; kingdom Metazoa; phylum Arthropoda; class Arachnida; order Araneae; family Dysderidae; genus Dysdera; species Dysdera silvatica. The sequence continues at coordinate 259,718,746 of QLNU02015360.1, read as the reverse complement.
CTGAACTTTCATGTCCATTGTCTGTCCCTTTTTACGGCCTCTTTTTATAGTACCAGTCATAGTCACAAAACTTTTATCACATGATCCAATAGATGACACTGAACGAGAATTCAATGCAGAACGCTCAGTAGCAAGATCTACATCTGTGTAACTACTGTCATTCACATGAGCACAATCAGATAAATCACTATTAACATCTTCCGATTCATCACTTTTCCCATTTGCATTGTATGAGGTTTGATATGTTATGGAAAGTCTTCCAGGAGATGAATGTTTCTGAGCTGCTTGTGAGCTGGGATGAACTTTGACACTGGCACGATCTTTACCCTGTTCAGGCATCAAGGGCTGATGCTGCAGTTTTCGATTTACTCTATGATCTAATTTTGTACAGCTTTGAGGGCTAGCATTAGAACTGTTACCAAGCATCTGCAAGCTTTCACTGCTGGACCGTGATGATTTTGAGCCTCGTTTCCGAGGTGGAATAAATGATGGCTTATCAATGACTTCAATCATTTTGAAAAAATACTAAAAATAAGTAAAATAATTAGAAAGCCATGTGTTAAAAAATGTATGTAACAAATAAAATTAAACATACTGTATTAGAAAGAAGCAGCAAATTAAAATTATACATAAATTGATTAATATTCAATAACAGATGAAAAAATAAAGATCTGTTATTTATTAATCTGCATAAAATACCTTCGTTATAAAAGTTCCAGGACAGAGTCTATATTTTAGAAAGGATTAGGTTACAGTATTCTAGTATTGTTGTAGTTATGGGGAATGTGTTTGTCAGTCATATATGCAAGGGTGTGCAAAAGTTCATTCGGATTTTAAAAAATCATAAAAAATGAAGAAATTGGTATATCAAGATGTGGCTTACACCTATAGATTTGTCAAAGTGTTACATATTTATTTATTTTTTTACACAAGAAAAAAAGATAATTAAAATTGTCGCCGGTAGGTGGCGCTGAAAGGTATATTTTCCTGAAAATATGCAAATTTTATCGGTTTAAAAGAGGATTGTAACCGACAACTAACTTCTAATCCACTTCTGCCTTTGTAATAGTGTGTGAGGATTGAATTAGTGCTTTGTTGAATTAGTGCAACTCATTGAATGACTGCAATGTTGACATTGGTAGAAAAGACACTTTTGGTAAAGTTTTTTTATGTCAACAATGAATCAGCAATGCAAGCATTACGGAAATTTAGAACGATAAAGAAAATTAAGGGACACCGAGGTCCAATTACAGAAACTGGGCTCAGAAAGATAGTGTAGCGATTCAAAGAAACCAGTCGCTTAGAAGATCGACCTCACAGTGGCAGGCAGAAGTTGTCAGATGATGGTAGCAACAGAAATGGATGCCCTCGCAGCACAGTCACCTAGCACCATATGCAGTGTACGGAAGGTTTCAAGAAACACAGGTTTACCACAAACCAGCATGTTTCGAGTTGTGCATGAAGTCTTGAAGTTATACCTGCAAAAACTAAGACCTCCGCAGGAGCTGAAGCCAAACGATATTGCAATTAGAAAGGAATTCGCTGAGTGGGCTTTGCAAAAGATTGATGATCCACAATGGCTTTTGAATATCTTTTGGACAGATGAGGCCCATTTTTCTTTACACGGATCCATTAATGCACATAACTGCTGGATCTGGGCTCAAGATGATCCACATGCATAGGTAAAAACGCCGATGCATGCACCGAGACTCACTGTGTGGTGTGGGTTCGGTGCATCAGTAATTCTTGGTCCTTATTTCTTCCAGGAACCATGCAGAACCGGTGGCTGGAAGACGTGAACCGTAACTGGAGACCGTTATTTAAAAATGCTGCCAGATTACCTTGTGCCATCCCTGCATGGTAAGCAGCTACTAGACACCATTACGTTTATGCAAGATTTTAGCACCTCCCTATATCACAAAGTCTGTAAGGCAGTTTTTGGACAGTATGTTTGGTAAACAGCGAATAATAAGCCGTTTCTTCAATAATACATGGCCCCCAAGATCTCTGGACTTAATTCCTGTGGATTTTTGGTTATGGGGGTACCTAAAATCTTGAGTGTACGTTCGAAGTCCATCTACCTTATCTGAGTTGAAGGATGCCATATGCCACAAGACCTTTACTATCGACACTGACATGCTGAACGCAAGTGTAGTTTTCCCACCCGATTATAGACTATTCTTACATGTGAGGGTGAACACATTGAACATTTTTAATTTTTTTTTTTACATTTTCAAGTAGAAACGAATACCTTCTGTATAATCTAGATATTTTACATGTATTTTGTTAACTGAGTGCCAAATAGCGCCACCTACTGGCGATAATTTAAACTATTTTTTTCTTGTGTCAAAAAAAATCTGACACTTCGACAAGTCTAAAAGGTGCAAACCGCATCCCAATACACCGATTTCTTCATTTTTTATGATTTTTTAAAATCCGAACGAACTTTTGGCACACCCTGTATATGCAAAGGTGGACTTGGTCCTCTCAAAGGGCATATACCTTGGATTTTCGGAAGCTGTAAGTCCTTGGCCATTCAGAGGCGAGAATTCTATCGCCCATGAAGCGGCACCGGCCTGATAGTCCTGTACGCACCTGGTCTGAAGTAGTTTTTTAACAGATCATGTGATTTGACGTTAAACGAAATAGTGTATTTTGCTACCCAATGGAGGATTGCACCCCCTTTCCTGCACCAATGATTGAATATGTAGCAGAATCCCAATTATTTGAACTCTGTTTAACCAAAAGTGGTCAGCTATATTTATTATTATTATTTTAGTAGATACTCGTTCAATGCTTTCGGTAAAAGTGTTCATATTCACGTTCTAATGTGCTCCGGTCTTATGAAAGAAACGAATACAAATGGTAGATATTGGACAAAAAAAAGGTACGTATATTTTTTTCATGCATTTAGTCATCAAAGGTATGGAAAACGATTGTTTTACCATACTAGAGGCAGCTAGGAATTGTCTAGCACATGTAATAGGTGAAGGACGTAAAAGGAAATAACTTGAGTCCAGTGAATGCTGGGATTACAGCGCCGCCTCCGGCGGCCACCCTTCCCAATGAAACCCTTGCACAATCCCCACCCTACCGTGTCCAGTGAACCAATGACCAAAAATGAGCAGTTCTGGAACTACAGGGATGTTGTTATTTGCATCCACATTAGTTAATTATGAACGAAATTTAGAAAATGTGCCAAGCCTAAAACCATATTGGAAAAGGTTTCACTACTTACTATAGTCCAAAATAACTTCCCATGGCCAAATTTATGCAGTTCAGGAATTTATGGCCTAAACGTGAGGTGAAGCTAGCAAGGCAGGAAATGGAATTTTTCACGAACCGGAACACCATTCCGGTTTGCTACGGTACATTTCGAGCACTGAATGGTAGTGCACAGAGAATCCAACAACACTACATATCCATAAAGGAATTACTTGCTCAGAAACACAGTGAGGAGTCATAAATGAAAAGACAGATACAAAGGTTTCCAGAGTGACGTTTATTTCACATCATTACAACAAATGCTCAAATGTGTGCCCACCAACATTGACACACAGCGCACAATGGTCAAGTAATGATTGGCATAATTTCTCGTAAACACCGGGAAGGTCGTATACATCACTGGTTGTGGAGGCCAGTCGGGTTAATAGATCCTCTGCACATGGCACAGACATCTCGTACACAATAATTTTAAAATGTCCCCACAGAAAGAAATCGAGAGCAGAAAGATCAGGTGATCTGGAGGGCCAAGTGGGGGACCACTGTACACAATACACCAGTTCCCAAATGTGGGATTCAGATATTGACGCACGTCCCTGCTGAAATGGAAGGGTGCCCCATTGCGCTGGAAGCATATACGGGCACAGATGGTGAGAGGAACCTCCTCCAGAAATTCCGGCAAAACATGTTGCAGAAAAATATGGTCGGTTTGACCATCAAGGCAGTCCAGTTAAGTAGTCATGCACGATCCCCACCCACACAGTGAAGTTAAACTATTGTTGGTTTGAATTTGAACGTATACCACAAGGGTTCTGGAGTACCCACAAATGCACATTATGCACATTCACTATACCTTCACGTGAGAATGTTGATTCATCTGTAAAGAGCACATGAGAAGGCAAATCAAGATTTATGGCACTTAGCTCGATGATGATTGCTTGCTGCGAAATCAAGACCCTTTGTCAATGGTGAAGAAGCCATTGTTTAATCGTCCCAAATATATTCCAGTTAGTGAACAGAAAATTTAACTTTATGGCAACATCAGTACATAGGTGCCAACTTCTAGAAGTGAAAAATCTGTAGTCAATCACGCACGCGTGGGCAGGCCACCATTTTTTAATTAAACAAAATCATACATAATTTATGAAAAACAGGCACAATGAGGAAATTAAGTATTTATTAAATTAATAATAATAGAGGATTAAACTGTATTAAACGCAATATTAATTCTTAGAATTTACAAATGCTGTAGTGCAAGATTTTGCATTTGAGAAATTTTTTGTCAAATACATTCTCGTAACATTTCACATGTTGTCTGCATTTAACTATTAGTAAATTTTCTAATGTGTCATCAGACATGGTTGACCTGAAGTCAGTTCTAATTTTCTTCACTTGACTGAAGACTCTCTCGCATGCTGCATTACTGTGAGGGATCGTAAGTATTGACAGCATAACCTGAGAAAGTCGTTTAAATTTTAATTCACAAGTATCATTTTTTATTTTACCTATGGCTGCCCATTGTGCATCAATGCTACCTTCATTACTCACAGTTTGTGGAACTTTAAAAGCCTGGAACTCACTGAATTCTGTTTGTAAAGCATCAACAGCTTCATCTTCTGTATTATTGAACAAAAGAACAGGAAATTTTTCTGTAAAATATTTTAAGCTGGAAAATGATGCATTTTCAAAATTCGATATTTGTGTAACCTCTGCATGATGTAACACTTCTAACTCAAAAGGAAATTTATTGTGCATGTAGTCACATGCTGCTATGAAATAGCTTCTGACGTTTTCATAAAATTCATTTTTATCATGGATGTTAAAATCTTGGATTACTTTCAGTGTTCCATTTCCAATTAAGATATCAACATCATCTTTTTGATTACTCCTCTCATGATAGTGGACTTTCAAAATATCACTACATAATTTTATCATGTTTGATTTTACAAATTTCACTAGCATTTCTCTGTACAATTTTAAGAGAAGAGATTTTAGCATATGAATATGCGGTTCCGCAGACTGAAGTTGAGCATTTGCTTTTTTAAATACAGGCACAGTATAAGATAAAAATAAACAGAAAGCCTTATTGATATCTTCCGACAGAAAATAAAACAACCTTTCTTCACGAGACATGGAGTTTTCAGTTTTTTGTTTCTTAGAAATATCCACATAATTTTGAGCTTTCCTTTTTAATTTCTGCGATGCTTTTTTGCTGTTACGTTCTTTCACTTTATCTGCATTTTCAACCGAAACTTTGATAGAGGGAATAGTAAAGAAAGAAAGTGGGGTGATTTGATTCCTTTTCATGGCCTCTTCCTTAAAAAAACTGATCAAAGGTTGCCACTGCTGGATTATACGCTCTAAGCACTTTCCAACAGACAACCAACGAGTGCTAACGTGTTTTAGTACCTTTTTTATATCAGTCTCATGAAATTCTTGAAGAATTTTCAACCTATCTTTTCTTTTCGAACTCTTTTGTAAGTAATAGTAAATGTCTACCAAAATTTCATCGATTTTAAATGGCAAACATGCAGCACTCTTTTCAGCTGCTAAGTTAATAAGGTGGCAGGAACAGCTCATAATTTCAATATTTTGGTGATGATTCTTTAACACCGCTGCTACACCTGCTTTTTTTCCTATCATAACAGGTGCATTATCACAGCTAAAGGCAACACAATTAGAAATTGGAAAGTTTTCAGATTGTAAAGCACTTACCAGAAGATTTCCAATATTTAACCCAGTAGCATCTTCTTTCAAAGATGGCATAGATAAAAGACAATTCACAATTTTTTCACACAAAGGATCGAAGAAAGTTACCACTATTGGATACAGCTTTGAATCAACATCGTTGCTTCCATCAGTTGCAATTGAAAATGGATAGCACCTTAAATTTTCAACAAGTGATGAGGATTCCTTTGCAGACATTTCTTTCATAATTGCAGAAGTTTTGGTCTTTGCAGATCCATATTGTTTTGCAATACTGCTGTCAGGAAACGTTTTCCGAAAGAGCATCCCCGTGTGATCGCTGCAATTCATTGGCAAATTATGTTCGATCAAAAACAATGTAAATAAACATTCAGCTTTAATCATGGAGGTATCGTTAAATGCAAAAAATGAAGGCTTGATACTATGATTAGACTCTACAGCCTTGAACGTCTTCTTATGTTTAACAGTCTCAGAATGCAAAGTAATATCGCGTTTACCACCGTGAGTAATGCTTATGTCTTTACTGTAACACATGCAGAAAGCATATTTTGGCCCCAGTCTTGATTTTTGAATAAAATTAAACATCTTCATATATTTGGCTTTAAACGTTTGGTAGTACCTTTTATTAACAGTCGACATCGTTAACGTTGTTTTCAAAAACACCTAAAAACAAAACTTTCTTTCCAGAGCAAAGAAATACCAGATATGTCTAACACATGGCTTCCCTACACAAAGTCACATGCTTGACCAAAACCTTAACGGTGTAGCGCATTCTTTCTTGCCTTCCCCAACAACTACAAATACAGATGCATGATTTCGTTGTGCAGGGGCATCACTCTACGTCATAGCTGGAGCTAAAATTCCACGTCACGCCACGCATGCGCCGTCAATGGCAGGCAAATTTTTCTGGTGTTTTTACCGATATTTGCATTTATTTATGCATATTTATTATTAAATATGCACATATGCGCAAAAATTTAAATAAACATGCATCAAGAAAAATAGGTATTTAATTTTTTTAAAAAAAATCAGTATTTTAAAAAACACTGGGGGATTTTAGATGAAATCTCCAAAAATCTGAAGAAATCGTTTTCCGACCAGAAGACTCACAAAAAATCGGAAGGCACCTATGTCAGTATCTTGCGAAAAAGTTTTCTCAAAGGTTGGTAGCATTTCAACAGATCAGAGAAATCGATTGGGGTCTCTGCATGCTGAAAGATTGCTCTTAAATGTTAATTAATATTTGATGGAATAAAATTTTTATACAATTTTTGGCACTCAAGTATAAGTACATGAAGCACAAGGATTTTTTTTTCCCCCAGGGGAAAAAGAGACACTGTCCCCATCCTCGATTCAAACAAAAATTCCTCTGTTGCACCTGAAGTGTTTCGACCGCTAAACGAACAAGGACAGGAACAATGCTCTCTTTCTCCGTACATAAGGATGTAAGATATTATTACCCTTCTCATGGATAACACAATTGACAAATAATGGTCAACGCACAAGCTATCAGCAAGCTGGGACCATCAGGGGCACGACCCCAGTTGCCCTATGCTTGTGCCCTATCGATATATATGCAAACATCAACATTTTCCTCGTGGGCAGTGAGGAATTTTCCAATAAAGCAACAAGGCCTAGGCATAAGAGCACCATAGGTAAAATTCTCACTCTTCCATCCAATTCTCCCTCCACAAAATTTAAAATACAAACTTTGATATACAGGATGGTTAGTTAAGTCCTTATACACGCAGAAAACCGTCGAACTGAGAGAGCTATATGTATGAACGTAATGTATAAGTACAGTAAAGTCACCATGGGCTACAAGACGAGACTGCGTGCAGCGCCCCTAGTGGAAAAACTCGCAGCTGATATCTCGAAAACTATTCAAGATATGGTAAAAAAGTCAATTACAAAATTGTTAAGCACTAGCTAGTTAGTACGAAACGATTTTTTTCCACCACCTTAATAGGGCAAAAATCGTGATTTAGGAAGTTTAATGGGTACAGGACGCCCCTGCGTGACAGCTTTCCCTGCGAACAGATATGAATAGAGGGGAAGCTTCAGGTAAGGGCGATACTTTCATTGCATACACAATCTCGTACTAAGCGCATGATATGCAAATGTGTACGCTACGTCATCAGTAAGCATAAAATAGTGGTCAGGTGTACACACATTCACACATCTATCTGCCTCCATTTAACAGTTATCAGCATGCATAATGACTTTACTAAACTACCCTAAAAATTTTGTGTGCAATGGAAGTATCACCCCTACCCAAAACTTCCCCGATATGTATAGCTGTACGAAGGGAAAACTGTCATGCAGTGGGCATCCTGTACCCTTTAAATTTCCTAAATCATGATTTTTGCCCTATTAAGGCGGTGAAAAAAAAACAAAAACAATCGTTTCGTACTAACTAGCTGGTGCTTAACAACTTTGCAATTGACTTTTCCCCGTATCTTGAATAGTTTTCGAGATAGCAACTCTGAGTTCTGGATTTTTCCGCTAGGGGCGCTGCACGCAGTCTCATCTTGTAACGCATAGTCACTTTACTATACCTACACATCACGTTCGTACATATAGCTCTCTCCGTTCGACAGTTATCTGCGTGTATAAGGACTTTACTAACCACCCTGTATATTAATATTACAGTATTTGTAATTGTAATAAACTATAAAAACATCACGGGAGATTCAAATTTACTTGGGTTTATTGTGACATAATGTCTAAATGCTCTACCGCTCCTGGAAATCATTTTATACTCGTAAGTCTCCAGGTAACCTGTACTCCATATGCCCTTTGCATTGCCCCAGTTGCCCTACCTGTCCTTTGCTTTGCCCCTTCATACTGGTTACAAGCCTGGCCACTGGGGTGAGTTTCGGTAGGGGAATTTATTATACAATAATTTTCAGCATCCACGTATAAGTAACTCAAAGCTAGAGCTTATTTTTGGGGGTTTAGACGAAAAAGAGGCACCGTCCCCATCCTGGATTCGAACCAGGGTCCCTCCGTTGAGCCAGAAATGTCTTGACCGCTAGACGAATGAGGACAAGAACAACGCTCTCTTTCTCCACATATATGGATGGATGTGCATGCAAAAAAAATAAAAAAGCTCTAGCTTGAGCTACTTATATGGGTGTCGAAAATTATTAAGTATAATAAATTCCCCCACGAAAACTCACAAAAAACTTTCCTTGGTGGCTTTGTGTGTTGACCATTATTTGGCAATTGTGTTATCCCTGAGAAGGGTAATAATATCTTACATCCTTATATACGGAGAAAGAGTGCATTGTTCCTCTCCTCGTTGGTCTAGCGGTCAAGGCACTCCAGTCTCAACAGGAGAACCCTGGTTGGAATCCACGATGGGGATGGCACCTCTTTTTCTCCTAAAAGAAAATAAAGCTCTAGTTTGAGCTATTTATACGTGGGTGCTGAAAATTATTGTATAATAAATTCCTCCACGAAAACTCACAAAAATCTCGCCCCGGTGGCTTTGTGTGTTGACCATTATTTGGCAATTGTGTTATCCCTGAGAAGGGTAATAATACCATACAATAAAATTTTTATACATGTATACTAGTACAAATATTAATATTTTTATATTACTGAGTTTTAGACATGAAGAATACAGAACGAATACTTGTGCGTAACTGCATCAGCTGAGTATGTACATTTTTTTATCATTATCCCGTTTAACCAGCTCGATATTGTTACCTTTCAGTATCTTTTACCAATTAATTTACAGCAGTATCGATGTTTTTTGCTGTATTTCATTACATTGAATTAGCTTTTTAAACGTTCTTTGATTTGTAATGTTGTTCATGTTTTCAGATATCTAAAATTCAGCATTCTAAAGTCTTCTTTTTTAGTTTCGTATTTTGTGTGTGTGCGGTTTTCTGTTCCAAAGGATTTATTATTTTTATTAAGCCAGCATGATGTACTGTTACCAATTGCTCGTTGAAAAGTGTTATCACCGAATTCCTCAATTTCTGTAACTTGTTAAGAGATGTACACATTCCAGTCACTGATGATTATGACCTGTTACCTGGTTGGAACCGGAATATTGGTATGTGTTATTCAAAAATGACACTTTAGTCCATCACTAGTATGTACATAAGACTCCCAACTAATTCAAGACGAAAAAGACCAGCTCCCCTAGGTCAGATAAGCAAATGGCAGGTTAATCCAAAAACACATGCAAAATGCCATTTGTTTGTTTGGATTTTTTATGGCGCAAGAGCATCTGGGCTATACTGTGCCAAACATGGTAAAATCAAAAACTGTAGTAAAAGCCAGTTCTCTGTAAAAATTTTAAAACGTGTGTATGGTCAGCATGGTCATTTAAAATGTCAGACAGTGATGAAGAGTTAAAAGTAAGAGTGCGGGCAAGTCTATAATAGGGGCATTGAGTTAAAATGTGTAAAACACTCATGGGTTCATTGCACACTTGGCAAATTGGTGCTCGTTCCCTCCAATAGATGTCCAAAATGCTATTTACAAAACTGTGTATTTAAAAAAAAATTGCTGTGTATAAATGTTTATCGACCTTTTTTTTTTGGCAAGTAAGAGCTCTTCTCTGGGCACAATGGCAAAAACCGTATAATCCCTGGCTAAAAATTTGTGGATAGAAGTTTTAACAGTTCGTAAACTGTAAGGGTTATTTAGAAGTATAAGGAACAATTTAAGAATTTTGCCTGACAATTCTAAAGATGTGGCCACGTTTTACCAATAATACTTTTCTGTCAATGTTGGCCAATAAACAGTAGAGATGGGAGTTATTTAAGGTAACTGTTAAAAATCACCTGTTACTGAGTGATCACTGTTCCAGGAACAGTATGCTCCTCTGAAAACCCTATTCTCAAATAACGGCTGTTATTTCAGATCACCGGTGATTAGGGATAGGAGTTATTTGAAGTAACAGTTAAAAATCACCGGTACCAAGAAATCACTGTTCTAGAAACATATTCCTCCGTTTTGATCACACAGGATACATGCTGAGGTAACAGGCTTCCTCAATAACTTCCGGCATAGTCCGTCTAGCTGACACCAGGGCTGATATCACAAGAGGTCGCATTTAGTTGCAACAATTATTTAATAATAGATATTAATATTTGAATTAAAGTTTAAATTCGGTTAATTTATTATTTTTTTATTATTTATATTGTGTACAGTAGAATTCAGTCATAATGAGCACTGACATAACGAGTTCACGGCTATAATGAGAAAATGATTGATCAGTAAATAGTCTTTATATACGTTCGTAAAGAGATTATATATTGTCCTTCGTAGCTCAGTGGGTAGAGCCTCCGCCCGGCAAGTGGAAGGTCGTGGGTTCAGGTCCCACCGAAGGCAGAAATATTTATTTTCTTTCGAACGTTTCACCATCTAATCACGGTCCTGTTTAATTAGTTCCACATTGTAACCTTCCAGTATGTTTTACCAATTAATTTACAGCAGTGTCAATATTTTTTGCTGTATTTCATTACTTAGAATTAGTTTTTTAAACTTTCTTTGATTTTTAAAATCGTGTATTTTTTAAAATATCTAAAATTCAGTATTTTAATGTCTTATCATTCCCCCTTTATTTTTGTATTTCATACGTGTGCATTTGTTTTCCAAAGGATTTATTATTTTTATAGGGTTGCCGCGATATACTGCTACGGATTGAGTGTTGAAATGTGTTATCTCAATTCCCATAACCTGTGAAGCAACGCATACGTTCCAGTCACCGGTGACTGAAATCACCGGTGATTGGAACCTGTTACGTGATTGGAACAGGAACGTTGGAACAGGTTATTCAAAAGTAACAGTTTAGTCCATCACTAATAAGCAGTCAGGTCTGGTGGGCCTCATGGGATGGGGGAGTGGTATTTTGGTCCCGCCCATTGCTAGTTCCACAAAGTGAGACAAATTAAAGTAAGCAAGCTTGACTAGTGGAGCTAATCTGGATCAGCAAAGTAGCCAATTCTGCAGGTAATAAGCTTCCAACTTTCCTTATCCCAATCAAGCATGGGAAAGCAGGAGTTAAAACGTTTACCCATTCTTTGCCATCATTATTTCATGACGTCAACGAACTCCAGATAATTTTTCATCTGGCCGGTAAGGTAGTCATCAAGCTTTGGTCAGACAGAGAAAAGATAGCATTTACGATGTTCAATGGGTTGGTTATAAAGTTTTCAAAGTTCACTCGGACAGAGAGGTCTCGGTTCAGAGGAGCAATAGTAGAGCATGTCTTTTCCTTTAGGTTTCTCAAACCAGAATGGTTTATTGACTATTTACTTACATAAAATAAAAATCTGTAATTTTCATTTGTCTTATTAAAACAGTAACACCTCAGTGTTTGGATTTATTCTATATGCATGTCTAATGGATGGTGTGAAACTGTCTGAAACACATGTTTCACGTTATTTCATAACTATGCTTTTCAAACACCAAACAATTATTACTGACTATTTGATTATTTAATGAGATTTATTTTTATATTTTTATTATCTAACGTTATTTTCCTTTGTTTTTGTCACACCAACCAATGGTAAATCTCATATCATAATAAACCGTTTCATTGTTTTGCATATTAAAATTTGATGGAATTATTTTAAAGTGAAAACAATTTAAACAAAATAAAAATCCTAGAAAATTTCTATCCAATTAATAGTTTTACTCACGATTTTTAATGCAAATCACTTCAATAAATTTTTACATAAAGTACAACGATTTGCACATATTTTATTAAAATTTAATAAAAAATTAAAATATTTTATTATCATTCTTAAAATACAGCAGGAGAGGAGCAAAATACATACTTTATTTAGTAACTGGAATAAGCTGACTCACTTAGGGAGTAACTTGATTCATGTTTCAGTGCATCAGAGAGCAGCTTACTGTGAAAATTCCAAAATAAAATCTTTAAAAACTTGAAATTAACATCAATAACAAATATTTAGAATTAGATAACCTTAACATGTGTTACAATTTCAGTTATCACTCTGTAATATACAATGAATCATAGACAGAATAAAAATGAAATCGATAGTTTATCCCCTCAGCCTTTTGATAAAACTAAATATCATATTCTTTGTTAATTAAAACAAACATGGCTTACACTAAATAATACTTCATTATTCTTTTAATAAACATTGAAAATTAACTGCCATATTGAAAACAAGCATAAAATTATTTCTATAAGAACATTTACATGGTTTTTAGAAAAATGCAATCCAAGAACACACACACACATACACACACACACTGCTAGAGAAATGAGTAGTATAGCAATCAAATGGTGCAATAGGATCACGAAAGTCATCTTATTGCAGTTTGATTGCTATACCATGAAATATTGATTCAAACATTCAACGACTGAATATGCAGAACTTGGTAAAATTTTATACAAAAGAATTTTAATTCTTTTGTATGTAAAAGGAAGATATAAGACAATTCAATTGTGAAGTAATAAGGAAAGCATTTAAAGAAAATAAGAACTTTAAGAATGTTGCTTGTTGCAATGCTGAGATGTACTGGGCAATACTGGCAAGAAAAAAAAAACCTTTCACTCTCCTCTTATTGCATTAACAAGAAAGGATTGCACTGAAAAGAAATAGTGAAAAAATATTAAAAAGAGTGGAAGAATTCTACAAAAAAACCGCATGACAGAAGCAATTAATGAAGTGAAAACAACTGAAATGGTTGAAAGAAGAAAATCAAAATACTGAGAGAAGCTTATGCAATCAAAAGTATTAAGGAAGGAAAAGCCCAGGTGATGATGGCTTAGATACTTTGAATTTTGAAGTTGTTGAACAGGGGTCTTCAACTCAGTCCAAGGGTCAATTTTGCTTATTCTTGTTGGCCCGCGGGCCGCACTACTGTATCAGCAATATTAGGACTGAACAAAGGTGGATCCGGGGGAGGGGGACGTCCCCCTGAATCAGCCTTTGTTGCTGTTTTTTCTCAAATCTCTATATTAGTTTTGCGTGCCCACCCGAAAATATTTTCTGGATCCTCCTCTGGGACTGAATATTATATACTGAAATACAGAATACATATAGAAGCAAAAACAATTTGTGAAACTTTTAGTTATTAATATATAAAGCAAAATCAAACCTTTTAGTGAGATTTTTGGCACTGCTTATTTTTAACAAGCCTGTAAATGCCATATCGTGATTCCCACTCTTTTGTCCTGGTGAAATTCAAGGACTTTTTAAGGTTTGTTTGTTTGTTTTACGGCTCAAAGACTACAATGGTCATGCTGCGCCGGGATCTACAGTTTTCCGAGGAATTTGAACCTCTAAAGGCCTAGGGAACCAAACCCCGGACTACAGTGAGCAGTGCGATCTTTATGAGATCTCTGAGTAAGCGTTCTTTGCACTGCTGGGAGTCGAACCCGGATTAGCGGCGCACTAGGAGAACGCGTTACCACACTGCGCCACCGCAGGGCCTGACTTTTTAAGGACCTCACATTGTCAATGGCAAGGTACATAAAAATTAAAAATACAAGACATTATAAGCACAACACTAAAATTAGAGTGTTTAATTATGTTTCTCCTTTTCAACTCGGCACATTGCCAGCAAAAGCTACAGTTTTTTCTGCATACCTTGTATTATCCATGTTCAATGGGTGGGGTGGGGAGACACACGTCCAAAGCACTACTGGCTTTGTTCCGGAAATTAGGAGAAATACCTTTTTTTTTTCCTTGCAAAAACTTAAAAAATATTTTTGAGAAAAATTCAAGGACTTTTCAAAGACCAACCACATTTTTGGCAGTTTTCAATTACTTTTCAAGGGCCCTGACTTGGCAAAAAAAAAAAAAATTCAAGGACTTTTTAAGGGCCGTGGGAACCATGCATGTCTTATTTCTGTCATTGCAACTCTAAGAATGTTTCCAAGGTGGACGTCAGTTATTCTGGTCCTAACTTTTGATTTTACCAACTTCATTCTTGAAGAAAAGAGTTGTTTGTAGGTGTACGCAGGGGAGTTTATGAGTGTTAGAATCCCAATGGTGATGAAATTTTGTATATATACATAATATATATATAGTTGTATTGCTGTAACCCCCTTATGAACTTTCTGTGTACACTTATGTACAGATGTAAGTGCTCCTGAATAGTAACATTTTCAATGCATATAGTCAGATGGTTGGGAAGATGTTCTTATCGACATATTTAGAATAGAATTTAATGAATCCTAAGTTGATTTTGTTTTAAATCACTGCCACTGCAAATCAATAAAACTTACGCTAATGACCATATACACTAGAAAACTAAAGTAAAACACAATTGAGGAAAGACTGCATGTTCTTTAAATTCTCTAGCATTTTAAGAAATTTATTACGAAATGTGAAAATGTGAACAGAATAAAATACACAGATTTAAGACTGAGAGTGTGCAAGGAGCATTATTTTTGTGTGTGCAATTTGTTTTTTCCATGAGCCTGTGGGATACATAAAACATGTCGGTAGGCTGCAAGTGGCCTGCGGGTTAAAGACCCCTGAAGTAGAAGATATGTTTGCAAAATATTAAACCAAGTACCTTAATA
>QLNU02015360.1:259675728-259694340 GCA_006491805.2 Dysdera silvatica | reverse complement strand
TCATAAAGGCAAAAGGAGGTCCAACTAAATATTGATAAGTTTAGATAAAAAATGACTATTTTGATTCTCCGAATTTTCAGTTTATCCCAACGCATTAGTAGTTTAAAATGAACGGATTTCAGTTAGGTGTCTAATATTTTTGATCAAGGCTGTATATATAAAGTCAATGAAACATTTTTATATTTTTCGATGTTTTCCGCAAGACGATAAAAAATCAATTTTTTCACGGTCATAGCTTTCTTTGCGTTGTAGTTTTAAATTGAAAATAATTTTTTCTTTCTCTTCCCACTTATTCATTCTCAAAGTTTGGTGAGATTGACATTAAGGATATCTTTCAATAAAAAATATTTTTCCTCACACTGGATTGGAAAAATGGACACTTGTTTAAACTTCCCATCGTTATTTATAGAGCTTTTAAAGTGTCTGTATTTTTTACGCTTGATTAAGCGCTATGGATCTTTCTAAGATGGCTTAACTTAAAAAACGAAACATAAAATTTTGAGGAACCTGTTAATTAAATTTGAGATAACTTGGTGAATTAGCAAAACCTTTCGGCATCTGAACAAGGAAAGGTTTAAATAGATGATTGACAGGACAGGCAGTTTTGTAAAAGAAAAGGAGAAGGCATTCATTTTTTGCCCACCATAAAGTAATAAAAATGATTCATCAAAGCACTCGTGAATTGAATGAACTCAAGGTTTATTAAATATAGCACAGGATCATAATAAATATTAATTTGTTATAGATTTATACAGCAGAGAAGTTTATACCTACCACCCGCTTTCAACCCTCAATTTTAAATATTGAATAATGGCCGTCAGAATTAATCGTCTTTGAACTATTCACAAAATGACCAGTACGTACCGATGCAGTTTCCATGTAGTTTCTTTTCTTTTTGGTGGGTGGAGGAGGGTGCGAACTACTGTTCTTCGTCAAAGTTCGTAATCATCGTTTGCAGTTCGCGATCTTAGTTCGCCGTTCGCAGTTCACGATCTTAGTTTATCTTTCACAGTTGTTTTTGTTTTAATATATTTTCCTCCCTATTATGAGGTTGCTAACAGTTTCAGAGAGCTATAGAATTTACCAAAGTACGCCATCTTACGGAAAAAAATGGAAATTTTTGGCCAACCCAATGCTATATAGATATCACGAATTAACACAAAAAAAGTTAAAAATATTGCATGATACATGTATTTATTATGGGTAACTAATTCAAAAGAACGGGTTTCAAATATATAGGTTTCTTAAAAGACCGGTTCATAAAAATGAACTACTTTGCCCATCTTTGTGTTAAATGTTTAGAAACGTATAACGTGTAACTGCAAACGAGAGCTTCATTACGCATTATATAATTTAATGGAGTTAAAAAGGGGTGGGAGATGAAACGACACTGTCAATCAGTATTGAATCTAGGGAAGATTCCGATGGGGAGAATCCCTGATAGAACCAAATTCACCTGCCCTCGGCCCCCCTACTCAGCGGAAAATTAACAGCTAAATATGTAGATATGTATGCTTGTTTCCTTTTCACCTATTATTCTCACGACGGTCACCACATATATAAAATGGTAGGACGTTACTGCATTATACTCAAATATTGGGCTACCGCTCAATCTGAAATAATAACTATAATCGAAAACAAATTAAATTACCACTTACTTAATTGCTAACATACGGAGAATAACTGAAATCATAGGCGTAGAGTTATATGGGTCCGAGCCCTCCCCCAATAAATTTTCAAATAAATTAAAAGTTTCAGCCCCCACAAAGGACAAATGTCTATGTCTTTCTGCTTTTTTTGTGTTGTTTTTTTTGAGCAGAGGGGGAAAAGTTATATTTTGCGTCTAATCCCCAGTTTTGGGGTTGTTTTAGACTCAAATCCAACTTTGAAATTTAAATTTCATATTATTTATCTATCCATTTATTTAAATAAATTTATGTTAGATATAAAGGAAAAAAGTATAAAACGGGACATTTTATTTTTTTCGAAAATCGAAAAAAATTGCATGTGAATGCATGCGAAATTTTTGAGTTCTCATTTTGTTCCAATGTTGGGTATATACGACCAAGCTCGGTTTAACTTTTCCAACATTATCATTGTTACAAGGATAGGACCATTATTTGGCCCAAAACGCAAAATTTCAATTCAGTTTTTCAAAAATCGAGAAAAATCTCAGTTGGAGGTATGGAAAATTTTCGAAAATTTCGATTGCCTCATTTTGTTGGAACATTAATTCTATACGAACCAGCTCAGTGCGAGTGTTTCAAAAATATCGATTTCAGAACGATAGGAGCATTATTCATTTAAAATGGGACATTTCATTTCAAAATTGAAAAAACAACCAGGTGGATGTACGCGAAATTTTCGAATATTTTAAGTTCCTCATTTTATTCCAAGCTGGGTATATATGACCATTCTTGGTCTAATTTTTCCAAAGTATCGATGTTACAGGCCTGCACAAAAGTTTAGACACAGAGGCAAATTATAAATAAAAGCGAGAATTTGCATTGAACTTCGCCGATATTGTATCTAAATAATCCTAGAACCAATAATAAATTGTGCAACTTAAAAGATTACCAAAAGTACTGAAACAAAATATCCCAACACCGTAATATTGGAATCTGCATGCCACAAATGTTTAGGCACATATGTCAGATTTATGCAAATTAACGGCGCGAAGTTCCCAAGTGATCGAAGGGGCGTTTCCCAGAGTTGTTATATAAGGCCTGAAATAATTTAGAATGCTTAGAACGATGCCGAAGTCAAAGCAATTTACGAATGACGAGATTTTGAAGATTTGGAGGCTGAAAACTAAAGGTAAATCTGTTACTCAAATTTCTGTTGCATTGAACCGTTCAAAGCGAGGCATTTATCGAGTGTTATCCCGGGGTGATCAGTATCAACCAAAATCACGATCTGGGAGGCCTCGAGTGACCAGCATTCGGGATGATAGACAAATACGAAGATTGGCTTCAAATGAAAGCCTGTCTGCAAATCAAATAAAAAACACGTTAGCAATGCGAGTGTCAAGAGAAACCATACGTAGAAGGATTGTAGAATGCAGGCATTTGAGATATGCAAAAATGCGCCGCAAGCCCTGCTTGCAATTACATCATAAACAAGCACGACTACAATGGGCAAGGCAGCACATATCATACAGTGACGAATGGCTGCAGGTGTTATTTAGTGATGAAAAAAAGTGGAACTTAGATGGTCCCGATGGCCTTTCGCACTACTGGCACGATCTTCGAAAACGCCCCTTAAGTCGGTTCAGCAGACGTCAAGGAGGAGGTTCAGTCATGGTTTGGGGAGCCTTTAGCTTCAATGGACAGACTTCTTTGGCGTTTTTGAATGGAAAACAAGATTCCAAGGCATACCAGGCAACTCTTGAAAGTCACCTATTACCTTTTGGCGAACTTTTATGTGGACGAAACTGGGTTTTCCAACAAGATAATGCGTCCATCCACACATCCAGGTCAACAAAAGAATGGATGAGCGCTAAAAATATTACAGTTCTCGATTGGCCTGCTCTTAGTCCTGACTGTAATCCCATCGAAAATGTATGGGGCATACTAACGAATGTTGTGTATGCCAATGGAAAGCAATATCCGTCCGTTTTAGAACTTAAAAAGGCTATAGAAGAAGCGTGGTTTAATTTTGAACCAGAAACCTTTCAAAATCTTGTGCTTTCAATGAACGACCGCGTATTTAATCTAATACGAAGTAATGGTGGCTACATTGATTATTAAAATTGTTCATTTCCTTATGCAAGTGCTAAAATTTATGTTTGTGCCTAAACTTTTGTGCCACATATTTTACTTATTTTAAGTTATATATTGCAGCAAGTTCGCTACTGATGTGATTTCTGTTCTCAAATTTTTAATTTGCATATTACATGTGTTCATACTTCGTAATATTAAAGTTCCTACTTCTTCAGTTTTAATAGTATTTTGTTATACTCAAATTTGTGTTGTGTCTAAACTTTTGTGCAGGCCTGTAGAACCATATGACCATTATTTGGCCCAAAACGGGACATTTAATTTTTTTCGGAAATCGCAAAAAATCGCATCCAGGCCAGAGGTGGACCAACGCTTTATTGACTTCCTCCCTTTGTAACGGTCAAACTCTGCAATAAATCATTCAGTTATTCTGAAATTTTAATCGTTTCTTTTTCTATGTATGTTCTTCAAATCCACCAATTTTTATCCGACAATTCCCTCTTGGTGCGTCGATTTTTTTTGTTATAGGGTGTATGTAAAAAATTTGTTTTAATCAATGACATGCACAGGTGTAAGATTTATTGTTTTCAAAATAGCACAATTATCAAATAAATAGTTAGCACTGAAAATCTCTGAGGTGTTATTTTTTTAAAGATATATTCTTTATGAATAATGGGGAATGGGGTAGGCTGAATGATTAATAGAGGGAAGGAAGAGAAGGGACAGAGTACCACTGGATTAAAAATAATATTAACATTCTATATAATCAAAAATATGTAATAAAAACTATGACAAAAGTCAATAGGTTAATTTATGCAAAAGATGAAAAAGAAGGGATATTTAATTTTACGAACTTTAAATATGTTTGATACAAAGAGTTTTAGAAACATTCAAAAGTATACATGTTCAACAATGGTAATTTTTTCTTTTAATTTGGACTGAAAATATAAGAACTATTACCTATATACAAACTTGTGCTATTAGTAATTTATTCAGGTTTAAAATTTCATATGTTAAGTCCAATTATCAGCATTATGACACAAGGGAACCACTTTTGTGGAAGCTCGCACTTTGAAACAAGACTTATCACAAATGATAGTCCCTAAATTTCTTATTAAGAATATGAAATCAGTTTTTTGTGAATAGCATATAAATCTTTTTATTAATATTCAAAGTCCAAAAATCGCACTTTTTAGATGAAGTTTGATATTTTTTATTCGCACTGTATATGAAGATAAGAACTTTTTAACTCAATTCGAATAAAGAGGGTAATTGCATTTAACGGATAAAATTATAAAATTACACGAAAGATCATTCAGAGTATTTTAAAAAATTATATAAAACTAAGCTTTTTAATACCAATATTTGGCGCGTTTGGCTATGGTTTAGAAGAATTGGCGATACCGGCATGAAGTATAAACATTTCGTCAAAAAAATTGCAAACAATTGCTCTGGATGAAATCAAAATTGATGTAACACACCAAAACGAAATTATAAAAATTCAGTTTTTGGTGTATAACCAATTACGTGCTGAACAATATCAGCCTATACTGCAATATCCTTGGTGTATCTGTAATTGTCTAATCTCTTAATGAAACTACTCGATTCAAAAATATTGATGAAATATCTTTTTGCTTAATTGATAAGATTTTCAGTGATAATGTAATTTACATCCTTTTTTAAAGTGTAATCATTGTGAGGCACCATTATACTTCACTTTAATGAAAAGTATCATCATCACAATTTATAAAAATAGTTCCGGAATCCGATATTTTGAGACATTTTTATAATTTTCTCATATTAGAAGTCTTTGGTTGATTCACAACACTCAAACTTTCTACATCAAATTTTTAAGAGAGCCAGGTCGACTCCGCAAAAAATAGTAGACGTTCAACATGATACAATGCTCAATTCAGAAGAGAAGACGAAATGTCTAAAATAAATATGTTGAATTTCATGATCAGTAAACGTGGTGATTTTTTAGTTTAGATTGAACTGTCCCATTTGTAGTTAAAACAAAGGATAGGTGCTATTTCAAAAATCTCTTGTGGAGAGGCGCTAATTGGTGTGTAACAGTTACATACCACCAATTAGCTTCCCCCTCCCAATAGATTTTTCGGGGGGAAATTTCGCCATCAGATGATTCAGATCTATCAGATTTTCCTATGCAATTTTGATTTTGCAATTAATTGCCCGTCGTTGCGCGCTTACTACTGTTATCCAATGCTATTTAATCGCCGTATCACACAGTTGCATGTCAGTGTACTTTCACAAGTGTCCATGGATGTTGCTCATGTAATCAAACACTTTAATTGCACGTCAGTACCTAGCTTTAAGAAAGTGCATTTGTTTTAATCTCAATTCAAAATGGTCATAACTCGAAACGTTACCACATGTTGCAACTTCTAGGCAGCATAATGTAAATAACAATATAAAAAAAGTAAAATTAATCACACTCCAATAAATCAGTTTCATGATCATGTGTATCGAATCGAATGGCGACAATTGAACATAAGTAATCGATTCAATCCATCATTATGCTGAATTAATCGATATATTGGCAAAGGAACTAATAGATATATCAACCAATGAATTAATCGATACACCAAGTAAATAATCGATTATATCTAATCTACACCCCCTAAAAATCTTGTACATCCACAGTTTATGAATCCTGGAGAAACCTCTGATGCCTATGCTCTGTGTAAAGCACCATTTCTATACTACATAATATAACAAATACCAAATGAAGTATTTTATTGTAATACAAATTATGATCTTTATTAGACAATGGAAATATTTTACAGTAATAAAGAAATCAAAGAAGTTGACAGTCTATATGTATAAATGAAAAGGAATGTTACGTTTAGCTTTTACAAGCAATCAAAAGCTGTCCTATAATTAATAAAAATATATTATTCTATATTTAAATGAAAACATATCACTTAGACAAAAAACTATGTTGAGAAACTGAGCTATAATGTATATATTTTTAAATTCTGTACATAAGGCTCTGTACTATAGTTAATAAGTAAATAATAAATTATAGCTTTCAGTACTCAATGCTGTGAACACAATTACACTCAAAATAATTTGATCACATATGCTTTTCAATAGTGTGTGTGTGTGATGTCTCTTCTACATTACATTAACAGAAACAATCTTCTCAGAAGGTACGTTGATGACAAGGAAATGGCCAATTTTTAATAAACTTTTTCCAACTTGAAGCAATTCAGATTTCTCCTTTAAAAATGGGACAAAATTAGACTAGCAAAAAGAAATGTAATAAAAATGTGCATAATATACAATGCAAATGATATTCAGTATTAAAAGGAAATCAACCCTTTGATGTATATCAAGAGTTAAATCTAATATTATGATGAATTTAATTATTTTACAATAAAGTGTGTGTGTCCAAGAGTAATTTAGTTTTACTGCAATAAGTTTTAAAACTAGATGACAACCAACTATAGGGATAAATTTGGATCACACACTCCCTCCCCCACTACATACGTATATTATTAGTTTAGAAGTCTATCATAAGTAAAAACTAATTAGTTTTCATGAGAAACATTTTAAATCTGCACAAAATGATAATTTGATTTAAAAAATGAGGAAATGTATGATATAATATTACACACACATACGTGTATATGCATATATATAGCAGTACCCAACACCAATAACATACAGGCAACCTACACAAGAAAAATCACCATGTACCAAGACCTCAGACATGTAGTACGTTGCATATGGCACATGAAAAATATCTTCCTCATCTTATTAGTCAGCTCAGCAACAGGGATAGTACCAAAGACGCTTACGGCGAATTTGGAAATACTCAACATTGACCCAAACACCTACATTGAAATACAAAAAGCCACAATTCTAATCACGTCTCACGTTGTCAGGAAGTTTCTAAGCATGGCACATTAAGAAGTGATGTGAGACCCTTGGGAACATGGCTCTCTGCCCATCCCAAAGCCTGTTTTCGCCAAGAATGAGTGAGGAAAACTTTTGTTATATATAAATTGTACAATATTATATATTGATAAAATTATAAAAAAGAGGGGAAAAGATATAGATTAAATTATTTAATATAATAATATATAATAGAAGATAAAATTTTTATATGTAAAAATATAAAGGTGTGTACACAAAAGATGCTTGACATGTCCAAGGGCAGAAGAAAAATTAACGATTTTTCTAGGAAAAAATTTTGTAAAGTATCTGAATGTTTATGTACTCAAATGTAATAAATATGACTATGAATATGTTGGACAAACATCTACAACACTAAATATAAGAATTAATCAACATAGAAGCAATGTTAAAAAATACATTTTTAAAGGTAATGATAGCATAGAACAAAATTATGAGGTAAAACATTTTCATCAACCTGGCTTTAATATAAATACAGTTGAAATACTTGGTGAATATAATCAAGAAAATACAAGGGGAAATCAATTTATAACATATAGAAACACAGTTTATCCACATGGTTTAAACCAAGTACATTATAATAAAAGTTATAATACTGTATTATATAACAAAAATACATTTTTGCATATACAGGGTTGTCGAGATTAATTCCTCAACTCAGAGGGCTGTGTAGGGCGCGTTGTATGGGTCATAGAGGCCTGAAATTTGGACAGCAGACACTTCAGATCATGCGCTCGAGATTTATTAAAAAAATTAGTATAAAAAATCACCGACAGATGGCGCTGCAGCACGATAAAATATTTTATGTGTTTGTCATGGCTCTGCACAGCCCTGTCCAATCGCAAAACAGTGGGTTCTACAGCTGAAAGCAGTGAGTCCGCATGAAGTCCACGAACATGGAGACGAATACAGTCTTTCAGATGTGACAGGGTTGCGGGTTGTTCTCGGTAGACATGATCCTTTAAGAATCCCCATAACCAAAAGTCACACGGGTGAGCGAGGCAGTCAACTTGTTGGAAAACAACGGCTGATCATCCGTGCAGCGGTGAAAGTTTGCCGTAACACCTATTGAATGCCACGATGAATATGGGGAGGTGCACCGTCCTGCATAAAAATAGTGTCCTGGACACGGTGACGTTACTGAAGTTCTGGGATCATAAAAGTTGTCAACATGTCCCGATAGCGTTGTCCATTGACGGAACAGGTTTTAAACCCTGTTGGAGTCATCTCCTAAAAAAATAAGGCCCAATGATGAACGTTGAAGTGAAACCGCACCATACTGTAATTTTTGCAGAATGCAAGGGCACTTGATGGATTACACGTGAGTTTTCTGTTGCCCAAATTCAGCAGTTGTGCGTATTCACTTTTCCATTCAGTTAATAGTGCGCCTCATCCGTCCACAGAATGTTTCATGGCCAAGCGGCATCGACTGCCATTCGTGTAAGGAACTGCAGTGCAAATGTTTGCCGAACTTCAGCGTCCCGGTCATACAGCTGGTGAAGACTATGGATTTTGTAAGGATAATAACCCACAATTCATCGCCAAACGGTGGAATAGGGCATATCAACAGCACGAGAAATAGCTGGTACACTCACAACACCATGCAGGTCTTGGCTAGTTGCTTCCACGACCGCCGTAGCCGCATCTTCCATGCTTGCAGAGCCTACAGGTTTTCATTCTTTACCTGGTAAAATTCCAAGTTGTCTGGTTGTTTTGAATTTTTTCATTATGTCATGTAGAGCATGCATGGTCATTGGTCCTCGGCATAGGTTCTTCTGCCGGCGGAATGCCTTTATTGTAGCAGATGAGTTCTCACCATTCTGGTAGAAAATTTTCACTAACAGAGCGTGGTCTTTCAAAGTCGGCATTGTGCATCAGCGAACTGGAAACTTTTTCTTGTGCAGCGTGGTTCTTCCTCTTTTATCAGATTCGCCATTTGCATAGGTTGCACAGAGGCTAGGTTTCTGCAAATCACGTTTCACTAGTGTTACAGCGTCGTCTATCGATGATTTTTTGTACTAAATATTTTTTTTCAATAAATCTCGAGCACATGATTTGAAATGTCTTCTGTCAAAATTTCATGTCTCTGTGACCCATACAATGCCCTAGACAGCCCTCTAAGTTGGGGAAGTTTAATTTCGACAACCCTGTATATTGAAGAATACAACAACATAAAACAAGAGGTCATAGAGGTAAAGGAAGAGGTACAAAAATTGATACTGAAAATATGTTATTGAATGTGCATAATCTAATTAAAGAATTTAATGATAAATTCAAAAAAAAGACAAAATCATTTTCATTAAGTTTAAAAAATATATTTATTCAATATTTACATGGTATATTATATAGTGAAGATTTTGTAGTTAGGATCATTTTAGTTTGGATCTTATTAGGGATTATATTAACTATAGAATTTCAAGGAATGAAAAACTTAAGAATAAAATTAATAGGGAATCTATAAATGTAAAAACAAAAAATGAAAAATCCTACTTGGTGATTAGATTCTCAGATAAATGTTTAATAATATTAGTATTAAAAAGATCCTTAATACTACTAAAAAATTTTTCCTCAGAAAAATATAAACACACAACATGTTTACAAATATAATAAATCACTTGGCAGAACCATATTTAATTACAATGTTTTTGCAAGAAATATTAAACAGGTCAGACATGATACAATTAAATGTATTTGTAATAAATACAAGAATTTTATTGACAAACATCATGAACATGTTATTTATGGAGACCTTAGAATTGTTAAATATGAATCCCTACAGAGATTATTACACTTGGGGTCAGGTTTTATATTTCACGAAAATTTTGATTACATTATAATAGAAAAAGGAATTATTTAGGACCTTAGAAGATTTATATATAAAATTGCAATTAAACATAATATACCTTTAGAAGAATTTAATATGTGGTTCACAGAGTTACAACTGAACTTTTTAAAAAATAGATTTGTCAAATGAATCAATATAAAGCTATTTATCTCTCAGAATAAGATAAAAAAAAAAAGATATTAGGGAAATACAAAGGTTTTATTACATCTCCTGCAGACAAAACCAAAAATAATTTTGCTTTTACATGCAAGGTCTTTTATAGAAAACTGTCATTGCAGAATCTTTGTAATTCAGATATTTTTAAGAAAATAATTTTTCAGAAAAATAACCTCATAATAGATTGATAGCTAAGAATGAACAACTGAGTATTAAAAATTTTAAAATAAAATTCAGCTATATTTATATATCTAAATTTCATAAAATTTCATTTAATTACATGCAGTATAAACATCATTTTAACTAGTGAAAAAATTAATAATAAAAGCACTTAAATTTATTGAAAAAAAACTGAACATGATACTGCTATTGTTAATAATAGTGAAGAATTTATTCAAATTTTTAAAACTGTACAACCTGTCTGTTCATGTATTTTTGACCTTGAAGACCTTTTCAATAGAATTAATATTGTTGACCTTTTTAATGTCATTTTTGGTTATTTCGATTTACGTAAGGAATTAAATAACATCACTAAAATTATCTATAGCAGACTTTTAAAACTGGTTTTATATGAAAATTATATATTTGACAGTAAAAGCTTTTACCAACAAATACAAGGAATCCCACAAGGAGAAATAGTTAGTTTACAGATGGCCAATTTATAAATTTTCATGTTTGTAAAAATTGCAACACCATGAAGGACTCGTCCGAATTGAATGAAATTTAATGTACAAACGACCTGTGTTGATACAAATAAACGATTAAAATTACAAAGCAAAAAAACAATATTACATGTCGAAAATCAGTATTTGGTGAAGCCACCACGCGCTGCAATAAGTGATGCTATACGACGTGGCATGGAATCAAACAGATGTTGAATGTGTGCCTGAGGAAGAGCATTCCAGATTGCTTGTATGCGACCCCAAAGTTCATCTGTAGTAGCTATGGGACGAGGATCACGAGCGAGACGCCGACCAACGAAATCCCACACATGTTCAATCGGCGACATATCCGGCGAATAGGCAGGCCAAGGAAGAAGCTGTATCTGTTGTGATGAAAAGAAGTCTTGAACATTCCTGGCAATATGTGGGCGGGCATTGTCCTGTTGAAATACAGCTCCGGGAATGCCTTGAAGGAAGGGAACAACTTCGGGCTCCAGAACTTCATTGATGTACCGGTTGCTGTTAAGATTACCCACAATTCGTAGCAGCTAAGATTGACTGTTATAATCATTCGCACCCCAGACTATAACTCTGGGGTATCGTCCATTATGACGTTGGATAATGCACTCCGGAAGGTGGCGTTCACCGGTATAGCGTCTAACACGGATGCGGCCATCACTGTACCCCAAATTAAAGCGGGATTCATCAGAAAACACCACTTGTTGCCAATCAGCACGCCAGTCTCTATGTCCATGAGCCCATTGTAGCCGCAGGCGCCGATGGTTTTGCGTCAGGAGGATCCTGTATAAAGGAACTCTTGCACGCAGTCCACGGTGCAGTAGACGCCGACGAATTGATGAAGCACACAATGATACACCTGTAGCAGTGCACCAACATTCTGCCAACTGTCCAGATGAAGCAAAACGGTCCGTCACCGCCATGCGGACCAGGTGTCTATCATCCCGTGCTGACGTCACCTTTCGGCGTCCACTCCCGGATTTCTGAGTTGTCTGGTTCTCTTGAACCCACTGCTTCCACACTCGCATCACTGTGCTGCTGTTACGCCCCATACGAGCTGCTATTGCACGATAAGAAAACCCTCCTTCACGAAGGCCGATCATTCGTCCCCGTTCAAACTCCGTAACTTGCTGAAATGTCGCCCTCTTTCGTCGTAGAGGCATAGTGACGTCTCATGTAACGTTTACCACTAGCAGATAACCATACACGCCCCGCTACAGCCCTCTATTTATACGGATCCATCAGCAGTTCAGAGGGCGCTGCTCAGCCCACGCATGCGCGATGACTCTGAAATTCTAATCATTTGAATAGCATACCCTAATTTGCATTTCCTGAAAGTTTCAGCTCAATCACATGCTACCTTCATGGTGTTGCAATTTTTACAAACATGAGTTAATTTATACTATTTTGAACAAGGGCAATATTGTTTCAATGAATTTCTTTTCAAATTTTATATTGATGATATTTCGGTTATTTATAAAAATTACAATAAGCTAGTGAAGACTGAATTTGATTTTTATCCAAAGGAACTGAATTTGCTACAAACAAATGTTAATAATAAGAACGTAAATTTTCTTGATCTTAATGTACAGATTAACAAAATCAATAGCTTAGAATTTAAGATATATGATAAGCATAAAGATGATAATTTTTAAATAATTAAAATGGCAAACTATCGATCGAACATGCATTTACAAAAATATTAAAAATGTCATATATAATGAACTGATTAGAATATTTAGAAATTGTAATGAATCTAATGAAATTAAAAAAAAAAACATTGTTCAACTTAAAAAGCATTAAAAGAATGTGGTTACAATATGAAAACAGTTAATAAAATTATTAATAGATTTAATGCTGTTAAATTTATTTGTAATGATGTTTTTGTTAATTATTTACAAATGTAGGTGGAGACACTTTCAAAACTTTAATTTGAAAATTACTTTTAATTTTTAATAGGACATATTTTTACGATTTACTCTCAGAAGAATTTTAAAACTTCAGAATAAGTTTTTGAGTATGTATTAATATACAGATTTATTTATGAAACTATGAGTATATTTTGTGTGGACATAATGCATCCAGTTGGATTTTAGTGAACATCTTGAGTTTTACTGTATGTTACTGGTATAGTTTGTTATAACTATGAATTAAATTTGTAATTTTGTGTTTGTGTATTGTTTTATGTAATTGAATATGTTTATCTTTTAACAATTTTTTTTACCTTGAAATTCCAAAATCTGTTATTTTGATAATTTATTGTCTCTATTATGCAATAGTACTAGTCGTGGAAGTGTGTTGGTGCCATAAAAGATCATTCATTCCGGATAGGGGTCCACAGCTGTGATATCAATTACTATTGCTTCAAACAATTTAATCTATATCTTTTCCTTGTTTTCACCACCGCAATTTTTATAGCTAATGCAGCGCTGGATTTCAGTTGCATTATTGCTGGAGTTTTGAAGTAAATTTATAAGAAATTCCAAGAATTTCACTGTAATTTCAAAAAAAAAAAGTTATAATTCTGTGGTGATAACGATGTTTTTAACAATTAGTGTCAAGAATAATTAATTGCCATTATAAATAAATTATGAGCTGTGCTTCATTTATAATAATTAATCTTTATATGCTTGTAAATAATAATAAAACCATACTTTCATAACAATGTTTATTAAAGCAAATTGATATCCTTCAAATCATCTTCACTGAAAGATTCATCTGCGTTTAAACGAAACCACTAACCCGAAAAATTAAATTTTGTTGTAAATATATCAACATATTTATTAAATTCACACAAATCGAACACCATGCAAATTAAATCAGAAACAATTTTTTATCAAAGTTATTTAGGCATAGTAATGGTAACAATGTTATAACATGGATGTTATATCATGGATATGATGTTATGGCATGGTTAGATGGTGAAACGTTCGTAAAGAAAAGAAATGTTTTTTGCATCTGGTGGGGTCCCACGACCTTCTACAATCCGGGAAGGTGCTATCACTAACTGAGCTACAGACGACCATCGGTCTCGAAAAATACGCTTTAATCCGTTCATAGGAAATTAATTGGTCATCTGTAGCTCAGTTGCTAAGAGCACCTGTCCGAATTGCAGAAGGTCATGGAATCGTGCTCCACAAGACGCAAAAAACGTTTCTTTACGAACGTTTCACCATCTAACTATGCCATAACATTGGCGTTACTATTACTACGCCTAAAAAAGTTGATAAAAATTGTTTCTATTATTTATTGAAGTCAAACAAGTCTCATCACAGCCGATGATGTGGTAATGTTAGATGGTGAAATACTCACAAAGAAAACGATTACACGTCGACCCCTGGTGGGACATGAATATGGGCGCCCCGAGGGGGTGCAAGGGGGTGAACATGCACCCCCTTGGCTTATGAAAAAAGGGGGAAAAAAGACTGAATCCACAAGAAACTATAGTCCAACAACATTATTCAATTGGAATTTTTCCCTGAATGCACCCCCTTGCATATAATTCTAGGCGAGCCTATGGACACTAACCCGCAATCTCTTGATATCTCCTTGCATACTCCCGCTAGGAGAAGAATGCCTGACGCCTTTATCTTAATCGTAAAGCACTTGACCGGCAACCAAGGGAGTATGTGTTCGAATCCCACCAGAATTCGATAAATCGCTCTTTGAGATGAATTCATCATTTAATATATCGACATGTGTATAAAAATGCAAATTTGAATTAAGCGTTACACTTACTGCTTTAATATCTTCGATTGAAAGAGACCTCCTTTCCCTTATGGCAGTTCGAAAACTATTGCTTTGTATCTGGAAGAATTTGGCATAAGAAGTGCGGCAATTCGATTACAAATTACAGTAATTCAATTACATATCACTTTTAGAATAATTCGATTAATTATAAATCTATAATTATTGCATTACACGCCGACATTTTATAATTATTACATTTTATAAATTAGTTATAAATTTTAAATAAAATCCAATTTCTACCATTAGATTTTTAAAATAAAACCTCCATTATCCGGCTCTCTCAGTTAACCGGCAATGCTTGGTCAAAAAAAATTTTAAAACGTCTGCTATTTTTTTTTTCTTTTAAAAAGGTGTGCCATGATCACAGTGTCACGTGTCTCCCAACTGTTCACTGACTAATTATTGTACTACAAGTTATACTACTGCTAATTATTGTACATAGTCAGGGCCGACAATATCGGGGAGCAGCAGCATCAGGAGCTACAGACCTAAGGCCTGGATGAAGTCTAGAGACCCGAGCTGGCGAGGACCTATGCTGTGGGGGAGTTCCCGGTCCCCCCCCACTGCCAGTCGAAAGAGCCAGAAATTTTTTTCTCTAAATCCAGATTAATAAGATTTTGTACATTTTTAATGTACAGTTTTTTAATTATTCTTCATTATCCTGACTCGATTATTAAAAAAATAATAATAACAACCAGTAGCTTACGTTAGTTTCTTTTTTCAGCAGTGATCTTGTAAAATAATTAAGTAATAAGTACAAAAAGAAAAAAAAAAAAGCGTTCTTATTTCATACTTTTTGTTCATTTAAGGCTCTACCCCTCCCCCAAAAAAGAAAAAATATCTATGCTACTGCCCCAAGGAAGGGTTCATGGAGGCCCGCGTCGGCTTTCGGCGCCCCTGTATATGCAAATGTATATTTAAATTGTTGCATTTAAAATTACTGAAAAAGTTCATTTATTAATTACATATATGTAGGGGAGGGTTGTACACAGTGGGACAAAAATACTTTAATTACTCTAAATTATGCCGTCGTTTTTTATTTTAACTTATTTTTTTTAATGTTATACTGATAAGAAAATCTTTTGCTACTAAAGCAATAGATCACCTGATTTTTAATTAAAAAAATTATGAGAAAAAAACAGCTTTTGCAAGTGTCCCATTGTGTACTACACCTGGTACACAGTGCTGAAGTCCACAAAGGGACAGTCAGTAAAGTGGATTTTGAATATTTGATGAATAAAACTACATCTTTTTGAATTCTGATTCATTTATTAGTGAAATGTTTATTAATTTTTAACACATTAAAGGACTTTCAACAAATTTGATCTACATTTAGCGAATTTAGCCACTTAACACGTGAAACCCTCTACGAAAATTAGGTGGGGGCAACATTTTCTTGATTTGCCACTTCATGGTAACAGCCTCATCCTTTACAGTTGGGAAGACGAATTTCTCCCTGCCTTTTTTCAAGAAGTTCACGATGACTTCATCTCCCTTGATTTCTACCACTTGTCCTGCGTAATACGATTTAATTTTCTTTCCAGCTTTATGCTCTATTAATTCCCAGGATTGGACTGCTAGATCGGGAGATTTTTCAAAAAAATCTTCTTCATTGGCATCTGATTCTGGATCTGTGCTTACACAGTTGGATGCCTCATCATCATCATTATATGTTTCTTCGACTACTACTTCGGAAGATTCAGAGTCCAAAAAGAGGATTTTTTTTTTTCATCTCTTTGCGTTTCCTTTTCAGATTTTCTTTTACAGGTGTGCTGGTGATAATAGCCATGTTATAAACCAATAGCCCAAATACGTATGGTACACAGTAGGACGTCCAACTATGTACTTCTTGTTTATGTCTCACTGTGTACTTTCAACATGGCTACCGTGTTTTCGCCACAACTACACCAATTACTTATTAAAGCCACTAAAGATCCCCAAAATGTGAAGCTAAATATTGAATATACACCATAAAAACATAGATTAGCATTCAAGTAAACTTACCTCTTGGATATTTTGTCTCAGAAATATGGAAAAAAAAGCTTTTACAGTAGGAAAACCATAAAATTGCCCTGACACAGACAATCTTATGATTCTATGCCATTATGGTTTCAGATATCCGTCATGGATAGCGGCAGTGTCCAGAAGTGATTCTGATTGGCTAATGTAATTAGTGCTAGAAATTTCACTGATGTCTCACTGTGTACAGTGTCCCACTGTGTACAGTGTCCCATTGTGTACTACTCTCCCGTATAAAATACACTTTATTATGTAATACATATATGTGTACATTCTTACTGTACTGGCTCACTACTACATATTTCATGCGTTTTCGATTATCCGGCATTTCCGATTTTTCGACCTACTCACTGTCCCAATTAAGCCGGGGTTCTACCGTAATAATAAATTCCCTCCATAATTAAATTTCCCGAAATGGATCCCGTGATTTACATTCCGACTTATAATCCTAAAGACCAACTGCTTAAAACTTGCGCTCCGTAGAATTCCAATTATCAGACCTAGTTTCAATCATCCAACTTGGGATAATGAGATTTAATAATCTTAGGAACAGCGAATGTATGACCATTTTGATCACAAGTGGATCAGGCACTAGTGATTGGTGCAAAAACACCAAACTGTTTGAAAAAACTGTTTTTTAACAAACAACGGACAAACTTTTTTATTCAACGGGACAAAACTGTTGTTCTATCCTGTGCCGGTGTCAGTCTTTTGTGGGGCCTATGCAGGGGCGGACTGGGACGCCGGCCCGGTGCGCCCCCATGGGCGATAAGACCCGCGCCTCCAAATGGGCAAGGACTCGCACCCTCCGATAATTCAAAGTATGCGCCCTTTGAGCGGACCCAGTCCGCCCCTGGCACCTATACTGAAAAAATAAAATGGACCCCTGAAATTAACCAAGGGGAACAGAAAATCTGTTCGTATTAACAGTAATTCGTCTTATCCAAAAAGGATAATGTGTGTTATGCATTCTGACTTGACTTCGGAAAACAATTCGTATTAAAAGCAATTCGCCTCAAGTATGTTCGTCTTAACGAGGTTTGCCTGTACTACCAAAGGCTATAGCAGTATTAATATAACTATAATTCAGGGGCGTATGAACTACGTCACGGCGTATAAGTATGAACTATAAGTCAGGGGCGGACTAGGACGCTGGCCCTCGGGCCGGTATGCCCTTGTGGGAGATAGGACTTGCGCCTTCGAATGGACAAGGGCTCGCGGCCTTTGAAAACCTATAGCGATTCCTCTACACTGTAATTGTAACTTGGTTTCGCGCCAAAATTTCGCTCTCACAGATATCTGGCAATAAGTCACACATACAACCAAATTCTTAGCATTTCCACCAAAAACGACGGATGCAAACATTATCTAATTTAAACCTTCGCCCATATATTTTCATTTAATGGGCAAAAACTGTCAAGAAAGACAGCTCAACGTTAACATAACTCACAGCAAGTTCTCCCCTCTGTGGGGTCAAACTGACCAATAGAATCAAACACAA
>QLNU02015360.1:259658595-259670101 GCA_006491805.2 Dysdera silvatica | reverse complement strand
CTCACTGTAGTCCGGGGTTTGGTTCCCTAGGCCTTAAGAGGTTCGGATTCCTCGGAAAACAGTAGGTCCCGGCGCAGCATGACCATTGTAGTCTTTGAGCCGTAAAACCACAAACAAACAACTAAACCTCTTCCAAAAATTACCCTTTTGCACCAAAACTAATATAATTTATATAAAATTATTAAGCCTATATATTTCACAGGAGAAAATGTTTGTCAAATACACTCTATAACAAAAAAATCGATGCACCAAGAAGGAGTTGTCTAGTTGTAATAAAATTTCGTATGCAAAGACATTTTAACCGAACATGCAAATAATTAAAATTTGGTGTCCAATGAATGAATAGTGGAAACTCCAGTGCATCGGAACTGCACATTCAGCAGGTGTATATAAGGAGCGATTCTCAATATGTGGTCAAAATTTCAATCGTATTTTGACTGCGGAGATCTTACGTCGACTGTAACAATGCCTCGCCGAAAGATTCGTGCTCATTACGAGCATATGTCAGAGTTTGAAAGAGGTCGTGCTATCGGATTGAAAGAGGCTGGTTGGACGAATCGCTGGACATGTGGGTCAAAGCGATGCGGCGATTGGACGGTGCTGGCAAGAGTGGATTAACAACGGCAGATGTCAGCATCGGGACGGCAGCGGTCGACCTAGGGCCACAACAGAACGGGAAGACAGAGCGATTGTCAGAGCAGCTGTCACAGCACCGGATTCGTCGTTATCAACTATCCAACGTGTGGCCCGCACACATGTGTCCAACATGACCCTCTGCAGACGACTGAGAGAGCGGAATTTACGCTCGCGCCGACCGTTACGCCGCTTACCTCTCACGCCTTTACACCGTCAAGTCCGATTACAGTGGTGCCGGGCTCGATCAACTTGGAACTGCGCTGACTGGGGACGTATAGTTCCGTTTCCAATTGTATCCTGATGACAACCGCAGACGTGTCTGGAGACGTCCAGGGCAGCGTGGGGATCCTGCCCTTACTATCGCACGCCACACATGCCCACAACAGGGCGTTATGGTCTGGGGTGCCATCTCCTTTGATAGCCGGACCCCTTTGGTGGTCATTTCTGGCACACTTACAGCACAGCGGTACGTAGACGACATTCTACGACCGGTTGTGTTACCGTTCCTTTTGCGACACCCTGGACTTACGTTTCAACAAGACAATGTCCGGCCGCACACGGCACGTGTTGCTATGAATTGTCTTCAAGCTTGCCCAACACTTCCTTGGCAAGCTAGGTCTCCTGATCTCTCTCCCATAGAGCACATTTGGGACGCTATGGGAAGGCGATTGCAACCATCCAGGAATGTTGACGATTTAGCCCGACAGTTGGAGACAATTTGGCAAGAAATTCCGCAGGACACCATCCGGGATCTTTATCAGTCTATGCCACGCCGGGTGACAGCTTGCATCCAGGCCAGAGGTGAACCAACGCCTTATTGACTTCCTCCCTTTGTAACGGTCAAACTCTGCAATAAATCATTCAGTTGTTCTGAAATTTTAATCGTTTATTTTTCTATGTATGTTCTTCACATCCACCAATTTTTATCGCAATCGGATAACTCCTTCTTGGTGAGACGATTTTTTTATTATAGAGTGTATATAATTAAAACTTTAAAAATAAAATATTTTTACTAAATTATCATTATCTGTTGTTAAGTTTTTTATTCATACCAATCTCCTTTCCCTTATATATAGTCATACACATTTTAAATGAAATAGAAGATGAAGCATCAGCTTTGCGATTATATAGTTAAACTCTTTTATAATGAACTCAAAAAGGGCCAAATGAAAATGCAGAGATGTTAATTCTGTACCAAACTGCTCCAAACGCCTATGCCTGCTCCAATCTGCTCCCAAATGTATGCTTTTGCTGATCTTGCACCTATCGCCTTTTTTTTTTTTATCCATTCGTATCGAACCAACAAAATTTTATCGAACATTCAGTAGATTCAGATAATTTTTCAGAAAATTTCAGTAGGTTTGGCAATTTTTCCATAAAATTTAGTAGATTAGGCAATTCTTTCTTAAAAAATTTAGTAGCTTCAGTTATTTTGTAAATATTTTAGTAGATTTGGCAACTTTTTGTAGGGAAAGCATTTCTTTGTTTGTTCCGTCACATGTTCAATTTTTGTTTAAATTTTACAACAGCACCTCAATCTCCATTGTAAATTCAATTCTTGTTGCTCATGAGTAGATGATAGGTTAGAAAACCAGTACTACGTCGATTTTGGGATTACTCTATGGTTTCAGGCACAAGAAAATAAAGTGGCTTTATCAAGAGTGATTTAGTAGTTTTTCAAAATTGTCACATACTTTTTAAATATTATGAGGGTGTCCAACCATCAGGAAAATTGGGTAGCCGTAATTTGCATTTCCACTTTGTTTGGTTGGCCAAATCAAATTAAATGAAAACGTATTAAATAATATATCACAACTCAGATCTAAGATTTGATAAATATAATGAAGATGCCAACCATTGTGGATTTTCAGCTCCCATTACACCATTATTGACAATCTCATTTTAAAATTATGGAAAATGTTCAAAATTATGTAATTTATGAATATTTCCGTAATTTAGTTTGTGTATGACCCCCTCCTATTTCATGGACGTCTGGTGACAATTGTCTATAAACATAACCTGAATAATTCTTGCTCAGCTGTTTATTCCCTGGGAAGAGTCAAGCTTTTATTTACAGGATGGCCAATCACGAACAACTCCCCCACCCCAATACGAGACAGTGTTGCCAATGTTTCTCCGCTAAGAGTAACGGATTTAGCAAGGCAAAACTGCCAAAACTAATCGAAATCCGCTAAATGTAGCGATTTTCCACCAGATTTTCCAATTTTTCCTTCGATTATGAAACTAATAGGAGGGAGCATTGAAGAGGAAAAGTGAAGCCACGCAGCAGTGAGCATCCTCCATTTTAATAATCACAAAACAAACGAATTTGACACATATTAGCACGCTGGTTTAGTATCGTTCCTCCGCTAATTTTTTAAATACAAATAGCGAAAAAAAAGTGAAGTTGTTCTTCACAGGCGATCATTTATTTGTGGCAGTACATATTTTGTTCCTTTATACCATTTCATTGATTCTTAAACGCAGTGTCGAATTTCTCCATATTTAATGGGGGCAGAGCTGTTGGGTTGGTTTTTTTTTAGAATTTTAAATGAAGACTTCAGCAAAGGTGTCGATCAGAAACGTTTTTACTGGAATTCCAATATGGTGTACTTTACAGTCATGAGTGCTGTCATTTGCCATAATTATGCATACCTTGTGGATACCTTGATCATATCAGGCATTTGCTAGTGTAATATACGGATAGAATACACAGTTGTCATTTTCATTGTCTTTAAAATGTCTAAAGCACCAACTCTCTGTTAGTTTGAACTACATTTTTTCATTCAGTCAAAAAAAAAAAAAATTCACACAATACTTTTTCTGCAAACTCCACTTCCATGTGATGATTTTTCATTTTTTTGATTAATTTTTTAAGTTTTTATGGACTTTTGGTTGATCCTGTATAATATTTGGTTTCATGGTTTATCACAATGTTAGAGGCACCATGATAGTCCATAATCTAAGACTGTTCTCATTTATGTGACATTGCCAATAATATAAAGTAAAACCACATACATGAAATGAAGAATTTATTTTGAATCATGAACATGGGATATATCCCTTAACCACTAAACTCTGGTGACAGATGTTAATAAGCATATGTATTTTAGTTAGGTATTACAGAAATGTAAGTTTTGTTTCGGTGTATATAAACATAATAAACTTTTGCAGGGGATGTGAAAAATCTGATCTCACAAAGCATATGCTGATTCATGAAGAGCCCAAACATGAATGTGAATTTTGTGGAAAAACATTTCGTCATATTAAAAATAAGGAATTACACATAAAGAGGTAAGTCATCTTGCAAATAAATCTATTGTTTTTAAATAAAACTTCTCTCATGTTTATATATTATATACTGGCATGTATTAAATGGGATCTAGGTAATCTCAGATGGACAAATTAGATATTTGCTTTTTAGCATTTTTTTCTCAACAACTATTTTTTTAGCAATTCATGCACAGAATTGAGGTATGTATTTAAAAAAAAACAAACAACCCTATTCACAAAGGGTTTCAATCGAAAAAAGAAGGAAGCATCCCTGTCTTCTCTTTCTCACTCATTCTCAGGTTTGAAGTCATTTTGGAAGTAATGGTCAACAACAGAAACCGTTGGAAACCCTCACTTTTGGAGGATATCCGATATATCATCATCATCATATTCAACCATTCCACTATCTGGAAATTCATCTGGAAATCCATCTATCCACTGCTGGATGAAGGTCTCTCCAAATGCTTTCCACACAAGTCTATCCTGTGCCATTCGTTTCCACGTCACCCCAACCTCTTTTCTTATTTCATCCACCCATCTAGTTTGAGGACGTTTTCTAGGTCTTCGGTGGTCTCTTGGAATCCAGTTCAGAATTTGCGTTGTCCATCGTTGATCAGTTCTTCTTGCGATATGCCAAGCCTATCTCCATTTCAGCCCTTTAACTTTAACAATGACATCCTCTACTCTAGTTTGCTCTCTCACCCAAGTGTTTCTTTTTCGATCTCTCCTAGTTATTCCAAGCATGCACCTCTGCATCCTTCTTTGCTTTGTCTGTAACTTTCGTATTGCTCCAACTGTTAGACTCCATGTCTCTGATCCATAAGAGAGGACTGGCAATACACACTGGTTGAAGACCTTTCTTTTTAGACACAACGGCAATTTCCCTTTCAGGATAAAACTGTTTCTTCCAAATGCACTCCAGCCAAGTTTAATACGCCTGTTGAGTTCTTTCATAATGCTGCCATCCATTGAAATCAGCCGGCCAAGGTAAATATATGAATCATCAATTTCTAGCTCAGTGTTGCCAACTTGTATTTTTGTTTCATCTACGAAATTATTGAACATGATCTTAGTTTTTGTAGGTTCATCTTGAGTCCAACTTCTCTACTTCTAGTTGAGAGCTCCTGTACCATGTCTTGGAGTTCTGATGGGTTCGTTGAAAAAATAACAATGTCACCAGCAAACCGCAGATGATTTAAATATTCACCATTTATTTTTATTCCCTTGTTATTCCAATTTATCAGCTGAAAAATCATCTGTAAAGCAGAAGTAAAAAGTTTTGGAGAAATGGTATCTCCCTGCCTCACACCTTTACCAATTTTGATACTTTTGGTATCTTTATGTAACAGAAATTTTGCACTTACATTTTATACATAAATTTCACCATGTCAATTTACACATCCTCGACGTCTGACGATCTTCACGAGTTGATGACTGCTGACATTTTAATAGAGTCAAAGGCCTTTCCATAGTCAATAAATGCCATACACAATGGAAGTTCATATTTATATGTTCTTTCAATTAGTTCTCTTAATACTTGAGTATGGTCCACTCTACTGAATCCTCTTCGAAATCCAGCTTGTTCTCTTGGTTGAGCTGCATCTAATTTTTTCTGCAGGCGATGTGTTAGAACTTTTGTGAAGATTTTATAAATAGCAGGTAACAAGCTAATTGGTCGGTAATTTTTCAAATCCTCTTTATCACCTTTTTTATGCAAAAGAATTACTGTTGCAGAATCCCATTGGTTTGGTATGTTACCGCTGTTAAGACATTTGGTAAAGAATTTTGCAAGTATGTCTTCTACATATTCTCCAGCTTCTTTTAGGATATCTAATGTAATACCATCATCACCAGGGGCTCTTCCTTTCTTCATATTTTTTATTGCAAATGAAACTTCTTCTTTTAAGATTTTAGGAGCTGTTCCTTCGACTATTTCGGCGTCTTCGTTTAATCCACTGTTACTTTCATATAGTTTTTTGTAGAATTCTTCAACTCTTCTAAGTATTTCTTCCCTATTTCTTGTTACGGTGCCATCCTCTCCTTTTAATGCAATGATGTGTTTCTTCCCAACAGATAAACTTCCCTTTAACCTTCTGGCTCTTATTTTCCAATGGCTTTCCTTACTATCTCGCAGTCGAATTTTTCTTATGTCTTCA
This sequence comes from Dysdera silvatica, assembly GCA_006491805.2. NCBI lineage: Eukaryota > Metazoa > Arthropoda > Arachnida > Araneae > Dysderidae > Dysdera > Dysdera silvatica. Next base: position 259,664,036 of record QLNU02015360.1, on the reverse strand, counting down.
CTTTCGTACTTTTTGCGCAAGGGTTTTACAAGTTCTATGTACTCAATCCTGGAACTGGTATTTCGATTGTCCACCTTCATATCTCTTCGCCTTTTCATGAGCTGTTTCGTCTTCTCAGATAATTTGCTATTGTGCTTTTTACAGGTTACACCACCAATTTCCCCAGCAGTTTCAACTATTGTCTTAACAATGTTTTCATTTGCTTCTGAGATATCACTTTCATCAATAAGTCCTTCCAGTGCAGAAAAGCGATTTTTTAATTCCAACTTGAATGCCTCGGTATTTACTTTCAGTTTCATTAGATCCACCCTCTTACTTACTTGTTTCCTAATGAGCTTCTGTCGTTCTAATTTAGTATTTAAGTGCACTTTACATCTCACCATTCGATGATCACTTCCAGTATTAAATCTGTTCAGTACACTGCAATCTTCAATAATTGATTTCTTGTTTGCCAGGATATAGTCAATTTCACTAGTTCCCCCATTTGGGTGTTTCCATGTCCATTTTCTTTGCGGTTTCTTCTTAAAAAATGAATTCATGATGCTAAGGTTTTCAGCTTCTGCAAATTCGATGAGTTGATCGCCACGTTCATTCCTTTCCCCATATCCGTATTTACCAACCGATGTCTCTCCTTGTTCCTGTTGTCCAATTCTTGCATTGAAATCCCCCATGATGAGCTTGATATGTTGTTTCCCTTTGGTGTGTAACTCTTTGATTTCTTCATAAAATTCTTCAACCTCTTCGTCGGTATGGCTTGATGTTGGTGCATATACCTGTACTATTTGAAGTTGGTATCGCTGGGTTAGTTGAACAACAAGCCTCGCTGCTCGATCTGATGTACTTTCAACTTCCAGAAGACAGTCTTTAATTCTTTTGTTGATTAAGAAGCCAACACCACTTGTTCTTCCAGTTTCCGTTCCTCTATAGTAAAACAAATGTCCGCTTTTCAGTTCCACCAACTCTTCACCTTTTCTTCTAATTTCACTGAGTCCTACAATGTCCCATTTGATCTTGTCTAGTTCCTCTTCCAATTCCTGAAGTTTTGCTTCAGAAGCAAGGGATCGTCCATTAAACGTAGCCAAGGTCAATAACAAACGGCAGCCTGGGCCATTCCAGTGATTCTTAGCACCCCCTGCTTTCATGCCACACTGACCGCTGCCTTGATCAGGAGCACTCCAGCACCTGGAGACTAGGGGCCATGGTTTCTGGTGTGTCAACATAATGGAGGAATTAGCCATAATTTCACCACGCTGGCTAGACGGGTTGGTGAATTAGCCCTCCCCTTCCGCCTTTCTATCCGTGTAGCAAATATTAATTTGCCACATAAATAGAAAGCTCAGCCTGCACCACTTGAAGGCGGGGTAGGACACTAGGTTACTGGCCTGGCCGGTTCCACACATCGTCACATACGTTCAGCGTGTGGGTCTCCTTCCAGTTAGATACCAGCAACCCTTTTGCAGGCCAAATCGCTTATAACGACCAATCGCATATAACGACGGAATTTTTACAAGTAGTTTGGTTTGTTATTCTACCCCATACTAAATGTATCGGTTATAACGACGGCGATTTTGTAGTCTACGTAGATTCTAAGTAGGGAAATTCGTATCGGATATAACAAGGGCAAATCAGAAAGTCTTTGGCCCTATTTTTTATTAGCCAAAATAAGGTACATACAGGTAATTACAAATATACGTGTTATTCTACGTACCTTATGCAATCAGAACCGCCGACAAGCTCCGGTCATTTCACTGGGAGAGTCTGGACCACCCACCATACAGTCCGGACCTCGCCCCTAGTGATTTCCACGTTTTCGGTCCGCTGAAGAAGTTCCTGGCAGGACAGCGATTCACGTGCAACGATGAAGCCAAGACAGCAGTCCGACGGTGGTTCCACAGTCAGCCGGACGAATTCTACCACAGGGGCATCTCAAATTTAGTGCTGCGATGGGACAAATGTCTGAACCGGTGTGGGGACTATGTGGAAAAATAGTGTAAGGTACGTAGAATAGTACGTATATTTGTAATTACCTGTATGTACCTTATTTTGGCTAATAAAAAATAGGGGCAAAGACTTTCTGATTCGCCCTCGTACCTTTTTTTTTTTAATTTAAAAACTAAGAAAATACTATATATTTAGGCATAGCTATATCATAATATAATATAAACGGAAATTAATTTCATTATAATTAAGTATATTTTTATTTAATTTTGAAACCAAAAAGTTTAATACTTTTTACTATCAAAATAATACATATATAAAACTGTGGAGTGCATTACTATAGGATACTATGATTTTAAAAAGGTATCGTTTATGTCTAGTAATGTGTAATAATGTCCAACAATTTATCGATAATTAAAAAAACCAATCAATTAAAGACAAATTATAAAAACAACTCATATAAGAAGTGCATTACATATGCGTGATCTTTAGTAACGAGTGAGGTGTGTTGAAATATGTGGAAATAGCCTGATGGCCGAATTTATTGTTTGGGTGAATTGTTATATTGAATCAGTCTGAGGTCCTCAAGCCTGTTATATTCATCATAGATATTTACTTAGGACCTTTCTTTGTGTGGTCATGTATTGTCACAACGACTGTTCCAAGAAGAATAAATAAAGTATTATTGTTATATATGCCCTAAACCAGAAGAAAATTTTTTACCTCTAAATCACTGAAGCCCTCGTCGGTGGTAACATGGCTGCTGCTCTCTCGAACGTTGTCCTCATTGTCTTCTCCTTACGTCTGCGGCCAAAGAAATAAAAAAAACGGGATTCCCATGCCGAGGATCATACTTGCGACCCCATGCAATGAATTGGTGACGTCACCAGCCTCTCAGACAAGAGGTCCTGAATTCGAGTATCCTTCAAGCAGAAGCCATTATAGCTATTTTCTGATCTTTCACGAGTTTAACAAGTTGTAAACTAAATAAAATAGAGCATATCATTCTGCGGTTAATGCATATTTTTGCACATTTTTAAAACTGATGTGTAATGTAAGATATTATTACCCTTCACAGGGATAACACAATTGCCAAATAATGGTCAACACAGAAAAGCCTCCGGGGCGAGATTTTTGTGAGTTTTTCGTGGGGGAATTTATTATACAATAATGTTTGCCACCCACGTATATTTAGCTCAAGCTAGAGCTTTTTCGTTTTTGGAGAAAAAGAGGCGCCGTCCTCATCCTGATGTGTAATTTTTAAACCACTTTCGGAAAGTCGCACAAAATCGCTTTTTTAAGCACATTTTTTCCCTCTAATATTTGTTTTATCCACATTGCTAATGAAAATAAGCAGAGGCGGATGCAAAGCGGAATTTGGAGGGGGTGTAAAATACAGTAGTACCTACTTATAACGAGCACACGCTTAACGAGTTCCGGATATAGCGAGGAAAATATGGATTTTGTTTGGTATAATGGTTAAGCGCAATACAATTTAACCGCTTTTAACGAATAAGTCTTTTTGAACCCCGGATTTAAAAACTAATTAAAAAAATACAACAGTAAATAAAATTTTTAAAAAATTCAGACGTTATATGGGGTTTGTCTTTATAATGAGCACTCGTTATAACCGATTTTCACCGCATTTTACAAACTTAGGAAAGGAATTTTCCTAATTTATCCCCACCCCTCCTTCCCGGTGGATCCGCCAATGAAATAACGTTAATGTTTCTTCCCATGCGGTCTTTGTTTCCCCATAAAAAATGCCCCTTTGAATACAAGCTAAAATGCAGAGCAGAAGTCGGTTAAAACAAGCTCAGCCATTACTCCAATATTCTGAAGACTTCTCACGAACCCAACAGCAATAACCTTATTTTATCTTGATTATGACGTCATAAAATTTCCAGAAAACTCAGATTTTTTTCGTCAAAATATTTAAAACTCGAAAGAAAATTAATAATTTTTTTTAATAAAGTGCATGGAATTTTTTTTATTAGTTTATAGTTCAGTTTTAAATTGTTATACGTTAAACACTTGAAACATTTTGTTATATTAGTCTGTATTTTTTCACAAAAATGGAGATGTTAAAATGACTGTTCATGTGCGCACACATGCACATTCATGTTAAAACGAATGTGCATGTGTACACTAATGACGCCATTTACAAAATTTAGTAATATTTTAGATTTATTTATCGGTTACGGCGGTCGATTGAACGTTATGACCGAATTCGGTTGTATCTCTGAGACTTAGCCTTACTTGGTCACAGAAAATACAGATAACACGAACGCTGAATAGGCACTTGAAGTAAGTGGCATTCCAGCTGATAAGCGCCACTGCTTATAGCTATCAAACTAGTACAGTTACCGTTACTTATCTGCACAATTGAACTAGCGGGAGCCATTTTATGTTTTCTTTTCATGGAGCGGGCTAGTTTTCTTTGTTGTTGACTTTGGAGATTATTTGGGATGACTTTTTAACAAGCAAGCGATTAAAAAATCATTTATTTGATTTGAATTCTATGTTCTTCTTCAAAGATACGATTACTTTTACTCGACGTGTTACATCAAAATATTTAAATTTTCTAAACCAACTTTCCCACAAAGTTGAGCACGATGTAATATAATACAACGCGTTTTCGTGCGAGGGCGATTTTTTAAAAAATTACATCTGTGGAAAAAGGGAGAAATAGAGAGGGAGTACACAGAAGTCTTCAATTCAATTTTAAATGCGTTACATTTAAAATGATGAATTAATATATTAAATAGAGAGAGAGACGTTAGCTTTAGTATACTAATGTATTAACTAAATGGCAATATAATTAGCTTTGAAATAAAAAACTTAAATTTTAGCAGCGATACTTACAATAATGGTCCAGTCTCTTCTCCACAGGCCCCCCTCTACTTTTACGACATTTTCTCGAACACGTGTGATTCTCTGACTTTTCGTCGTGTGTTTGTGTGCATGTGGTAATTATTGGAAAAGTTGGCTGTGCAAGCGGCACTGTGTTTCCAGGAGTGCTGTGACTTTTCGCTTACAACCATTAATCTGACCCCGCATTGGTTGCCAGTCATTGTATCGCGTTAATGAGGGGGCGGGGGGGTTATTGATTGATTGTTTGGCTTTTTTATGGCGCAAGAGCATCTGGGCTATACTGCGCCAATTAATGGGGGGGAGGGGGAAGAGTCTTTGCGGATGGACATTAACTACACAAATACAATAACGTAAAACGTAGCGATCTGAGATCATGGGATAAGCTAGAGCCCCTCGAATCATAAGCCGACACATCAGTCGCCATTTTGTTGCACACTTAATTTTCTTCTTGCAAGATCTGTTGAAAAAATCTATTTTATGTTTATTCCTCGAATGATTAGAACAATTTACAGCGATTACTCACGTATTTCGCCCTATTTTATTAAAAATAACACACTTGTAAATCACTCAACTTTAATACAGCAGTGAATGAGATCATGTGATACGATGGCATCAAAATGGCGGATGCG
>QLNU02015360.1:259643087-259658495 GCA_006491805.2 Dysdera silvatica | reverse complement strand
AATCCCATTTGTTTGGTATGTTACGACTGTTAAGACATTTGGTAAAGAATTTTGCATGTATGCCTTCTACATGTTCTCCAACTTCTTTTAAGGTATCTAATGTAATGCCATCATCGCCAGGGGATCTTCCTTTCTTCATACTTTTTATTGCAAATGCTACTTCTTCTTTTAAGATTTTAGGAGCTGTTCCTTCGACTATCTCATTGTCTTCGTTTAATCCACTGTTTCCTTCATATAGCTTTCTGTAGAATATATTTATATATATATTACAGTGCTAATCATATTGTGATAAAAGGAAAAGGATGTTGCCATTTAAAATTTTCCAAAATTTGGTAACTGTAATAGCCACTGTGAGAATTTGATCCTTGATAATTACACAACTCTCGAGCGCATACTTTGAAATATCTAACTCTCATGTTTCATTTAGATTTGTTAAAAATTGCAGTCACTAGGCGTTCATATCTAAGGAAGCTTTCTTTATGACCACTCCGTATATATGTTACTGGCAAAGTGGAAAAAGTCAGCATTGTATAGGCTGCCGAAGAATTCTATTCAATGCCTAGGTATTTTGAGGCTAAGTATGGAATGTTTATTTCAGTTTAATATTTTACATACTTTCTCTAGATATTGTATAGAACACCTAGGCATTATGTAGATTGCCAAAAAGCAAATCAGCAAAGTATAAAACAGAAGTTTATGTATGTTAATATTTTATGTACTTTTTGCTTCAACAATGCTGTTGAATTTAAAATTCCATCTAAATTGAATCTGGAAATGCAGGCAAAAAAAAAAAAATAATAAATGAAAATTGATTACGACAAAAAATTTACTTCAACACCCTTGCTAGTTCCTATCCCAGACATTGACAAGGGATGGGTTGACTCGCGCAATCTGCTGGAGGTTATGAGTGTGATAGACAATCATTTTTACTGAATTAGAATTGCTGAAGGAATTTTAAAACTCTATGTCAAATCACAGTTGGAAATGTTCTTAACTACGAAACAGCTCTCCAATCAGCTGCTTCTACTCAGTCAATGGGGAGCGGCCAGAGACTTGTGAAATATAATTGCAAGACAAAGTGCCGAAATTTGAAGTGTTTTTGTATGAAAAAGACAGCTAAGTGCAGTTGAAATGTTATTTTAATCTACCTTGAAGCAACAAATAGTTCAAACTTTATTTTTTACTCTTTCTGTGGAAAAGTTCCGTACCTTACATCTTGCATTTCTTACACTTTCACTTGTATTTTTTTTCGATAAAACCTTTTTTCACACTTTGCCAAAATAGTATTTGGCATTCTATATAATGCCTAGAGAAAGTATGTAAAATATTAAAATAAAATAGATATTTCATACTTTGCCTAGAAACATCTAGTCATTGTATAGAATGCATTGGTATTCTATACACTGCCTCCCTTGCATACTTTGCTGGTATCACCAGTGGCGAATTGTGGGAGGCGATCGCTCCCTTGAATGAAAATTTAACATTGAAAAGGTACAAGGTAAAGGTCCAATGAGGTATCATTTCCAAAAATCAAGTCATTAATCGGGCCCCCTCTTGAATGACCTCTAAATCCGCCCCTGGGTGTTACATATATATATGTACAGTAACATTTCATACATATCAAATTTTCATGTATCAAAAACATCTGTATATCAAAGTTTTGGGGAATTTCTATGGTCATTACATAGAAAAGCTGTTTCTATATATCGAAAAAATGTATATATACAGTCTAACTTCGATTTAACAATACCCGGTTTAACAATTTCTTTGATTTACCTATAGTAAATTTCTGGCACCTATGCTTGAGCTCAGGCTGTGTGTAGGAAAAAAAGATATTGCTGTGGCCTAAAATTGAACTAGGGTCTCTCCGTTAGATCTGGAGTGCCTTAACCGTTGGGCCACCAAGGCACAGGACAGATGCTTTCTTTCTCCATATATAAGATTGTAAGATATTATTATCCTTCTCAGGGATAACACAATTGCCAAATGGTCAAGACACAAAGACGCCAGAGCAGGTTTTTTTAGGGGGGTAATTTTTCATGGGGGAATTTTTACATCTAGTAATTTTCTGACTCTTTTGCTTGAGCTCAGACTAAGCTTTTTATGTCCGAAAGCTTGAGTGATCTTTTTCATTGCTATTTTACCAGTGTTTAACCTTTTTATGTAATTTCCTCCCTGGTACCCTGTATTTTATTTCTATAGAAAATCAGTTGTCGTCAGAAAATCAACTCAATTGAGTGAACTCAATTGCTGGTTTACAGTGTGTAAAGAAGTATTTACTGCGTTTTGACGTCAACAATGATCTTGTCGATGCATTTGAAAAAATCGAAAAGGCAATGTTAAATGCCAACTCCCAAGAAAAATCAAAACAAACGTCAAATCAAAGATTTCTTATTAAAGTAGTAATTAAGTACGTACTTGTGTCTTATGTTTATTAAAATTAAACCGTAGTCTTCAGAACACTAGTAAGCATATTTTTTTATTATTATTTTCGATAATTTATTATTTCGTTCCATTCAATAGCACACCCATGATTTTTGATTAGGGGAGGGCCGAAAATGTAAAAAAAAAATAAATGTAATTGTTTCTACTTTTAGCATATTTTACATGTAAATCTTTAGCCCAAGGAAGGGCCCAGGACTCATTTCCCCCCTCCCCCGGTGGTTGTGTCATTGGTTCCAATAAAATGTGTTCCTCCAGTTTATCGGATTCCTCACTTTAACGATTATTTTTATTAGTCCCATGAAATTCGTTAAATCAGGGTTAGACTATACATTGAAGTTTTTAATGCAAAACAGGAATTTTTTTGTTTATTTATTAAATGTTCTAAAACGTTAGTTTTTAATTCACCAAAAATGTTCCTGGTGTATTTCATGGATAAGTATAAACACTTTTACGATGAACTTATCATCAAAATTGGTTGTGTAGCAAGACATTAGAAAATTTATTAACCAAATATAAATTCATATGAGTATTAAATATAGTGCTTTTTTAAGGTGTATTCAGCACATTTTTTCTAATTCTTGTTTTTAATTATTTATATATGCATAATATGATTCAGATTCACTTATTTATAAAGAATGCGTCGATTAGGAAATGTCTCTCTATGTATAATAATTATATTACACAATACCTCTGTATAAAAAAGTTCATTTCTGTATATTGAAATTTTTTTATGGAACTGTTGACTTTAATATATATATGGATGATCTACTATATATATATTGCGATACATCCACCATTGTTAGTGTCTGGCAGTTGTTGTATGCTGTCAGCCACAAACAAAATATTTATCTGTCATTTTTCCATGGAGGCAACATACAGGCAACCGATAGTACCCCACAATACACATATGTATGACAAAGCTTACTTAGGAGTCCAGCTCAAATTGACGAGTCAGAAAACTGTGATTATACCCAGGGCCTTTCAGAGAAAATGCGCGACCCAGGACTTAATATTTTAGAAGCCCTTCAAAATTGACATGCATGCCATGTCTAACATACATTGTTACGAAGTTGAGGCCCCTAATATTGTGAGACCTTGGACTGCAGCCCCTCCTGCCCACCTCTGATAGGCCTTAATTATATCCATTGGGGCATAAAATATATACAGGGTGATTCACAATTAATAGAAAAAAGTCAAAGGGGTGGTAAAAGACGACAAATAACCAACGTTTGGCAAAATCCCCATGTCTGCAAACAAGCCAGTTTGGCTGTAGAGTGTAGTTACTGTTATACAATAATTTTTGCCACCCACGTTTAAGTAGCTCAAACTAGAGCTTTTTTATATTTGGAGAAAAAGAGGCGCCGTCCTCATCCAGGATGCACCCTCTAGTGCTTAGCTGTTTCACTTGCGACTATGGATTTTACGCATACATTTCTGGCGAGTTTAACTGATTTTAGAAGGTCACCAAATAGAGTCCGACGTCTGTTGACATTAAATAATTTTAAAAAATTCTTGATGTGATGCATTGTAGCCATTTGTGGAAACCTTAAACATAGTTGATACGAATACTAAATTCACTGTAGTGCATGAATGGCTGATTTAAGCAAAAAAAAAACCAAAACACTGAATAAAAATTGTTTATTTTGATGTCCTTCATGTGTTGCATGTACATGGCAGTTCACAACTCTTTTCCAATGTTATAGAAAATCAGTTTTATGCCTATTTTCACTATGTAGTAACACAAATCAGTCAGAAAAGTTAATTCTGGATTTATTTTTTGTTTTGTCTCTGCTGTATTATTAGGCCAATCACTTAATTTATGCATTAAATATTTTTTTATTTATTTATAATGGCCTATGTAGCAACGACATGAACGTCAACAGTAATTATGCTCTAGAGTAAAACTGGCTCGTTTGCGGACATGGGGATTTCGCCAAATGTGGCTTATTTGTCGTCCTTTATCACCCCTTTCACTTCGTTCTATTAATTGTGAACCACCCTGTGTATGTATTGTGATTTCTTTTATTCAGGGAGCTGGTGTGGTTGTGAACAATTAGAGATTACTAACTGTCTGAAGTCATGCTACACCACTGGTATGACTTATTAATTGTTAAGGACATTTATGAAAAGATTCTATTCAAAACCTTAAAACTATAAGAGCTGAAAAATAAATAGTGGCAGCACTACTACACACCGGTATATCGTGTAGGAATACCGGAGGGTGTTGCAATTCCTAACGTTTTTAGAGGAAAGTTGTAGCTGTCCAACACACTCATTGTCCATGGTGTTGTGTGCACATGCGGATGGATTTACAAAAAGCTGTAATTTGATGTTGTAAAATTGGATCCCTTTGTGATATTTTCAAAGCCTGAGCAGCATGCATGGATCAAAATTGAGGTGGCACATGGAAGAGATGTGAAGAAATGTCATGTGGGTCTCTGAGAAGTCTGTGGCAATGAAGCCATGCCATATTAGCATAATTTGTGTCTTATCCTGTAGCATAAATGGCAGCATTTCCAAACACATTTATCCATTCTGCTGCATAACAATACCCACTGTCACACTATTGCTGCAGCACAGGACTTACTTCATCATGGGGATTGGAGATTCTCGAACATTCTGTATAACCCCTCAGCATAAGCTCCTGCAGCTTTGATCTCTTTCCCAAGTTTAAGGAACTATTAAAGAGACAGTGCTTCTGCACCAGAGATGCCATTCTGCAGTCAGTAGGGTACTCCTTCAGGGACATAAATAAAAATAACTTCCATTTTAGTCCACAATCTTTCACAGGTATAGCAATGGGTCGTGAATATGGTTGAAGATTATTTCAAAGGAATGTAGCAATCTGCAAGTGATACAATAAGTAGTTTGTGATATATGTATGTGCTGTCATTACTTTCTTTCCAGCCCTTGTATTTAAAGTTTTAGATCAAATTTTAAATAAAACTGATATCTAATTTTGCCAGAATTAGAGCAGAAGTTATTATTAAGCTATTTATATTTTCTTTGATGTTATTGAACCATTTATTCATAAGGGAGAAAAAATTCTCAGATTTCATGAAAATAAAGAAAATTTTATTACAGTTCCAACATGTAAGCATAAAACCAAATGAATCCATTGACAGATCTGGATAAGTATTAAAAATATAAAGAAATTTCTATCATGATGTATGATATTTTCATTGTAATTAAAGAAAAATATACATATATATATAATTCAAAAGATCAAATTATAATTTTTAGTCATTAATTGTCAAATACTTCCTTTTCTTCCTTACAGGCATAAAAATCAAAGAGATTATAAGTGTGGTATTTGCGAGTTTTTTGGTTATACTTTTACCGATGTCAGAAAGCACATTGAAAAAGTCCATACCAGTTCTAAAGTTAACTCATGTAATAAGTGTGAACAAGTGTTCAACTCATATAAACTGATGCAGGTAAAACTTTTTTCCAAATTTTAAATTGAATGTTAATGAAATTTTTTTCTTATATTTCATATATCTACGTGTAAATACGAGGGCCGTTCAAAAAGTTTTTAGATACACAGAGATTATACAAGTGATTAAAATATTTTAGTCACATTTTCTCAAAGTATTCTCCAGAAAACTATATGTATTTTTTCATTCTCAGGAACTGTGTTTTAAAACAGTCTTGTCACTGTTCTTTAGAAATGCTCATTAAATGTCCTTCATGAGTTTCAACAGCCTCTTCGAGGGTTTAAAATCTTGTTCTGCGCAACAAGTTTTTCATGTAAGGAAATAAAAAAAAAGTGACACAGAGCGAGATTAGGTGAGTAGGGTGGATGTGGCAAAATTGCTATTGATTTCTTTTTCATAAAATCCATAGTTCGAGCTGACGCATTATCATGGTGCAATAGTAAACCACAAGTACCGGTCGTTGTTCTGTCCACCTTTCAAAAGCTTTTGGCAAGCAAGTTGAAACATACCAATTAGCAGTGACTGTCCATTGAGTTTCTAGAGGGACAGTTGCCACATGACCCACTTTGGAAAAGAATAATGTCACCATTTTCTTTCCGGTGCTTCTTTTTTTCACTTTTGTTGGATGAGTTTCATGTGGGAAGTACCACACAGACGATTGTTGTTTGGTTTGTGGCTCCAAACAATAGATCCATGTTTCATCACCAGTTAATATCTCTGACACACATCGTGACGTTCCTACTCTAAATTTTTTCAACACAAAATGACACCAATCTACACGCTCTTCTTTTTGCTCCTCAGACAGACGATGAGGGATCCATCGACGGCAACGCTTCATTAGTCCAAAGTTATCATCGAGGATGCTGTTAACACTCACCGAACTTATGCTCATGATCTCTTCTATTTCAAGTTGCATGATATGGGGACCTTGTTTCACTAGTTTGGCCACAGCAGCAACATTTTCCGACGTTACTGAGGTTGATGGTCTTCCTGCACGAGGGTCATCACAAAGGGAAATTCTGCGAACCAGTTGAAAACTGTTGCTCAGCAAGGTTTTTGATCATGAAAAGTACTTGCCAGAATTTGGTAACATTCCTCCAGTGTTAAACCCTTTTTAAAATCAATCAAAATCATAACTCGAAATGCACTTTTGTCCAAATCCATTATCACTGCTCAAATGACTATACTTCGTCTGCTTTCAAAGACGCCAGCAGAAAAAGAATGTGTGCTACCACCTCGTGTAGTCTAATGCAAATATAAGCTAGTGTATGGTGCAAGAACATTGCATTTTCTTCAATAAGTTTAGCTGTGTCTAAAAACTTTTTGAATGCCGTACATACACCCTTGGACCTAGCATAATTCTAATTTACTACAATGTTATTTTTAAATTAGATTGTTAATTGAAATTTCTAAAACTTAAGTATCTCTCTTATTCTGAATAATAAAACTTTTTAAGAGCTGTTGCCATTACCCTAAATATCTAATTAATTAGCCAATTGGAGTACTGTACATGACCTCTCTATTATGTTATGTTATAATAAACTCTCATAACTTTCCACTTCTAAGGAACACACTTTCATTATTGAGTGGCATCTTTGTGTGTGTGTGTTTTTTTATATATATATATATATATATATATATATATAATAGCACTCATAAGTATTTTGACAAACAGTTTTTGTTTAATTATTTTATTCCCTCTATGTTTCATTCTATCTGAATACAAAATACCTTAATAGTGAAATAATATATATTTAAAAATGTATAAAAAAGCATTTATTTCAAAGTTTGTAATAATAGAAATTATACTTGATCTTAATCTCTTGGGTCATAAGTATTTTGACAAATGTTATTTTTATAGCTCAGTCTTGTTTTGACTGATAACTTAAAAGCAAAAAACACTTCAGTGTTTAATATTTGGTTGGATAGCCACTGGAATCAATAACAGCCGTGCATCTTTTTGGCATTATGTCGATTAAATGTACAATGCGCTCTTGAGGAATATTTTTTCACTCACGGCACAGTGCATTGAAAAAAGTATCCTTATTTGTGTAGTTTTGGCGTCTGACACGTTTGTCTAGTTCTGACCACATGTGCTCGATTGGGTTTAAATCTGGGCTTTGACTAGGCCAATCAAACACTAGCACTTTCTTCTGCTTCAAAAAACTTTTGACATGTTGAGATGTGTGTTTTGGGTCATTGTCATGTTGGGAAATCCAACGAGCGTGAATTTTCCTCCAGGTATGGGGTAGCATATGATTTTTAAGTATATCACAATATTTAAAGTGATCCAGGATTCTGTTAACATTAAAAAGAGATCCTACCCAATGACAGGAGAAACATCCCCATAACATAACGCTTCCTCCACCATGCTTTTTGCTTGGAACTTTATATTTGATAGCATTTCCTTTGTTTGGAAGGCGCCAAGGTTAAACTTACCTTTATTGCTCCAGAGGACATACGACCAGTTCTTAGAAGTCCAGTTTCGATATTTTGGGGAGAAACTAAGTCGATCCTTTTTATTTATTTTAGATATAAGAGGCTTCTTGCTTGGCCGGCAGCCATTTAAATTTACTTCATTTAGACGTCTTTTTATGGTGGAAACCTGCACTTTAACTTTATAATTTTCCTGTAAATCATCTTTTATGTCTGCAGCAGTTACACAGAAATAAGCTGCTGATTTTCTTCTGAGCATTTTATCAGTTCCGCTGGACGCTTTTGTGGCCATCCGGACCTAGAATTATTACATACAGTTCCCCTGTTATTGAAAACTTTATTCCACACACTTACAATTTGTCTGGATAGATTGAAATCACGAGCTACACTTGCCTTAGAGCAAACTTCTCTTAAAGCTACAATTAAAGCTTTTTTACGTCTTCAGAGTATTTCTTTTCTTTTGGCATGCTGTCACAATCAAAAATGACTAAGAGAAGGCTTTTTGCAAAATATAACACATTATTTAATTAAGTATATCTACGAAAACAAATTACTAATTAGCATGTAAAAACACTTTTGAGTGTCGAATTTTCTTAGGTAAACTGTTAGAAAAGGCAATTGCTTATACACTGTTAGTTCGTTGTTATTGTAGAATGAGCAACTCTACAGTGAATCACGACATATCACTGTGCAAGTGAATGCTTTAATATAGATGGCGCTGGCAAACAAAAACTGTTTGTCAAAATATTTATGAGCGCTACTGTATGTGTGTGTATATATATATCATATTATTCAACCATTATCTGTTCACTTCTGGATGAAGGTTTCTCCAAGTGCTTTCTACACAGGTCTGTCTTAAGCAATTTGTTTCCATATCTCGCCAACCTGTTTCTTTCATCCACCCATCTAGTTTGAGGACATTTTCTATGTCTTCGGTGGGCTTTTGGAATTCAGTTGAGAATTTCAGTTGTCCATCGTTGATCAGTTCTTCTTGTGATATGTCTAGCCCATTGCCCTTTCAGCCTTTTTACTTTAACAGTGATGTCCTCTACTCCTGTTTGTTCTATCAACCAAGTGGTTGGTTTTTTTTCGATCTCTCCTAGTTCTTCCAAGCATGTACCTCTCCATGCTCCTTTGTGTTGTCTGTAACTTCCGTATTGCTGCAATAGTTAGACTCCATGTCTCTGAGCACTAAAAGAGGACTGCCAGCACACCCTTGTTGAAAACGTTTCTTTTTAGACATAAAGGCAATTTTCCCTTCAGGATAAAATTGTTTCTTCCAAATGCACTCCAGCCAAGTTTAATATGTCTTTTGAGTTCTTTTACAATGTTGCCTTCCATTGAAATCAGTTGGCCAAGGTAAATGTATGAATCAGAAATTTTTGGCTCAATGTTTTCAACCTGTATTTTTGTTTTCTCTACGAAATTATTGAACATGATTTTAGTTTTTGTAGGTTCATCTTGCATCCACCTTCTCTACTTCTATCTGAAATCTCCTGCACCATGTCTTGATGTTCTGTTGGGTTCGTTGAGAAAATAACAATGTCATCAGCAAAATGCAGATGATGATTTAAATATTCACCATTCATTTTTATTCCTTTGTTATTCCAGTTTATTAACTAAAAAATTATGTTAGGCTGAAGTAAAAAGTTTTGAAGAAATAATATCTCCTTGCTTCACACCTTTACCAATTTTGATAGTTTTGGTACCTTTATGTAAACAAAATTTTGCACATTGCCATGGTAAAACATATGTATAAAAATGCAATGTACCCATCATCGACGCCTGTTGGTTTTAAAGAGTTGATAACTGCTGATGTTTTGATAGAGTCAAAGGCCTTTTCATAGTCAATGAATGCCGTACAATATGGAATTTCATATTCATGTGTTCTTTCAATTAGTTTTCTTAATACTTGAAGATGGTCCAGTCTGTTGAATCCACTTCGAAATTCAGCTTGTTCTCTTGGTTAAGTTGTATCTAATTTTTTCTCCAGGCGATGTGTTAGTACTTTAGTGAAATTTTTATAAATAGGTAACAAGCTAATTGGTCAGTAATTTTTCAAACTCTTTTTATCACCTTTTTTATGCAAAAGAATTACTGTTGCAGAATCCCATTGGTTTGGTATGTTACCACTGTTGAGGCATTTGGTAAAGAATTTTGCGAGTATGTCTTCTACATGTTCTCCAGCTTCTTTTAAGATATCTAATGTAATGCCATCATCGCCAGGGGATCTTCCTTTCTTCATACTTTTTATTGCAAATGAAACTTCTTCTTTTAAGATTTTAGGAGCTGTTCCTTCGACTATGTCAGCGTCTTCGTTTAATCCACTGTTACTTTCATATAGTTTTTTGTAGAATTCTTCAACTCTTCTAAGTATTTCTTCCCTATTTCTTGTTACGGTGCCATCCTCTCCTTTTAATGCAATGATGTGTTTCTTCCCAACAGATAAATTTCCTTTAACAACCCTAAGGCTCTTGTCATTTTCAATGGCTTTCCTTACTAGCTCACAGTTGAATTTTCTTATGTATTCTTTCATGCTTTTGCGCAGAGTTTTACAAAGTTCTATGTACTCAATCCTGGAATTGGTACAGGGTGGTTAAAATTAAACTGATCACACTCAGAGGCCGGTAGCTCCAGTTCTACTCAATGGATCCGAATGAAACTTCAAGTATGTCTTATGTAGATCATGCAGCCGAGGTGTGCGTTGGGGAAAAATAATTTGAAATTTCACCAACAGATAGCACTGTAATGAAGTAAAAAGAAAGACAAACATTCAAAAATTAAAGAATAACAGAAATTTTTATTTACTTCCACATCTGTGTACTCCATATGCATGCCTTGTCGTTCGACAACATGTTGAAAGCATACCACTGCATTATCAACGGCCGCAAACAACATATCGCTAGAAATGGCGGAGACATGGTGGATGATGCCGGTTTTCAACTCCGCTTCATTAGTCACACATCCTTGATACACGGAATCTTTCAGGAAACCCTACAGCCAGAAGTCACAAGGATTGAAATCTGGTGATCTGGCTATCCAGGTATCTGGGAAGTTATGTGAAATGACATGTTCATCAGGGAAGTAAGCACAAATCACAGTCTTTGCACGTATTGCCATATAAGCAGTTTCTCCGTCTTGCATGAACGCTTTGATGGCCAAACAATCTCTTTGTCATAACGCCGGGGCAACATGGTCTTCCAGAAGTTTATTGTATCATTCAGTTGTGACTGTATGCCTAATGAACCCATTCGATGTGACCACCTCAAAGAAGTAGGAGCCAAGAATGAAACTCGGCTTGAATCCACACCATGCCGTGTCATATGGGGAATGTATCGGCTATTGTTACATGGCATGAGGATTGGTGAAACCCCAGATACAGCAGTTCTGTGTGTTCACTGCACCATCTAAGTGGAAAGGGGCCTCTTGTGTCCATAAGATATGCTATGGCTAGTACCCATCCACTTGCAACCTCACCAGCAAGACATGCAAAATGATCTTGTGGTTTCAGTTGTTGCGTGACATGTATCTTGTAAGTATAGAACTTTAGAATTTTATGCAAAATCAGGCTCATGTTTGACCACGGAATATTCAATACCCCATCTACAGCACGACCACTTGCAGTAGTGTTTAGAGAACTTGCAGTTGTTGCAATTTCAACTTCCTCCAGGATAGCTGGCTCATTTGCAGGTCGTCCTCTTCCTGGTGCGATATCCAGAGAACCGGTTTCTTCAAACTTACGAAATGTTTTTAACTCCTCTCCTTAAATGTTTCATCCGCCGATAAACACAGACTGCCGTCAAAGGATTGTTATCATTCTGATAAACCGGTTTTACAATTAATGTGCTTTTCTTGTCCAGTGGAATGATCACTGTGGGTGAATGACTTGTTCTAGCACCATGTATTGCTTTTATAGCAAAATTATATTTCTTACTCATTTGCATATGACTTTAGCTGCAAAGCACCATCTGTTGGTGAAATTTAAAACAATTTTTTTTTTCTGATCTAAACCTCAGCCTCATGATCTACATAATATATAATTGAAGTTTCATTCGGATCCATTCAGTAGAACCGGAGCTATTGGCCTCTGATTACCATCAGTTTAATTTTAACCACCCTGTATTGTGATTATCCACCTTCATATCTTTTCGCCTTTCCATGAGCTGTTTCATCTTTTCAGATAATTTGCTATTGCGCTTTTTACATGTTATACCACCAATGTGCCAAGTAGTTTCAATTATTGTCTTAATAGTGTTTCCATTTGCTTCTGATATATCAACTCCTTTAGTAAGTCATACCAGTGCAGAAAAGCGATTTTTTTTTTTTTATATATATCTTGAATGCCTCGCTATTTTCTTCCATCTTCTTTAAATCCACCATCTTACATACTTGTTTCCTAATGAGCTTCTGTCTTTCTGATTTAGTATTTAAGAACAGTTTACATCTTACCATTCAATGATCACTTCCGGTATTAAATCTGTTCAGTAATTTGATTGCAATCTTCAATAGTTGAAGTCTTGTTTGCCATGATACAGTCAGTTTTGCTGGTTCCTCCATTGGGGTGTTTCCATGTCCATTTTTTTTTTTTTTTGTGGTTTCTTCTTAAAAAGTGAATTCATGATAAGATTTTCAGCTTCTGCAAATTAGACGAGTTGATCGCCACGTTCATTCCTTTCCCTGTATCTATATTTACCAACTGTTGAAATATATGTTGAACATTATGTTGAAATATAAAAGTATTGGTAACATTCAGTATAAAAATAAATTCAACTGAAAATAGTTACTGTGACCCTCAGAAACCTGATTGCGACCCCTAAGTTGCTAACCACTGCCCTAGGATATTTAAAGGTGAGCATATGTAGTTGTATATTTATTTCCCCACATAATTGGGTTTTCTATAATCATAAATATTCGTTTAAGCGGGACCGACTGTGGACAAAGTAAAACAAATCGTTTACTTATTAAAAAATTAGGAAGGAGGCATCAAAATATGGTTTTGCCTGGTATCATATTTACTGTCATGCGGGCTGTGACAGAGCATGATTTATAAGAAAGCGAGTCCAAATTCATAACATTCCATATCAAAGAGTACATTCCTTTAATTGCAATATACCCCAAAATGTTGCCTGTATTAAGAACAGTAGAAAAAAGTGAAAATTATTCAAAATAACATTTCAAGGATTTTTTTTTTTTGTTAGTGGAATGATTGTATGATGGATGGATTGTACGAATCACCTTGTAGCTCCGGAGTGGTTAATGAGTGGTTGAATTTGGATGTATAGTTTTATTGAATCTTTTGTTTCTCATGAAAGACCTATCCGATGGTACCAGTCTTATCAAAATCGGCACATTACACTTGACATGGTTACTTCACAAAACTCTCACCATATGACTGTGGTAATGCATCAATATTGCCAGCATTAACATTTTGCATCATCTAATTCAATGATATTTTAGAAGCCCTGTGGTGGTATAGTGGTTACGTATTCGCCTAGCATGCCATTAACTCATGTTCAACTCCCAACGCAGCCTTACCAAAAAAAAATTCTTACTGAATGACTGTTCACTGTAGTCCTGGAGTTGGTTCCCTAGGCCTTAGGAGGTTTTGATTCCTCAGAAGGCTATAGGTCTCAATGCAGCATGACTTTTGTGAATTGTGACAAAGACTGTGAAAGGACCTATATGTATGTTTTGTTTTGTTTTACTGTTGCTACTCATTTGTTTAAAGTCTATAAAAACTCTCCATTGCCCGACTTAACCTTAGTACAAATATAGTGTTGCCACTGATTAACTTTAAATATTGTAACTTTTATAGTTTTGTATTATTATTGTTTCCCTTTTTTTTTCAAATCTAACCATGTGTTGTTGTTTTTTTAAACAGTGTTTAAAAAAGTTGGTATGTTTAAATAAATTTCTTCTTTCAGTAGTTTAGTTTGAAAAAAAAAATTAACCAGTTAGCATTAAGCTTTGACCTTAGTTTTTTTTGTTTTTGATAGAGTGAAAATTTTATTTTATATTGTAGAAACACCAAAACAATGGCCAATGTGAAGCATTAGCCTTCAAACGAAAAGAACAGTTAGATAGCTCATTACTTCAAGCAGTATGTAAAAGCAAAAAAAAGAAAGTAGTAGAAGAGGAAGATACTTTAAACTTTGCAGAAGAAAGTGGTATGTAATAGTACAATTTAATTGTATTAATTTCAAAGAAGAAATATGCAACTTTCATTAAATTTGAGATATCAAGCATAAAAAAAATTATGAAAGTTTCACTTTAAAAAACAAATTAATAAATGGAAATTATGAGTTGGAATTTAATTTTTAACGAAATTCTGTGTCTTTTCACAAAAAATACTTAATTTTGCATTTTTTCCCATGTAAAATATGGCATTTAAATTTTTTTTTTATTGTACTGATAAGTTGTTTATACTTATAATGGAATTTAAGTTGTGTTTATAATCTAATTAATCTATCTACTTTTTATTTCATACAGAATGTATTTTTTTTCCTTTCATAAAAATAACAATACTGCTTTAACTGCCTTTCTAAATAAATATATTTTCAGTGGGTCTTTCAAAACACCCCATAGTTTTTTATACAAAAGAAACGAAATGAAACTTTAATTGGTAATTGAAATTACACAAAGGAAAATTTCTTAAAATTCATATTCTTGTTAAATCTGAGTTAGATTTTTTATTGTAAAGACCCCTTTGCAAAAGCTACTCAGTAAAATAACTTAATTCAAAATCCATGGTACCCTATGGTGGTGAAATGCTGATATATTCATTAACCTGGGTTCAATCCCATTTGTACCATAGAATGCATGCTGATTTTCTGCACGCTGTGGTGTAGTGTTTGGCTCCTTAGCCAACAGAGGTTCAGATTCCTTGGAAAACTGTAGATCCCTGTATAGCATGTCCTTTAGGTATCCTTATGTATAGCTGCCAACTGCTTCGGAATATCCGGAGCATCTCTGGAAATACATATTAACTCCACACACCCTGTGTAGGTCTGCATTTTCTCTGGAAAAGCTTCTGTGGTTTTATCAGTGACAAATTTAATGAAGTCAAAACAAGCAACTGATTAAGTTTTAA
>QLNU02015360.1:259610916-259623242 GCA_006491805.2 Dysdera silvatica | reverse complement strand
GTCTCTTTCTCCAAATGAAATAAAGCTCTAGTTTGAGCTATAATCATTACATGGGTGGCAAAAATTATTGTATAATAAATTCCCCCACGAAAACTCACAAAAATCTCGCCCCGGAGGCTTTCTTGTGTTGACCATATTTGGCAATTGTGTTATCCCTGCGGAGGGTAATAATACCTTAACATCTTTACATACGGAGAAAGAGAGCGTTGTTTCCTGTCCTCATTCGTCTAGCGGTCCAAGACACTCCGGGCTAAACGGAGGGACCCTGGTTCGAATCCAGGATGGGGAAAGCGTCTCTTTTTCTCCAAAATTACACAAGCTCTAGTTTGAGCTGTAATTAATACGTGGGTGGCAGAAATTATTGTATAGATACAACGTGTTCCCTTTTAACAAAGGCCTCTCTTATAGAGGTTTCTAAGTTTAAAAAATTATCTATTGTTGATCTCATCCAACGGAAACCACTTAGGCATGGTGGTAAATGGTTTCTGTTTTCTAGATAATACATCAACCTATTGCAGACCATCCTTTCTAATAGTTTACAAAAGCAACTAGTTAAGGCAATAGGTCAGTAATTTGAAGGATTCTTTGTATCTTTGCCTGGTTTGGGAAAGGTATAATAATGGCTTTGCGCCATGCCTCCGGGAAAAACTATTTTGTTCAAATCCTATTGAACAGAACTAGAATATTTTCAAGGGATTTAACTGATAGATTCCTGATCATTGCATAATGTATTTGATCAGGTCCAGGGGCAGTATTTTTGGACCTATGTAATGCACATTTTAATTTAAAAAATGTAAATGGGATATTATAGGGAGATGTATTTTTACGGAAATTGAGAATTTATTTTTCTTGATGTCTTTTTATGGACTAGAATGAGGGAATGTAGTTGGTACTGCTTAAGATATTAGAACAAGCAGTAGCCAATGAATTGGCTATTCCCTGGACATCACCGATTTTTATTCCATTACTTTCTAAGTTAGAGAGTGGATGTGAGGTGTAATTTCCATCTATTTTTTTAATTTTATTCCAAATTACCTTTGAATTCATTGCAGACGTTATGTTAGAAATATACCTTTTCCAAGATTCCTTCTTTGATTTTTGTCGGATGGATCTCGCCTTGGCTCTGGCTCTTTTGAACATAATTAAATTTGTTTGCATGGGGTAATGGTGAAATATATCCCATGCCTTATTTTGGTTTTTTATATGTAATTTTGCAGTCATGGTTCCACCAGAGTTTTGGCATTTTTGGAAAGTGTGTCAAGATTTTTGGAATTGGGTATTTTGCTCTCTGCAGAATGTGATCGGTGACCATTTTAACTGTTTAGTTAATGTTAGGGGTGTTTACAGTATGCTTCAAGATAATGGGAAAATGATCACTTCCAAGCGGATCTTGTTTAACTTCCCATGTCCATACCAGATTTCCAGAAATGAAGTTGTGTCTCAACAAAGTTCATATTGGCTGCTCTGCAAGAAATTTACAGGTCATGAATGTATAACAAGCTTTTAACAGTGGTGGGGAGGTCTTTAACCACACCACTGAGTCTCAGGATGAAAAGAATAGGACTGAAAACACAGCCCTGGGGAACATTTTGTTCTTGCAGGACAGTATGTGAAAGTGCAGATCCAATACATACTTGAAAAGTTCTGTAGTCTAGAAATGTTTTCATGAAATTTAACATATTGCCCCTAAAACTACATTGGCGGAGATCTCTAAGGATGCCATGTTTAAAAGTTTGATCGTATGCCTTTTCTGCATCGAAGAATATAGATACAAGTTGTTCCCTTTTAACAAAGGCCTCTCTCATGGAGGTTTCTAAGTTTAAAAGGTTATCTGTTGAGAAATGGATTTACAATAATATATTTCAAACCCCTGTTTAGAAGTCACCCGCAGATATGGACACGGGAACTGTTTTCACAAATCATTCCATTAGACTAGAACCCCTGTATGAACAGAACAAAAGATAAATTCTGGGCCAGAACCAAGGAGAATTTCACCTCCCATTAACAAAAAGCAGCAATTGACTCGAATTCACTGATTTAAATCACTAATGATTAATAAAGACTGATACTAAATCCTATAGTGATACACTGGACAAAACAAATAATTATCAACACAAAATTATCGCAGTTCAAATTTATTATCGTTTACTCAACTACAACATAGGTCCTGTAAGCGTAAAGATAAAAAAATGGTAAATTTAATCTTGCAATTAAAAGAACATTACAAAGGAGGAGAAATGGTGAGTAAAACCTACCAAACAGCTATTGATCAATTTTTTCCAATGTAAATACATTTTAATAGTTAAGGTTTTGTTGTAAATTTTTCTTGTTATATTCAACAAATGCTTATGTTCGTTATTTTAAACTTGTCTTATGTGCTCAAAAGTATAAAGTTTCAAAATGAAGTATTTAAATGATTGAAATATATTTCACCTACTTCAGAAAGACCCCCCACCAATCTTTTACGGACAAATTTTTCTATTCGGTGAGTGTTCACTAATAAGGGGGTTTCACTATACAAACAAAACATTAAAATACATCCATTTTATATTTTATTTTAAATAATGAATTTAGTAAACATCACCAATTATGAATTTATATATGCAAGCAAGTGTTACATAACAAAATGGATATATTTAGTACTTCGTATTAAGAACTTCTCCTTAGAAGCTAAACAGATTCTATGACTAAATTTTCAAATGCACGCTATACTATGTAATAATTTAAATACCTGATGTGTATGAACAATGTAAGCATTTATAAATACATTCATCTATGTTACATACAAGTTGGATCTTCAAAGAGGAATTATCTTTTTGTGCAACCACATCATGCTTAGATTTTATAGTTTTATCAGGTTATAGTCAAATTAACAGCTTACCTTTTACTTCCATCTTTCATCATTTTAAGGTAACAAATTTTTGTCATTCACCTTTTCTTGAAAACTAATTTTAAGACCTCTGTTAAATACTAAATGATCACAAATAGCTATAATTTAACATAAATTGCATTAGAGGAATATATAAAAAAACTTATTTTATTGTTTCTATTTTGTAAAAAAATCGTTTATATTTAATTATTGAAGCGTTTACCAGACATTTTATTTTATGAAACATTTTTAAATAAACAATTTGCACTCTTTCTAATTATAGCTATAAATAAAAATACACACCTTGTATGTTTTTCCGCATACAGCACATAAACAACCAGTATCACTATGCTCATTTATGTGCTGTTTTATGTCTGAAGGATGTTCTGCGATGTAATTGCATTCTGTGCAAATCCAACGAGGATGAGATTTCTATACATACATATAAAACTTTTGGTAAACATTTAAAAAAAAAACTATAATCATCATTAGGACAAAATAACTGTAAATCTATATCATATGCTTATTATTTTGTTAAAAGAATGCGAAAAAATTGAAAACATAAATGTAAAGCATAGCAGAAACTGCAAAACATATTATTAAAAAACTACATGCATAGTTTTAAAAATAATCAGATTTACTAAGTGCAACTTAAAATTGATAGGTTGTTTATATTTCAAATTAGTCCAGTACTTTAGAATATAATATAGCATTCATTTTCAAATATACACTGCTTGACAATTGCTAAGAAACAACAGGTTGTGGCCATACAGCATCCCCCATCACGTGCATAGTTGCAGAAAAATGGAGTGAAGTTGGTGCTGTCATGCAATTTCTTTTATCTGTATAAATGGTAGTACCTCGCAAGCTGTTGTTCATGCAAAAACAGAATGAATCAAGCTTAAAGGTAAATCATGTATGTTTTAGGATAGTGTGTTTTGGGACACTGTAAATTTACACTTATTATTTTGGTTCACAACAGATATGGGTTGCAGAATACCTTTAAGGTATCATTTGAGCGTATGATGATGGACAAGTAGTTGAACAAATCGAGGTAGGTATAAGTTGAAACAGCAATAGTCTAAAAGTGTCATTTTTCAATAAAAAAAACCTGTTGAATCTAGAGCAGAAGTTCTAAAACTGTGCGGTACTTAATCCAGTGGCTCTGTGGAAGCACTGAAAATGGGAGGACACTTTCATAAAAAATAATCCACTTCTCCAGTAAAAATACATGGATGATTCTAATTTTTGGAAAATTATTTTTATAACATTATGATTACATTATTATCCTAATATCATAGTTTAAACATACTAAAAAATGCTTGGCGCAGTATAGCCCAGATGCTCTTGCGCCATAAAAAAATCCAAACAAACAAACTAAAAAATGCACCCAATGGGCCAGGTAGTAACACTGAAGGAGTATAACTGGATGATGAATCTATTTGCCATTACTTCGAGAAACTAACCTGCTTGACATCAACTGATTATGAATGTCTCATAGACATTACGTCAGACAGCACTTTGAAAATTGTTTTTCCAAAGCAAGTCGTATTCCGTATTTCGGTTAAGTTTAAAGAACGAATGTAAACTACTGTCCGATAAATCAAAAGCATTTCTTTTCCCGTTTGTTACAACTTACTTATGTGAATCTGGATTTTCTGTCTATGCAGCAACTAAAACCAAATACAGAAGCTGCCTCGATGCTGAACTTAGGCTTCATCTGCAGCTATCCTCAATAAAACCAGACACTGCCAAACTATGCAAATCTAAACAACCCCATTCCTCCATTACATAAATTGCTACATTTTGTAATTAAAGTAAAATATTTTTGTTTTATATTTACTATTTTTCACTAATTTACATATAGCCTCTACTTAAAGAACACATATTAAAAGTGAAAAAGAGTCAGGGGCTCTGCAGTCAAATTGTTTCTTAAAAAGGGCTCTGGAGAACAAAAAGTTTGAGAATCACTGATCTAGAGGAAATGCTTTGCACAGGCATAGTAACAGCCATGAAAGGATCACAACAGCTCAGGACGAAAGATATGTAGCCCTTTTAGTTAAAAGAAGCAGAAATCTTGCTTCTGGTCAATTCGATACAAACCTTACAACTGTTATAGGAACTCAGCATCTGCCAGAACCATTTCTGATCATCTAAATCAAGTTGGCTTATATTCACAGACACCTGCCAGATGCATTCTGTTAACAGTACGCCATCGCTGGGAAAAATTACAGTGGTGTAATGAGCATTTGCATTGAGATCATCAAAAGTAATATTCTCAGATGAGTTTCAGTTCATGGTCAAAAGTGATAGTGGGTGTCAGCTACCATGGCAAGAATGGGGAACCTATTACTATCAGCAGAATGTCCATGACGTTGATCGTTATGGCCTAGGAGTCATAGTACAGGTGGGCATTAGACATAATGGCAGAACACTTATTCACATCTTTGCCACAGGTTCTATTATAGCAGCAAATTATTATACCAAGATTCTCCTTGGCCATGTTAATTTTTTCAGTGGAATAACGAGTCCAGAATTTTTGTTTATGGACCACAACGCTCATCTACACAGAGAAGTTCAGGTGACTGAGACATTGAAAAGCGAAGATACTGAGCACATGACATGATCTGACGACTCTTCAGACTTGAATTCCATAGAGCATGCCTGGGATGCTCTCGGTAGATGTGTCATGCAAACAAACCTTCGCTTTCAAACTCGAGAAGACCAAAAATTGCATTAAAAAGATGAATATGATCACATTTCCATAGTTCTCTCCATCAGCCTAGTAGAAAGTATGCCAAGAAAAATCAGAATGTAAATTACTGTTCATAGAGGGCATACCCCTACAGAGGCACCCAAATCTGTTGTCATTCACGTGGGAGAGAGCATTTTCCATGACTATTCGAAAATGCTCCAAGGACAAGTTATCTGTTCTTGTTACCTTATTTTTTCCTTGGCACAAAATTTGAACTATTTTCCTTAATAAAGATACCACAGTACCTCTACTAAATATTTTGCAAGTTTCATTTCTTACAACAGTGTCTATCATTGGTTGTGGTGACAAATATCTCTGTTCCTTAGCAATTGTCAAGTATGTAAATTATCATAGTCTTCATATTCATAATTATCGTTTTTAGCTAAATAGCAACAAATTTCATGTTCATATGCCTCTTGTTTATGGACTATATCTAAATCCATATTCACTGGATTTATGGTAATTTAAAGTAAATAAAACGGATATTTTATATAAAATATATATACACTGAAATGGCAAATTATTACAGGTAACTTGGCAGTTAATGGAAACACAGACTTATCATAGCCAACAAAGGTAGGAGAGAAACTACCCTTTTGGTTATAAATAATTAGAGTGTGCATGCATTGCATAGCATAATGTTTTAAAATCAGGATAAACAAAGGTAGAGATCTGAGCACATTTTATGCTAAGCAGAAAGCTGGAAAGCTCAGTTAATTCATTTTTGCAACTGCTAAACTTCAAAAACTCACATGTTTACATGTAGCAAGAATATACCAAGGGTATGTGAAATCCAGTAAAACTGTAATTTCATAAGAAAACAGTGACTGTAAACAAGAAATTAGCACTTGAAAAAAGAAACTAGTGTCTCATAATATAGGAACTGTCCAATCAGTGACACCAAATCAAATAGAATTCAACGAGGGTAAGCCTATTAACCTGTGCTAAAAGACAATATAATATGTCGTAAATAGGCTATAGTAGCAAAAGTCCACATTGGGTAACTTGATTCAATACTAGGAAAGAGAAAATACAATTACACTGGCTGAGATGATAAATATAAAATGCCTTAAACAGACCACACAGGACTGGATAATCATTATTTGAGCTTATGAATCCAGGTTTCAATTGTAATATGCTAACATAAGTTTATGCATTCTTGGGGATGGCCATACAAGATTATACACACAGCTTGCCAGGTTGGAGTGTTACATACCGATGGCAGTTACGTAATATTCAAGGTGTTTTCACATGTGGGCTTTTCAATGAAGACTCTTATATCCCTAGAGATCCATTATTGGTTACAGCCATGCATACCTACCCACTGATCATCTGCACCTCTTCATAGGTTGTTTTTTCACAGCAGAATGTTGTTTTTTAATACAATATTGGTACCAATTGGTTGGAGAAGTATTCAGCTGAATTTACTGCTTTGAAGTAGTCCCCTATTTCTATAAACTTGAACCCTGTTGATCATTTTGTAGAATGAAGTAGAAAGACAAGTTAAAGCCCAAAATCGACCACCAAAAAAGTTAGAGAATTTTCGACTGGCTATTCTGAAGTCATGGGCTGTTCCAACCCCACCCTCAGGGAGACTACACTTCAACATATTGCTGCTGTTTTTAGATAAAGAGGTAGAGATACTCATTACTGACCCAGTATACATACTAAATTGCTCTTTAAGTGTATACATAATCATAGAATGAAAAATACCCGAAAATGTTCAAAAAGCTCCTCTTCTTTACTATATGTAAATTTACAGTTTTTGCATTCCTCTATGTTTTCTGAATGGAGATTGAGATGATGTTGATATTCATTATCATATACAGTATTGAATTCACATTTAGTACACTGATACGTCTCTAATGCAAATACAGAATTATCTGGAAAGAAATAAAAAATAATGTTGAAAAAGTAAACAAGGGATACACACTATCAAGTAACACCGATAAATTTGTGGAGATTAAATTCAAATCTTATTTTTGAAATACTTCAAATTGTTTAGTCTGTTTTAATCATGCATGTCACAGCAAAAGTTAGAAGTTATACAATGAATGTAAACAATTCTTAGGGATTATTTACATTCTGTCATTGAAAATGTGAAACCATGTAAAGTTTAAAAAAAAATTCTCTTATATATGAAAATACAGAAAGAAATGGCATATCCAGCTAGAGAAACTATGTGACTGAAAATCGACTCTTTAAACACCCTAGATATTTTTCTAGTTAGGTGGTTTTCTTTGTTTGATATAAAGCAGTAGCCTGGATTTAATTTGGGGGGAGGAAGTCCAAATTTTTTACAAAATAATGTTGAAAAAAGATGTATCACCTTTATCGTACAGAAAATATACAAATACATCATACAGAAATAAATGAGAAAATACCAATTTCACTTTAAGGCATAATTGTAAATTTTTCTTGTAATTTTGTCATCAAAATTTAATTTTTATAATGCCCCCCCTTTAAAGAAAATGGTTTTTATATGTTTTTTAAAGTATTTTCAAATCAGTGATTTTCAAAATGCGGTATTGTGGTTAGAATTTTCATAATTAGTCAAGGTTCGGAAATTTTTCTCTCCACTTTTTATAAGTTTGACAAGTACATATATAGATGTATTTTTACAGTTCTATTACAAATTTAGTTTTGGTGGAGTTGGGGGGAGGCGGTGGTCCCTAAGATTCATTTCCTTAGATAGAGGCATGGTTTGATGTGCCTATTTTTACACATAAGGAAAAAAATCTTTAGTTTACTTGGTTTCGCACACATTTTCAACTATGATTCACTAGTCTGAGCAGTATGGATGTTTACAATAAACAGTAGTGAGGGGGGTGGGTTGTAGTTTTTGGAAACCCTTCATGGCAATAGAAACAAATGGACTATAAACACTGAAAAACAATTGAACTAGAGATACCTGTCTAGTATCCTGTAGCACCACCTTTCGCCTTGACGACGGCAGTGATCTGTTTCGTTATGGACTCAACAAGACAATGTCAAGTGTTGGAGCGTTGGGAATCCATGAACCCTGAAGAATCTCTGATAGTTCATGAAGATTTGATGGAGGAGAGTCTTCTTTCTCAATGGCATTCCAGATGTGCTCGATAGGATTGAAGTCAGGCGACCTTGCTGGCCAGGGAAGTAAGTTCACATCTGTGGAGTGTTCATCCAACCATTGAGGTACAATTCAGGAGTGATAGCACAGTGTATTGTCATATTGAATGAAGAGGTCTCCAGTGGGATGTTGAATATGAACAAGAGGGAGCACATGGTCGTCAATGATATCCTGGTAACATTGACTTGTGAGGGACAATGTGACACTTAGCATGGATCCCATTTCAGTCCACATAAACAGTCCCCGGACAAGAACACCACCTCCACCAGCTAGAAAAGCATCCTGCTGACAAGGAGGACCCATCACTTCATGTGATTCGCACCATACTCATATCCTGCTATTAGCATGTACCAACATGAATCTTGACTCATCAGTCCAGGCAACATTTTTTCACATTTCTAAGATCCAGTAGCAATGTTCCCATGCTAATCTTTACACAAAGTGACGCACAGTTAGCAGAGGTATCCTCATTAGATGACTGCTTCTGTATCCCATAGCGATGAGATGCTGTATTGTGTGGTTACTTACACATCGCGCACCAGCGTTAAATTATTGAGTGATCTGTTACACTGTGGCCCATCTATCTGTTGTTACAATGCAAGCTAGCTGACGACGACCTCTTATCCACACGTCGATGTCCATGGCAGTTGCTCCTGGCAGGGATGGTTTTACTGGAATCAATATACTCATGGTACACTCTTGACACAGTGCCTCATGAAAATCCCAGTGCTTGCATGACTTTTGAGATGGAGTGACCCATTCGTCAGGTCATGTCAATTTGCCTATGATCAAATGCACTTAGATCATTTGTCTTACCTATACTGTGTTCGACTGTTACTGATACCATGAGCGTCACTCCTTATATTGTCAGATCGCTGCTAACTTCATTCCTTTTTCGTTTAGTTTTGCCCACTGTGCATAATTTGATTAATACCAATTGTCTCTAATTCAATTGCTCTTCAGTGTACACATTTACTGTAATTTTACTTACACATATATTTTTTATCAGGGATTATATATATTACATATTTATTAAAGGCTATGTATTAGGGATACCTATAAGTTTCAATTGTTTTTAATAAGTAAATTAGTTTCAGTTTGACTTAAATCTCAGATATATGAAGATGTTTTTTGTGGTTATATATTGTAAAACAGATTGTTGATGAATTCTTTTGAACAAAAAACACACGTTTCTATTAGCTCAATACAAAATGGCGGACTACCAACCTTCAGAAGAACATGTATGTTATTGCGTGTTGCTTCATTTTTGATTAGAATTTAACACAACAACTGCAAGAAAAAAATTTCAATACCTTAAAGGATGTACTAACACTGTTTTTCATTGTTAATTGTATCTTAATGGATTTTTTGAAGAAAAAAAAAAGTGCCACCTTTGATTCAGAAAATTTGCCAGCGGTGATTTTGATTTATCTGCTAGTGATTGAAATGGACAACCTGTTGAAGTCGATAATGGTGCATTAAAATCATTGGTTGATTCAGAACCAAGATTGACCATGAAAGAAATAGCTAACACACTTGGGACCACTTAGTTAACAGTGCAATGACACCTTCATGAAATCAGAAAGGCATCTAGGCAAGGCATTTGAGTTCCACATTAATTGTTGAATGCAAATGAAGATCAACAATGAACGATTTACATACCACCGTTGACTAGGCAACAAAGTAATCCATTTCCTAGCAGAAGCATCACTGCTGGTGAAAAATGGGTCCTATACAGAAATTGGAAACATTACCAATCAATGGCTTTTACCAAATCAACCAGTTACACCCACATCTAAACTGAGCCTTATATTGAAAAGATGCTATCAAGTATTTGGTGGGTCTGCATTGGGATAATTAATCTTGAGTTATTAAAACTGTGTGAAACAATTCCTGCTAATGCTCATTGTCAACAGTTTGAATCATTACATAATTAATTGTTGACCCCAGTTCTGAGCAACAGAGAATGTGTCGTATTACAAGATAATGCCAGATACCATGCAGCAGAAACAACCCAAGAAAAAATAAAGCAACGCGACTTTGAGGTTTCACTACATTCACCATGTTTACCTGATACTGTTCATCAGATTATTATTTGTTTAGATTTATGGAACATTTCCTTTAAAAAAAAATGAAATGTCAGCGACCTCCAAACTCACACCATGAAACATTTTTCATCCCAGCCAACGAATTTTTATAAGAGAAGGCAAAGGGTCATGGATAATGATGGTCAATAACATCGATCGGGAAATAAAAATTTTACTCGTATATGCAGAATCATACACAAGATTTTAAAGAGCCTTTTTTTTTTTTTACTGAAAACCGGGGATGGGATAGAAAAAACGTTCTCTCATAAGAAATTCGTAATAATATTTTTCAAATGGAGGAAGGTTAATCCCACCCCCTTGTACATGGCCTTGCATATATGTTTAACCTGGAAATAACTGATTATCTATGGGGATATCCCTGATATATATTAATTCACTAAGTCAATAGTTCAGTAACATAAGACTATGCAGAAGACAGGGCTGTGCTTATGACATTAGAGGCAGTGAGCAAAACAGATTTTAGCAGCCTTCAAAAACCTTTTAGCATAACACAATGGTAAAGAAAATGATCAGGGTTTAACATTACAAAATAAGGTTCTTCACTGGTACAAACATGAAAGGTAAAGATAAAGAAGTTAAATTAAAAATAGGAGATAAATTAAAATATGGATTATTACAATTATTATTATTATACCTATTATAATTATAACAAATCAATAAAGTCTAACTCAAGTGAACATAGCCACTTTTATTATATTATTACAACTTACAAAGTATTTTTTTTCAGCTTTTTGCACAGCGAAATTATCTACCAAATGTGAAAGGTCTAAAGAAAAAAAGTGATTTTTAATTGAAATAAGAGCTGAAGCGTCAAGGTGGGAGTTAGTCATAGTAGACCTTAAGTATGTTTTAATAAATTTCAATTTAGAGAATGAAGGTTCTGCTAAACTACAGTAACAGGGATTGTCAGCAAAATTTTGGGAGTGATTGCAACAATTAGTAAAGCATCCTGGAAACCACTTTCAAATTTATTTAAAAGTACTTACAAATATAGTGAAAATCGTTTATAACAACGCAGGTTATAACGACCAACCGCATATAACGATGGAATTTTTACAAGAAGTTTGGTTTGCTATTCTACTCCATACTAAATATGTCGGTTATAAGGATATCCATCGTATATAACGACGAAACCTGCTATAATGACGGCGATTTTGTAGTCTACGTAGATTCTAAGTAGGGAAATTAGCATCGGATATAATGACTGACTTAACCGTCATAAAACAGAACAACGTGGATTAGTTATGAAAATTTAAAGTTAGTTATCAAATTTAAGTGTTATTCTAATTTTGTTTATTTACAAATGTATGTCAGAAGAATTTTTAGCCTACAGCTAAACCTAAATGACAAAAATAATGAACTTAAAAAGTATCATTTATTTATTGAATATATCATGATCATATTCTTAAGGGGCCTATTCTATTGTTTCAGCGTAGAGCCCACAAAACTCTTAAACCGGCACTGTTCTGAAATCATTAGTATAAT
>QLNU02015360.1:259561830-259601425 GCA_006491805.2 Dysdera silvatica | reverse complement strand
TCTGTATTATATTGTTAATTTTATTTTCTGAATAAGTGCAAGTACATTCATTGATGTATATTAATTTTTATGAACTAAAAATATAAAGTAACCAAAAAATATTTTACCTTAGAGTGCTGTCATTCTGTCTGATAAATCTCTTTCGTAGAACAGTGCAGCTTCTTCAATTTCGTCTTCAGTTTTGTAGTCAAAAAGGCGGGAATTAAAGCCTTGAGATGTGGTATTGTTTTGCTTCCTGGTTCCAAAAAACGACAGGATATTTCAGATATTAAATAATCCATAAATGGGTTAAAAACAGATACTTTGAAATAATCACTGGGCTGTAATTTCGGAATATTTACGCGATGTTTTTGTCTACTGATTAAACGAGAAATTTTGACTTCAATATCCAAATCATTGACAATTTTTTCAGTGCTTGTATAAATAGATTTGAAATGCGCATCGTTTTTGCGACGATCCTTTAATATATTTAATACGCTAGTAAGCTTTTCCATACACTGAAAAAAATCTAACCCCGGTTCTTGGAAGCTGCGCGATATGGGCGAAGACAGACTGAAAACATTTGTACAAATTTGTCGAGAAATTATGAAACTAAAACTCAAAATGGATTTTAGTAACCAATTGCATCTTCTTGAAAACTGTCCCCAGCTATGCAAAGGCATTTCTGCTAAATAGGAAATAATGGCAAGTAACATTTAGTTAAAGCGTACTGTGCACTCGTTCTCAGTTGGCGCGTGATACCGTTAGCAGACGGGTTAGTCCATTGCAGTTTAGGGAAGGCCGTCTTGGAGGAACTGGTTTTTCCCACATGAAAAACCAGTTTCGGCAAGACGCCCTTCCCTAAACTGCAATGGACTAACCCGTCTGCTAACGGTATCAGGCGTCAGGTCTGCGCGAACGCACAATAAATAGTATTGACGTATGTTACAAGCTTTCAAAAGCGCCATATTCAGTCAATGCGATGTACGTACAATGAATATATATATATCAGGGTGTTTGGAAAATATCTGGCAAAACTTTAAGGGGTGGTAGGGGACACCAAATGAACCATATTGGCCGATATCCCCATGTTCGAAACGGAACGGCTTTGGCTGTAGAGTCAATTTATTGTTTACGGCCAGCTCGTTGCTACGTAACCAATTACATCAATTAAAATATTTTTTTCATACAGAATTTAAGTGATTCACCTAATAATACAGCAGAGACAAAAAAATCCGGAATTCCCTTTTCTGATTTTGATCTGTGTTACGATGTAGTGAAAATAAGCATAAAACTGCAATTTTATCACACTGAAAAACAATTGTGAACTACCAAGTAGGTGAAACAGCTGAAACACGTGAAATAAACAATTTTTGTCCATTGAACCCATATCCGAAAATGAGCCTTTCGCCCACTACAATCAATTAAGTGTTTCCATCCAGTGGCGCAACTAGGATTAGGTTCTGGGGGGATTGACTCATCATGACCAACCTTAACAAAGTTTTGGAAGGTTGTGATTATATATATATACCAACTTCAGATAGTACAGGCATATGCACCAACATCAAGCCATACCGACGAGGAGGTTGAGGAATTCTATGAAGAAATCAAACAGCTACATACCAAGGGGAAACAACACATCAAGCTCATCATGGGAGATTTTAATGCAAGAATTGGACAACAGGAACAAGGAGAGACATCGGTTGGTAAATACGGATACGGGGAAAGGAATGAACGTGGCGATCAACTCATAGAATTTGCCGAAGCTGAAAATCTTAGCATCATGAATTCATTTTTTAAGAAGAAACTACAAAGAAAATGGACATGGAAACACCCCAATGGAGGAACCAGCGAAATTGACTATATACTGGCAAACAAGAAATCAATTATTGAAGATTGCAGCATACTGAACAGATTTAATACTGGAAGTGATCATCGAATGGTGAGATGTAAAATGCACTTAAATACTAAACTAGAAAGGCAGAAGCTCATTAGGAAACAAGTATGTAAGAGGGTGGATTTAAAGAAATTAAAAGAAAATACCGAGGCATTCAAGTTGGAATTAAAAAATCGCTTTTCTGCACTGGAAGGACTTATTGAAGAAGTTGACATCTCAGAAGCAAATGAAAACATTGTTAAGACAATAATTGAAACTGCTGGGGAAATTGGTGGTGTAATATGTAAAAAGCAGAATAGCAAATTATCTGAGAAGACGAAACAACTCATGAAAAGGCGAAGACTTATGAAGGTGGACAATCAAAATACCAGTCGCAAGATCGAGTATGTAGAACTTTGCAAAACTTTGCGCAAAAACATGAAAGAAGATATAAGAAAATTCAATTGTGAGTTAGTAAGGAAGGCCATTGAAAGCAACAAGAGCCTTAGGGTTGTTAAAGGGAGTTTGTCTATTGGGAAGAAACACATCATTGCATTAAAAGGAGAGGATGGCACTGTAACAAGAAATAGGGAAGAAATACTTAGAAGAGTTGAAGAATTCTACAGAAAGCTGTATGAGGGAAACAGTGGATTAAACGAAGACTCTGAGATAGTCGAAGGAACAGCTCCTAAAATCTTAAAAGAAGAAGTAGCATTTGCAATAAAAAGTATGAAGAAAGGAAGATCCCCTGGCGATGATGGCATTACATTAGATATCTTAAAAGAAGCTGGAGAACATGTAGAAGACATACTCGCAAAATTCTTTACCAAATGCCTCAACAGTGGTAACATACCAAACCAATGGGATTCTGCAACAGTAATTCTTTTGCATAAAAAAGGTGATAAAGAGGATTTAAAAAATTACCGACCAATTAGCTTGTTACCTGCTATTTATAAAATCTTCACAAAAGTGCTAACACATCGCCTGCAGAAAAAATTAGATGCAGCTCAACCAAGAGAACAAGCTGGATTTCGAAGTGGATTCAGTACAGTGGACCATATTCAAGTATTAAGAGAATTAATTGAAAGAACACATGAATATGAACTTCCATTGTGTGTGGCATTTATTGACTATGAGAAGGCCTTTGACTCTATTAAAACATCAGCAGTCATCAACTCTTTAAGATCAGCAGACATCGAGGATGTGTACATTGACATGGTGAAACGTGTGTATAAAAATGCAAGTGCAAAATTTCGGTTACATAAAGATACCGAAGCTATCAAAATTGGTAAAGGTGTGAGGCAGGGAGATACCATTTCTCCAAAACTTTTTACTTCAGCTTTACAGATGATTTTTCAGCAGATAAATTGGAATAACAGGGGAATAAAAATAAATGGTGAATATTTAAATCATTTGCGGTTTGCTGATGACATTGTTATTTTTTCAACGAACCCATCAGAACTCCAAGACATGGTACAGGAGCTCTCAACTAGAAGTAAAGAAGTTGGACTCAAGATGAACCTACAAAAAACTAAGATCATGTTCAATAATTTCGTAGAGGAAACAAAAATACAAGTTGACAACATTGAGCTAGAAATTGCTGATTCATATATTTACCTTGGCCAGCTGATTTCAATGGATGGCAACATTATGAAAGAACTCAACAGACGTATTAAACTTGGCTGGAGTGCATTTGGAAGAAACAGTTTTAT
This sequence comes from Dysdera silvatica, assembly GCA_006491805.2. Classification (NCBI taxonomy): domain Eukaryota; kingdom Metazoa; phylum Arthropoda; class Arachnida; order Araneae; family Dysderidae; genus Dysdera; species Dysdera silvatica. The sequence continues at coordinate 259,597,858 of QLNU02015360.1, read as the reverse complement.
CCTGAAGGGGAAATTGCCTTTATGTCTAAAAAGAAAAGTCTTCAACCAGTGTGTATTGCCAGTCCTCTCTTATGGATCAGAGACATGGAGTCTAACAGTTGGAGCAATACGAAAGTTACAGACAACGCAAAGGAGCATGGAGAGGTGCATGCTTGGAATAACTAGGAGAGATCGAAAAAGAAACACTTGGGTGAGAGAGCAAACTAGAGTAGAGGACATCATTGTTAAAGTAAAAGGGCTGAAATGGCGATGGGCTGGGCATATTGCAAGAAGAACTGATCAACGATGGACAACAGAAATTCTGAACTGGATTCCAAGAGACCACCGAAGACCTAGAAAACGTCCTCAAACTAGATGGGTGGATGAAATAAGAAAAGAGGTTGGGGTGACGTGGAAACGAATGGCCCAGGATAGACTTGTGTGGAAAGCATTTGGAGAGACCTTCATCCAGCAGTGGATAGATAATGGTTGAATATGATGATGATATATATATATCATCATCATCATATTCAACCATTATCTATCCACTGCTGGATGAAGGTCTCTCCAAATGCTTTCCACACAAGTCTATCCTGAGCAATTCGCTTCCACGTCACCCCAACCTGTTTTCTTATTTCATCCACCCATCTAGTTTGAGGACGTTTTCTAGGTCTTCGGTGGTCTCTTGGAATCCAGTTCAGAATTTCTGTTGTCCATCGTTGATCAGTTCTTCTTGCAATATGCCCAGCCCATCGCCATTTCAGCCCTTTTACTTTAACAATGATGTCCTCTACTCTAGTTTGCTCTCTCACCCAAGTGTTTCTTTTTCGATCTCTCCTAGTTATTCCAAGCATGCACCTCTCCATGCTCCTTTGCGTTGTCTGTAACTTTCGTATTGCTCCAACTGTTAGACTCCATGTCTCTGATCCATAAGAGAGGACTGGCAATACACACTGGTTGAAGACCTTTCTTTTTAGACACAAAGGCAATTTCCCCTTCAGGATAAAACTGTTTCTTCCAAATGCACTCCAGCCAAGTTTAATACGTCTGTTGAGTTCTTTCATAATGTTGCCATCCATTGAAATCAGCTGGCCAAGGTAAATATATGAATCAGCAATTTCTAGCTCAGTGTTGTCAACTTGTATTTTTGTTTCCTCTACAAAATTATTGAACATGATCTTAGTTTTTTGTAGGTTCATCTTGAGTCCAACTTCTTCACTTCTAGTTGAGAGCTCTTGTACCATGTCTTGGAGTTCTAATGGGTCCGTTGAAAAAATAACAATGTCATCAGCAAACCGCAGATGATTTAAATATTCACCATTTATTTTTATTCCCTTGTTATTCCAATTTATCAGCTGAAAAATCATCTGTAAAGCAGAAGTAAAAAGTTTTGGAGAAATGGTATCTCCCTGCCTCACCCCTTTGCCAAGTTTGATAGTTTTGGTATCTTTATGTAACCGAAATTTTGCACTTGCATTTTTATACACACGTTTCACCATGTCAATGTACACATCCTCAATGTCTGTTGATCTTAAAGAGTTGATGACTGCTGATGTTTTTATAGAGTCAAAGGCCTTCTCATAGTCAATAAATGCAACACACAATGGAAGTTCATATTCATGTGTTCTTTCAATTAATTCTCTTAATACTTGAATATGGTCCACTGTACTGAATCCACTTCGAAATCCAGCTTGTTCTCTTGGTTGAGCTGCATCTAATTTTTTCTGCAGGCGATGTGTTAGAACTTTTGTGAAGATTTTATAAATAGCAGGTAACAAGCTAATTGGTCGGTAATTTTTCAAATCCTCTTTATCACCTTTTTTATGCAAAAGAATTACTGTTGCAGAATCCCATTGGTTTGGTATGTTACCGCTGTTAAGACATTTGGTAAAGAATTTTGCAAGTATGTCTTCTACATATTCTCCAGCTTCTTTTAGGATATCTAATGTAATACCATCATCACCAGGGGCTCTTCCTTTCTTCATATTTTTTATTGCAAATGAAACTTCTTCTTTTAAGATTTTAGGAGCTGTTCCTTCGACTATTTCAGTGTCTTCGTTTAATTCACTGTTACTTTCGTATAGTTTTTTGTAGAATTCTTCAACTCTTCTAAGTATTTCTTCCCTATTTCTTGTTACGGTGCCATCCTCTCCTTTTAATGCAATGATGTGTTTCTTCCCAACAGATAAACTTCCTTTAACAACCCTAAGGCTCTTGTTATTTTCAATGGCTTTCCTTACTAGCTCACAGTTGAATTTTCTTATGTCTTCTTTCATGCTTTTGCGCAGAGTTTTACAAAGTTCTATGTACTCAATCCTGGAACTGGTATTTCGATTGTCCACCTTCATATCTCTTCGCCTTTTCATGAGCTGTTTCGTCTTCTCAGATAATTTGCTATTGTGCTTTTTACAGGTTACACCACCAATTTCCCCAGCAGTTTCAACTATTGTCTTAACAATGTTTTCATTTGCTTCTGAGATATCAATTTCTTCAATAAGTCCTTCCAGTGCAGAAAAGCGATTTTTTAATTCCAACTTGAATGCCTCGGTATTTGCTTTCAGTTTCATTAAATCCACCCTCTTACTTACTTGTTTCCTAATGAGCTTCTGTCTTTCTAATTTAGTATTTAAGTGCACTTTACATCTCACCATTCGATGATCACTTCCAGTATTAAATCTGTTCAGTACGCTGCAATCTTCAATAATTGATTTCTTGTTTGCCAGGATATAGTCAATTTCGCTAGTTCCCCCATTTGGGTGTTTCCATGTCCATTTTCTTTGCGGTTTCTTCTTAAAAAATGAATTCATGATGCTAAGATTTTCAGCTTCTGCAAATTCGATGAGTTGATCGCCACGTTCATTCCTTTCCCCATATCCGTATTTACCAACCGATGTCTCTCCTTGTTCCTGTTGTCCAATTCTTGCATTGAAATCCCCCATGATGAGCTTGATATGTTGTTTCCCTTTTGTGTGTAACTGTTTGATTTCTTCATAAAATTCTTCAACCTCTTCGTCGGTATGGCTTGATGTTGGTGCATATACCTGTACTATTTGAAGTTGGTATCGCTGGGTTAGTTGAACAACGAGCCTCGCTGCTCGATCTGATGTACTTTCAACTTCCAGAAGACAGTCTTTAATTCTTTTGTTGATTAAGAAGCCAACACCACTTGTTCTTCCAGTTTCCGTTCCTCTATAATAAAACAAATGTCCGCTTTTCAGTTCCACCAACTCTTCACCTTTTCTTCTAACTTCACTGAGTCCTACAATGTCCCATTTGATCTTGTCTAGTTCCTCTTCCAATTCCTGAAGTTTTGCTTCAGAAGCAAGGGATCGTCCATTAAACGTAGCCAAGGTCAATAACAAACGGCAGCCTGGGCCATTCCAGTGATTCTTAGCACCCCCTGCTTTCATGCCACGCTGACCGCTGCCTTGATCAGGAGCACTCCAGCACCTGGAGACTAGGGGCCATGGTTTTTGGTGTATTAGCATATTGGAGGAATTAGCCATCATTTCACCACGCTGGCTAGACGGGTTGGTGAATTAGCCCTCCCCTTCCGCCTTTCTATCCGTGCAGCAAATATTAATTTGCCACATAAATAGAAAGCTCAGCCTGCACCACTTGAAGGCGGGGTAGGACACTAGGTTACTGGCCTGGCCGGTTCCACACATCGTCACATACGTTCAGCGTGTGGGTCTCCTTCCAGTTAGATACCAGCAACCCTTTTGCAGGCCATATATATATATAAAACCATAATTTCTTAATAAGAAACTGAAAGAAGGTGAAAATGCAAAGCCACCAAACTTAATCAGTAGGCGTCTGGTGCCCCTGCATTTTTTATTTCTTTTTTAACGTGCCTATAGACGTTAATTGCCATTTTTGGGTAAATGTTTAATTAATTGTTTCATTAATCAAACATTAATTCATTTATAAAATTTACCGCTGTTTTAATTCCAACGTGTGTATAGGTGGCTCAAATTTAAACTTACTTCATTCTGCTGAAATATATGCAATTATATTAAACTAAAATAATAAACTTTGAACTGCAGTGCAGTTACTGCACTGAATAAATATTTTGTAAAGCAAGTAACTGGCGCAGTATAGCCCAGATGCTCTTGCGCCATAAAAAAGCCAAACAATCAATCAATCAATCATGTAAGAGGATAGGAATGTCTCAAACATGCAGCCACTAAATTTATAAATACAAACTAAAAATTATATAAATGGCCACTAAACATAAAAAAAAACTATATGAGTAAAATGACCATCATTTTAATCCAAGTTCAATTCTTCTTGGCTTCTTTGAGAGATCATCAAGAACTTCTTTTTCGTTTACAGAAATATGTTGACGAATGTACATCAAAGCAAGCCCGTTTAGTCTTTCCATTCCAGTTGTGTTTCTTAAATAAAATTTTGGCAACTTTAAAATCGAAAATGACCTTTCGGGAGTGCCAGTTGGACCGGAAGAGTCATCATGATGTGCAATAGTTCATGCATAACAGAAAAGAGATGTTTGTTGCACATAGTTATAGCTTTATTTGCACATTTTGATGCTTTTTCTAATGATTTTAAGGTTTGAAACCATAAAGTCAGCTCACCATAAATATTTGGTGAAAGGTTGTAAAACTTAGTTAATTCACCTATGTTTGTCTTTAGTTCTTTTTTGTTTTTATCCTTTGGGCATAAGAATGACTGAAATGGTCTAGAACATTTTTCTGTTTGCAGAATTTTTCATTAAAGGAAGCCATGAATGAATCCAAAAAGGGGATGAAGACTGACCGCCTATAATAATCTACAGTCTTATCGGCAGGAATATTTACCCTGTTTTTTTGTTTGCCAACTACTCTTGGTATAGTAATAGACACAGCCAGTTTAAAGCAAATGTCTTCAAGTGCTTGACAAACTTTTGAAAAAGAAACTTCAGCTTCGTCTCTCATTTTCTATAATGACTGTTTAACATTCATGGCAGATGAAACAACCAAACTAAGATCAAGATTCACGGTCTGTAAATATTGCAAATAGTGTTAATATATTAAATATGCTCAATGGAAGGGACATTTGAAAAGCAGATTCCAGAATCAGAAGACTAATCAGGAACTAGCATCTGCATATGGCACTCGAAAGAAGGTGCGCTTCAGTAGCAGTTGTTCGGCCTGTATTCCATGCTGAAATGTGGCCAAGTGCACCTAATACAGGCTCAATCAACTCTAAAAATGTGTTAACTGCGTCATGCCGATCAATCCAACGTGTTGCGCACAGTCTTTTAAGTTTGTGAATATGTGGGCTGCATTCCAAAGCTTCAATTTCAACTTTTAAGTCCTTTGCCTCTTGGAATAATTGAAAAAGTTGTAAGCTTTTTCTATGGTTCCCATACAATTTCTTACAGATGAAATTTCACAACCATTAGAAATAGCGAGGTTTAGACAATGAGCACTGCAGTGAACATACAGAGCTTTAGGAAACTTTCGTGAAATTATAGTTTGAGCACCTTTATGTATCCCACTCATTGCACTAACACCATCGTAACCTTGCCCAACAAGATTTTGTGCATTGACACCCAAATCAGATATTCCTTTCAGGATTACCTTCGCAAGACCTGCACCAGTTGCATCAGAGACAGGTAGAAATTGTAAAAACTCTTCCTTTACAATACCTTTTTCAAAAACCTTACACAAAATGACATTTGCTGAATACCACTTATGTCTGTCGTTTCATCTGCCAACACAGAGAAGTATCGTGCTTCATTCACCTGAGAAACAAGTTTTTTCACAATGACACTGCCATTAGAAGGGGCTGTTCTTAAATGTTGTTTTAGTACTTCATCCCCTGCATTTGCTCTGAACCTTAAAAGAGCTCTGAAATGGCCTTCTCCTTTCTGGCCTTCAACTGCTGTTAGGTCAAGGTGTCCAGTGTCCCGATGGCCACGAAGTGCAAACCCTTCCTTTGCACATACCATTACAGTTTTAATGATCGGTTTGATTTTTTGTCGGTTTCTTGTAATCTTAGCCTGCAAGGTCTTGTCCAGTACCACATCTATGAACTGTTGCTCACCAGTAAAATTAGCAAGAAAATTGATAGCCCTTTCCTTACATTTTGTATGCTACTACATCTCTTCGTGTCGCTTGAAATCTTCTTTAGCATTTTTCCAATTGCCCTATGGGACAGAAACGAACTAACCGGCAGGTGAAGACTGCTGAACAACTCCTGAACAATGAAATAGAGCACATAACTTGCAAAACGCTCCATCTTTAATAGGTGAGTACAGGTATACTAACCACTTCCAAATTGAGAATCACTTTACTTGAAATTTTAAGTTTCTAGCCCCTAAACATGGAAAATGGAAGCTGAGATCAGGTGTCCAGGGTTTCTCAACCAGATTCTTCTTCAGATCATCAGTTATCTAAAGTCAGTAAATTAAAGTAAAATACCTAGAAGGGCAATAGTAAACAAATTCAGAAATCAACACACTAAAAAACCCAGAACACCGCCATTTTTTTTCAGCGGAGGAAGAGAAAAATAACTTTGTAAGGTGCATATTAAAATTGAGAGTGTGAGATTTTCCGTTGACATCAAGCGACTTAAAATTTGTTATTCACGATTATCTGGAACAAAGGGGAAGAAAGATTTGTAGGTTCGAAAACAACAGTCCATGATTTCATTTTATCAGTTTTAAAGAGGCACCCAGAATTAAGAATGCGCTTTGCAACCAATATTAAATGAAGTAGTGCTGATATTACCATAAATGATTTAAAAGATTACATTGAAAATCCTTAGACGAAGAAACTACATGGCTTTCTACAATGACTCAAAATATATGAAAAAATACAATTGAAAAGCAAAATATAATCGCAAATAAAATATAACAAACAACTCTTTAAACTTAAAATAAGACTAGAAACAAGTTTCACAATTACACATCAACGATAGGTAACCAAAACAAACAAAAGAGGAAAAGTTGAAATAAAATTGTCATAAAAAGTTGTTATTTAACTCACTACATCAAGTTCTGAGTCTTTGCAAACTTCCTCTTCGAGGAAGTAGACGAAATAAGCTGGGCCCGATTCATTCCGCCAATTACATCTGACCATTTGTAATCAATGACATCTGCATTATCTAGTCATTTCCATGCTTTTATATCTTGAGTCATTGAAGAAAGCCTTGTAGTTTCTTCGTCCAAGGATTTTCAATGCAATCTTTTAAATCATTTACTGTAATAGCAGCACTACTTCTTTTGACATTGGCTTCAAAGCGCATTCTTAGTTCTGGGTGCCTCTTTAACAATGATAAAATGAAATCATGTCCAGGAATGTTATTTTTGAACCTAGGAACCTTTCTCCCCGTTTGTTCCAGATAATCGTGAATAACAAATTTTAAGTAGTTGATGTCAACGGAAAATCTCACACTCTAAGTTTTAATATGCACCTCACAAAGTTATTTTTCTCTTCCTCCTCTGAAAAAAAATGGCGGTGTTCCGGGTTTTTTATTGTGTCGATTTCTGAATTTGTTTACTATTGTCATTCTAGGTATTTTAAAGTGAAGAGAAGCTTTTCTCTGACTCATTTGGAATGAATGAAATTAAGGCAGAGATGCAATTTCTCTTCTGCTTCTTTCGTAATTTTTGTTATTTCGTGCTCCCAGTTTTCTTTTGTAATCTCGTGGAATTTTCATCTAAGGGTCAAAAAATAAACAAAATAAAAATAAAACAAAACAAAATAAAACATAAATAGATATCTATATTTTGTTACAGAAAAAAAAAGTTATCTAAATTTACTTAATTTTATAAACGTGAGGGAAAAATCGAAAGAGGTATACTTTGCTCCATGACAAACACTGGAGCAAAGTATCCCCATTTTTGGAGCACTGTTACACCGACTTACGATTTTGTCAATAAATACAACAAATGAGCTTAGATCAATTTCTGAGATAATTCATTTGAAAAATTATTTTCCAGGGGGGAGGGCTCAGCCCCCTCCAGCACCAGGCTGGCTACGGCTCTGAGTGCATGCTTGCAATAACTAGGAAGGATCGAAAAAGAAACACTTGGGTGAGAGAGAAAACTAGAGTAGAGGGCACCATCGTTAAAGTAAAAAGGGTGAAATGGAAATGTGCTGGGCATATTGCAAGAAGAACTGATCAACGATGGACAACAGAAATTCTGAACTGGATTCCAAGAGACCACCGAAGACCTAGAAAACGTCCTCAAACTAGATGGGTGGATGAAATAAGAAAACAGGTTGGGGTGACATGGAAGCGAATTGCTCAGGATAGACTTGTGTGGAAAGCATTTGGAGAGACCTTCATCCAGCAGTGGATAGATAATGGTTGAATATGATGATGATGATCATCATCATATTCAACCATTATCTATCCACTGCTGGATGAAGGTCTCTCCAAATGCTTTCCACACAAGTCTATCCTGAGCAATTCGCTTCCACGTCACCCCAACCTGTTTTCTTATTTCATCCACCCATCTAGTTTGAGGACGTTTTCTAGGTCTTCGGTGGTCTCTTGGAATCCAGTTCAGAATTTCTGTTGTCCATCGTTGATCAGTTCTTCTTGCAATATGCCCAGCCCATCGCCATTTCAGCCCTTTTACTTTAACAATGATGTCCTCTACTCTAGTTTGCTCTCTCACCCAAGTGTTCCTTTTTCGATCTCTCCTAGTTATTCCAAGCATGCACCTCTCCATGCTCCTTTGCGTTGTCTGTAACTTTCGTATTGCTCCAACTGTTAGACTCCATGTCTCTGATCCATAAGAGAGGACTGGCAATACACACTGGTTGAAGACCTTTCTTTTTAGACACAAAGGCAATTTCCCCTTCAGGATAAAACTGTTTCTTCCAAATGCACTCCAGCCAAGTTTAATACGTCTGTTGAGTTCTTTCATAATGTTGCCATCCATTGAAATCAGCTGGCCAAGGTAAATATATGAATCAGCAATTTCTAGCTCAATGTTGTCAACTTGTATTTTTGTTTCCTCTACGAAATTATTGAACATGATCTTAGTTTTTTGTAGGTTCATCTTGAGTCCAACTTCTTTACTTCTAGTTGAGAGCTCCTGTACCATGTCTTGGAGTTCTGATGGGTTCGTTGAAAAAATAACAATGTCATCAGCAAACCGCAAATGATTTAAATATTCACCATTTATTTTTATTCCCTTGTCATTCCAATTTATCTGCTGAAAAATCATCTGTAAAGCTGAAGTAAAAAGTTTTGGAGAAATGGTATCTCCCTGCCTCACACCTTTACCAATTTTGATAGCTTCGGTATCTTTATGTAACCGAAATTTTGCACTTGCATTTTTATACACACGTTTCACCATGTCAATGTACACATCCTCGATGTCTGTTGATCTTAAAGAGTTGATGACTGCTGATGTTTTAATAGAGTCAAAGGCCTTCTCATAGTCAATAAATGCCACACACAATGGAAGTTCATATTCATGTGTTCTTTCAATTAATTCTCTTAATACTTGAATATGGTCCACTGTACTGAATCCACTTCGAAATCCAGCTTGTTCTCTTGGTTGAGCTGCATCTAATTTTTTCTGCAGGCGATGTGTTAGCACTTTTGTGAAGATTTTATAAATAGCAGGTAACAAGCTAATTGGTCGGTAATTTTTTAAATCCTCTTTATCACCTTTTTTATGCAAAAGAATTACTGTTGCAGAATCCCATTGGTTTGGTATGTTACCGCTGTTAAGACATTTGGTAAAGAATTTTGCAAGTATGTCTTCTACATGTTCTCCAGCTTCTTTTAAGATATCTAATGTAATGCCATCATCGCCAGGGGATCTTCCTTTCTTCATACTTTTTATTGCAAATGAAACTTCTTCTTTTAAGATTTTAGGAGCTGTTCCTTCGACTATCTCAGAGTCTTCGTTTAATCCACTGTTACTTTCATATAGTTTTTTGTAGAATTCTTCAACTCTTCTAAGTATTTCTTCCCTATTTCTTGTTACAGTGCCATCCTCTCCTTTTAATGCAATGATGTGTTTCTTCCCAATAGACAAACTCCCTTTAACAACCCTAAGGCTCTTGTTGCTTTCAATGGCCTTCCTTACTAACTCACAATTGAATTTTCTTATATCTTCTTTCATGTTTTTGCGCAAAGTTTTGCAAAGTTCTACATACTCGATCCTGGAACTGGTATTTTGATTGTCCACCTTCATATCTCTTCGCCTTTTCATGAGCTGTTTCGTCTTCTCAGATAATTTGCTATTCTGCTTTTTACATATTACACCACCAATTTCCCCAGCAGTTTCAATTATTGTCTTAACAATGTTTTCATTTGCTTCTGAGATGTCAACTTCTTCAATAAGTCCTTCCAGTGCAGAAAAGCGATTTTTTAATTCCAACTTGAATGCCTCGGTATTTTCTTTTAATTTCTTTAAATCCACCCTCTTACATACTTGTTTCCTAATGAGCTTCTGCCTTTCTAGTTTAGTATTTAAGTGCATTTTACATCTCACCATTCGATGATCACTTCCAGTATTAAATCTGTTCAGTACGCTGCAATCTTCAATAATTGATTTCTTGTTTGCCAGTATATAGTCAATTTCGCTGGTTCCTCCATTGGGGTGTTTCCATGTCCATTTTCTTTGCGGTTTCTTCTTAAAAAATGAATTCATGATGCTAAGATTTTCAGCTTCGGCAAATTCTATGAGTTGATCGCCACGTTCATTCCTTTCCCCATATCCGTATTTACCAACCGATGTCTCTCCTTGTTCCTGTTGTCCAATTCTTGCATTGAAATCCCCCATGATGAGCTTGATATGTTGTTTCCCTTTGGTGTGTAACTCTTTGATTTCTTCATAAAATTCTTCAACCTCTTCGTCGGTATGGCTTGATGTTGGTGCATATACCTGTACTATCTGAAGTTGGTATCGCTGGGTTAGTTGAACAACGAGCCTCGCTGCTCGATCTGACGTGCTTTCGACTTCAAGAAGGTAGTCTTTAATTCTTTTGTTGATTAAGAAGCCAACACCACTTGTTCTTCCAGTTTCCGTTCCTCTATAATAAAACAAATGTCCACTTTTAAGTTCCACCAACTCTTCACCTTTTCTTCTAACTTCACTGAGTCCTACAATGTCCCATTTGATCTTGTCAAGTTCTTCTTCCAATTCCTGAAGTTTTGCTTCAGAAGCAAGGGATCGTCCATTATACGTTGCCAAGGTCAATAACAAACGGCAGCCTGGGCCATTCCAGTGATTCTTAGCACCCCCTGCTTTCATGCCACACTGACCGCTGCCTTGATCAGGAGCACTCCAGCACCTGGAGACTAGGGGCCATGGTTTCTGGTGTGTCAACATAATGGAGGAATTAGCCATAATTTCACCACGCTGGCTAGACGGGTTGGTGAATTAGCCCTCCCCTTCCGCCTTTCTATCCGTGCAGCAAATATTAATTTGCCACATAAATAGAAAGCTCAGCCTGCACCACTTGAAGGCGGGGTAGGACACTAGGTTACTGGCCTGGCCGGTTCCACACATCGTCACATACGTTCAGCGTGTGGGTCTCCTTCCAGTAAGATACCAGCAACCCTTTTGCAGGCCATATATATATATATATATATATTTTAGTGGTACCTGGCTACGGACTTGCATGCTGTAATTGTATCGATACATGCTGTAAAAATTTTTGAACAACCCCGAAATTAAATCCTGGCTACGGTCTTGATATATATATACATTTAAACCCCACTATAACGGTCACCTCTACACAACGGTCACCTCCGAAGACTAGCCACATATGAATGGAACCGAACCCGTTCCAGAGGTTTAACATTAGGTCTAACCTCCAAACAACGAAATCCCAACAATGGCTACCCGGTAGGCATTACACAAAAAAAAAAAAATACTGTATATCTGAAACCCAAATTGTCAACAACGTAAAGTTTACTTGACGATATTTTCTTTCAAGGTGCTACATTGAAACACATGATGTTCATTTTATAACTTTATAAGTACAGCCCTTCTTGTTAATACGGTGTCGATATTTATGACCGACCATCCCAATATTTTGTCTACGCAAACAATCACTGTCCACTAAAAACTGGTTTTTAGCAGTTTCGGTTCTTTATATGTTGTAACCATTAAATAGTGTCATCTCAATCTAACTTGTCATTTGAACGCCAGTTTGTAATCACGATGAAGTTTTCCACGAAAATTCTGAAGTCTGAACAGTGGCGGATTTCGAAGTAGGCACAAAAGGCACAGTCCTAAGGGCGGCACTTATCGGAGGGGGCGGCATCAAAAATTTAAAATAAAAAATTCCAAACTCGATAATGTTGAAAATTCTTCTCTTTAGTTATTGCCCTGTCTCCCCAATAGCGATGACATATAAGCGACTACTTTAACTTGCCTGCAAATGCAAACTACAGAATCGAAAGACAAAGGGCTATAATATTGCTCATAATGTTTATATTGCAATATCAGATATTTCCTACCAGACGAGCGGATGGATCTAGCATTAACACTTGGAAATTGTCATTAGGTGTTGATTTTAACTTTTAACTTTGGGAAAAGCTAGAATGGAAACGTTTCGAAAAATCGTTTTTACATGTAAAATGTTAAGAGTATGCTATGCTTTTTTCTTTTTTTTTTTCAAATATTCCTTTTCGTGTAAGGAAAGGAGGGGGCGGTAGTATAGGCTGTGCTTAAGGGCAGCAATTTTATAAAAAAAAAAAAAAAAAGCAAATGGAAGTTATCCAAGACAGTACAAAAGGTGTCAGTATATGAAAATTAGCAACGCTTTCATAGGCGCCGACTTGAAAAATTATTGGAGGGGTTCCGAAAATTTTAAATCGAATGACCGGTGCATTTTTCAAAGGATTTAAGTGCAATTTAAATTTCATTATCAGGTTATTTGGTACAATAAGACACCTGAGATGTTAAAATGAAGGAAATTGTAGTTAATTATAGAACAAAAATTTCTCTTGGTAATTATTTATTTAATTTATTTCGGTTTTGTAGGCATAAAAAAATTACAAAGATTCGCCCCGGGGCTTTGTGTGTTGACCATTATTTGGCAATTGCGTTAGCCCTGAGAAGGGTAATAATATCTTACGAAAACATTTAGATGAAAAAAGAAGTCAAATGACGGTGTGCATATATTTCCGCACGCGTATTTTCCCCATGAGCAAAAATATTAGAGGTGCAAGGAACTCACAACAAGTTCAAAAAGTGTCTCGAACATACGAAGTCGGCGCCAGTGAACGATTTATATTTGTGAGAAGCCATAAATATATGAGATTTTAAAAAATAGGGAAGATATTCGCAGCTGTCATTTCGGGACGTGAACTAGCAAAACGAAGAGTTGGAAGATGAGAAATGGAGGACTTAACAAGTGCTGTTAGAATGACTTTCTAACTATTGATCAAAAACTTGTAATCAAAAGTCCAAAAATTGAAATATGTTTTAATTGCAGAATTTTTCCTCACCTGACGAAGCTCAAAAAATATAGACAGAGATGATGATGGGGAAGGGTTGGATATCGTTCTCAGATTGGTAAGAATAACAAATATGAAAGCCAGCGAATTTGTTTGCGTGGACGAAGATTTAAAAGTTTCTGCTACGTTTAAATACCACCGGCGCAGCATGACCATTGTAGTCTTTGAGCCGTAAAACCACAAAACAAACAAACGTTTAAATACCATTCAGGAGGTGCTAGAAAACCTGATGGAAGGGAAAAAAGTCAGTGGCGGATTTATAAAATTGCCGCCCTTAGGCACAGCCTGTACTGCCGCCCCCTCCCTCCTTTACAAAGAAAGGAAGATTTAAATCAAACAACAATATCAATCAACGTTTATTGGCGTAGTGATACCAACGCCGATGGTATGGCGTGATTAGATGGTGAAACGTTCGAAAGAAAATAAATATTTCTGCCTTCGGTGGGACCTGAACCCACGACCTTCCACTTGCCGGGCGGAGGCTCTACCCACTGAGCTACGAAGGACAATATATAATCTCTTTACGAACGTATATATATTGTTGCCAGTTATTTCGCAGAATGGTGTAGTACATAGACTACTATTTAAACCAAATTGCAAAGAGACTGGTATTAAATTGATCGAAATGCCCGTTGCAGCATATGTATTTATATAAATCGAACACTACGCAGATTAAATCAAACAACAATGTCAATCAATCAACGTTTATTGGCGTAGTGATACCAACGCCGATGGTATGGCGTGATTAGATGGTGAAACGTTCGAAAGAAAATAAATATTTCTGCGTTCAAAAAAAAAAAAAGAAAGGAATATTTGTTTAAAAAAAACGCATATCATACTCTTAACATTTGATATGTAAAGGAGATTTTTCATATAATTATTCAAACTAATAAGATACAACTCAAAATTATTGCTACCATAATCGCCAACTTCGTGGATTCGAGACATTTTTTGAATCCACAATAATTTTAGTATGGATTCCTGGAACCTCTGATGTTTTTGCGTGTATTTCCCGTATTTGGGAAAATATGCTTAAGCATCCTTGCAGGAATGTTTTCGTTATCAGTTTAAGTTTTTAACATGGGCGTTCCCAGAATTATATGCAGGGGGGTGCATCCAGGAAAAATTCCAATTGAATAGTGTGATTGGACCATAATTTCTTGTGGAGTCACTCTTTTTTCCCCTTTTTTCATAAGGCAAGGGGGGTGCATTCACCCCCTTGAACCCCCTCGGAGATCCCATGGTTTTTCATTATTCATTCTTCTACTATTAGTATATATAACAAACGTGTTAAGCCTGGATTTATAAATGGGTACGCTGGGCAAATACCCAGGGGCAAAATTTTCAGGGCCCTTTGTCTTTCGATTCTGTAGTTCGTATTTGTAAACAAGTTGAAGTGGTCGCTTATATGCTATTGGTGAAACAGGGCAATAATTAAAAGAAACATTTTTTCAACATTGTCGAGTTTGGACAATTTTATGTTTAAGTACTTCGATGCTGCCCCTAGGCCTGTGCCTTCTGTGCCTACTTAGAAATCCGCTACTGGAAAAAGTGATGAGGAAATAGAAGAGAAAAAGGGTGAAACTGACACAAAAACCTAACATCGAAACATATTTCGATGTTTGGCCAAAGTTTTGCGAGATCCAAAAGTTTGCTCTGATGATCAGTTATACAAAAGAGCTACAAATATTATTATTTCCTTAGAAAAGAATATTTGGCATAAAAAGGCAAAAAAATTACGAATCAATGATTTTTCAATGTATAAGTGAATAGAAATAAATGAAAATTAATGTATTTAAAATGACTAATTTTTATTATTAATTTTATTTCTTTTTATATACTGAACCTCCAAAAAACAGCCACCTCCGAAGGACGGTCGCCTTTGTAGAGTCCCGTCAGTTAGCGTTATTCGGAGGTTTTACTGTATATTGTTATGATCTGATAATCCGCATAGCTAGTTACTTTTCTTATCTCATCGACGAATATCGCTAAATAAACTAAATACACAGACAGAGCTGGCTAATTTGTAGTTCGTTTTGACATTACCTAAACAACGCATTTGCGATTACGAAGTCCACGCGTATGCGCAGAACGTTGTGGAGCATAAAAATATCCTCCTCTAATGGAGAGCCAGATAAGCGTGCTTCAGTAGTGGTCTTGCTGTTAGTGTAAACGCAGCGTGAAAAGCGCGGGACGCTAGTCGAAATGAGTGGTTGGAAGTAGCAGAAGAAGCGGAGTATCAAAAATGCTTGAAGGCCCATGATTCTGTAACCTGGTTTCCTATCGGAATGCCGTTTTTAAAAGACGTGCATTTTAATGTATGCCACAATACTGTGAGTGTTTGAAAATTTTACTTTTTAACGTCTTTCCGATATCATTATGTATTTAATATATTCCTATAAACATATTTACCATGTATAAGCACGCATACTAAGAAGCGTTCAAATATTACGTAAGCACCGTGTGGAGGGGAGGGGGTTGTCGTTGCGCTTATTTTCCTATGTTAGCCAATGTTAATTTTGCTTACTAGGGTGGGGGTTGAGAAATGGCCAAAATATTGCTTACGTAATACTTGAAACACCAATGACGGACACAGACTCTTTTTTGGGGGGATGGGCGGGGGTCAAGGACAGAATTTGCCATGGTCTTGGAATAACACCCTTCATTTATCATGAAAGTTGGAATTTTTTACAGTGAAAAAATACGTTTTGGGGAGTGTCATAATCCCTGTGACCACCCCCACTGTGTTCGCCCTTGTTGAATACTCCCGTGGTAGCGTTATCCGGTTTATTTTTTCAAAAACATTGCATACTCGTTTAGTTCAGCACAATTTCTCAAGAAAAAATAATGTACCACACATTTTCAGGTTCATTGCTTTGGAAGCGTTCACGTATTACGTAAGCACTTTTGTGGTGGTGGGGGGGGAGGTTGCCGTTGTACTTATTTTCCTATGTTAGCCAATGTTAATTTTTGCTTACCAGGAGGGGGGGGGATTGAAATGGCCAAAATATTGCTTACGTAATACTTGAACTTTCCCTTTCTTACAAGTACACGCAGAATGGATTTAATAGTTGACAAAGGAGAGGATGCAATCCGCAATGATAATAAAGCCCTCTCCACTATCACACATCCAAAAGTTTTTTAGTCGGAAATTTAACTGCATGCACATTATTTGCACTTTTAAAGTGCAGTCAGATGCAGGAACGGACAGGGGTGCCGGCCAACAGATGCCTGTGCGCCCTCATGGACTCGCGCCCTCCGATAATCCAAGGTATGCGCCCTTTGAGAGGACCCAGTCCGCCCCTGGTCAGATGAATGAGGTTATGTGGAGGGAGGCGTTCTTTCAGACCTACTCCATACACCCAAGGTTAGCGTCTGTACTCACAAGTAATAAGAAGTGCAAATTTCCTGTAAAAGTACGATTGCAATATGGTTTTCCTTATTGTATAATTATATATGTGACATATTACTCTAGAGCAGCGGTTCTTCAACCGTGGGTCCGCGGGATCCTGTCAGGGGGTCCGCTCAGGTCTGTAGCCAAGCCGGGGCCAGCAAGGGCGTGGCCCCAGTTGCCGCGTCGAGCTATTTTTGCATAATCCCCCGATACCCTTTTGTCTTATTTATTTGATACCTATATTATATATATTTGATACCTTTTGCCTTGCCCCTGTTGCCTTTTCATCCTGGCTACAGGCCTGGGTCCGCTGGACTCTCGTGTTCTACGAAGGTTCTCAAAAATACTAAACCAAGAGCATTTACGCCTTACTGTTAAGAATAAATCATGACGGAACGCGAAAAATTCCTTCCCCAAATGGTGAAAATCGATGAACACTAGAAGTAAATAAGTATGATGCAAATTCCGGACTTCAAACTTTTGAGTTAATTCTTGGGGGTCCGCGAAGGCGAGTGTTTACTGAAGGGGGTCCGTGGTTTATTGAAGTTAAAGAACCTCTGCTCTAGAGTTTAAAAAATCAATTCGATACTTTTAAATGGTGGAAAAAGTTGGCAATGGTACTTTTGACTCCGAATCGATACTCGTGCTACATTGTGTTCGTTCAAAAGTGCCAAACGTTACTTCTAGCTAGAGGTGAATAAAGTGCTCACTTGACCTTTTGTGCTTAGAAATTGGCTTCTTGAAATTTTGAATGTTATTGATTGTACAATGGCAGTTTTTTGGAAAATTTTAAATTAAAAAAAAAAAAAACCTTAGTGGTTAACTTTATACGTATTACGCGTACACAAATTTTCTCTAATCCATTGAAGTATATAGTTACCGAGGGCATGGCAAACGAGGCAGTCGCCTTAGGCTGTAGAAATAAAGGGGCACCAAATGAGGCGGTAACGTACGAATGTTAATATTTCTAGACAAACGTCCATATGTTGCATTAAAAAATTAGAAATGTCGATTGTTAAAAATGCTTTTTAATATTTTTATGAGGGTGGGGGGGCATTTTACATCTTTTTCTCATGTTCAAAGTTTTTTTTTTGGTCTTGTGTAGCTTTAGATATGCACATTGCCTTAAATAATTGTAATTCTATGACGGTGCAATTTTATTGCAGTACATATGCTTAATATAATAGAGATTTTGTGTGTGTGTGTTAAATACAATTCTCCTTCAATGTGTGTGTGATCCAAAAAAAATATGCGATTAAAAAAACAATGTCATAAACATCCGCACCCTAATAATAAGCATTAAAATAGTATTGAAATGAATACGGTGAAATCTGTTTATGACGATCATCCGTTTCTGATGACACTTCCCCTCGCATCGATCTCTTCAACCTTGTCTTATAAACTATATATATATTTTTCCTTTTCTCGATTTCTTGAGTATCGTTACAGATTTCACTGTAATACCAAGTCCAAATTCCTCGGAAAACAGTAGGTCCCGGCGCAGCATGACCATTGTAGTCTTTGAGCCGTAAAACCACAAACGTTTTTTTCTATCGACCAGAACTGAACTGTTTAAAGGTTGGATTTTAAAGAATTTAAAATCAAAGTATTACTGTACTTGTTTTATGAACGAAACAATGATGCTGTATAACTACATTAGGTAAATACTGTACATAATTAATAAATTTAGAAGTAGGAATATGTAATTCAGTAACACATAAAATACTATAAAACTTAATGCAAAAGTAGTTCACACGTTGCATTTTAGAGAAACCCGCTTAAATTGCACAGAATCTCGTTGCCATCTCGATGTGTACTTATGCGGGTTCAACTGTATTTGATTATCCATGATCTGATTATGTAGGGGGCCGACTGTATATCTTTACATTATGCTTTTGGGTCTCGCTCGTTTTTTGTGAAAAATTGACTACTTCTACCCATCACCGTAGTTTTCAAAATTATTGAGAGGGGTGGGGGGTGGCGAAACATATATTTTGTATATTTATACATTACAGTATATATAAAACTTAAATTTATGTCGAATTGTTGGCGAGGCTTGGGGCCCATATAATTTCACGCCTATGCTTTTATCATGTACGTTTATGAAACATATGGATCGATGCACTGGTAATGACATATCAATAACTACCCAACCTTTGAGTTACAAAATATGTTTGTCAGTGTACGTACATGTGTCAGCGCTAGTCTATTACACAATAAATATAAAATATAAATAGTAATAAATATACTATATAAATAGTAATATTCTGTAATTCCTAAATAAATAATACATACGTTTATATTGCGTTATATTAGGGTATTACTTTTTTTTGCCTTTTCCTGTCTAAATTGGCGTCGCCGAATAACCCGATTCGAATTTTTGCGATGATGATGCTTAAGAGCAATAAATTGCATTACAACGGTTTTCAAACTGTACGTGTTGTGGAGGTTTTACTTTCAAAATACAGTTTCAGTTAATGTCGTTATAATTTCAGTATAATGTTAATATCATAATTTCTGTTCTTCAAATCCCTCACCTTTGCGAATTTACGTACAAAGATATGGCTTCTGTTGGTACCAAGTGCATAACCGTTTTTCTTACTTATCCGTATCCTGGGGCTTAAATCCTTAAGCGACGGAGGCTTGATTCCTCCAAAAACTGTATGCCCTGACGCAGCATGGCCTGCGTGACCTTGCGCCATAAAATTACGTAGTCATTGTATTATTTTTTGAAGAAAAAAAAGTTTAATCATAGTCCTGCGTAGGAGTGGACTGGGTCCTCTCAAAGGACGTATACCTTGGATTTTCGGAGGGCGCGAGTCCATTAGTCCATAAGCTATTAAAAAAATTCCCGACAATCGCCAATGAGGGCCCACCGGCCTTGGCCCCGGCGGCCTAGTCCGACCCTGGTCCTGCGGTTGTAACGTGTTCATCTAACTTGCTGTTAATTCGGGTTCGCCGAACTTTTAAGTTCGGCCTCCCCCTAGTCATTTACAAACTTGAATGGAAACAAATGAGGAAAAACATCCTGAACTCCCCCAAAGCCTCAAAATAATATCCTGCGTACGACCAGGAGAGGAATGAAAAACTGATGAAAATGCCAACCAGCGGCGTAGCATATGTTGCCAGAACCCGGGGCAAGTTAAGTATTGCGCTCATTAAAACCCATTAGCACCCCCTTTCAACAGTCCAGTATTAAGTAGAATTTTTGCGCTCAGTGCTTTCGCCCCAGTGCCACCACCCCATACAACGCCACCTTAGGCTTTTATAGACGACCAGTCAGCGCGCGCAGTGACGTCACAGTCCAGTAATCCCGCAATTCAATACTTAATTAAGACAGCACCGCATACTCTCAATAATTTTTTTTTTAAGACATCCCAGACTATAATGTGGATATCGACGATACTTTTCCAGAACTCATGTAATTCGCACATTTGATAAAAGAGAAAATAGATAATCCTACTGGTGTAAATTTATATCAACTACTAAAGAACAATAATCTAGTTTCCAAATTCCCGGATATGGACATTGCATTTAGGAAATGCCTAACACTTCACAAGTGTCAAATGCAAAAGGGAAATATCGTTTTCTAAAATGGAACGCCTTGAGCACGAAGCACGCTCAAACATGACAAACGAAAAGTTAAATTCACATTTTCTTTCTACTGAAAGCGATTTGACCAGACAGGTGAATTTCAATAACATAATACAGGAATTTGCGGTTTCAAAATCTCGAAGTTTTCATTTTAAAATAATGTACTTGTGAATACGTTCCCATTCTTCGTAGAAGAATTATACTAATTGCACACAAATAAATTTATAAGAAGAATTATATTTTTCTTTTCATATATAACTAGAAGTTATGGCATCCATACAGTGCAAAGCCAAGCTGGGACGTAGAATCCCGCACGAACCGTGGTTTTCACCCTATCGCTTAAAACATGTGGCTGTGCATCTGGCTTTGCTTCTTTTGCTGGTTTCGGCCATACATGAGTTACAAGCGTAACTATTCACATCATTCTTATGCACTTTTAAGTTTCTGGATGAATCCAATAGTTTCGGACATCTTCTTATTAGTTTATGCATCTGATGCAAGAGCATTTGCGTCATCATTGTAAATATTCATCCTTTGCCATGTTCAACGACTTGCTGACAACGAAAATAAAAGTACTTATCTGTGTGTCTCGATTCCCTACGTTATAATTTTTTTGGAGTCAGATGCATGTAGTTCGTAGCGGCGGTTGGAGTTGTAATATGGTAATCATAGTACCATAGTCCGTCACTTTAAGCTAACACTACTTACCAGCATAAGCTACACAATTACTCTCACCAAATCGGTGACAAAGCACGAAGTCTTCCCCCTGCACGTGTTCCAGCTATTTACGTTAACGTATTTCCGGGCTATTCTGTGGTGCTATCGTTTAAAAATATATGGCCGGAGAGGGAGGGAGGAGCCTCAAAATCTCAAACAGGGCCACAGCATTCCTTAATCCGCCACTGCACTCCTCCTTGCGTACGCCAGTAGGGCCCATTTTATCCTTTCAGCCTAGGACCCATAAAAACCTTAATCCAGCACTGATTTGTGTCCTCCGAAAATCCAGGGCATGCGTCCTTTGAGAGGATCCAGTCCGCCCCTGTTAGGTCTAACATTTCAACCTCAAAACTTGCTTTATTATATTTAACCTTTCATCGGCCTTTTCTTCAGTGACCCTTTTTTCCGCCTACCCTCGTTAACGTTATTCCGGACCTCCGACAACTGTTTCGAAAGAAAAAAATTTTGTGTTCGGAAATAAAGAAAAACCTCGTGGGCACTATGGGGTGACCTTTCTGTATCGCAAGTGGGGGGGGAAAGGAGAGAAACTCGGTAGAAAGGCCTTTTTTTTTTGTTTATGAAACTCTCACTGAAACCCCTGGTCCTCAATTTTCCAGTGGCCTGCTGCTGAAAAAGTTGGACAATCCTGGTATAGAAGATCCGGAAACGTCTAATGTGAGGCGATTTGAAATATGCCATGTGAACGGAAGCAAAAACTGATCCCATAAAGCAGGGGTCTTCAACCCGCGGCCTGCTGGCTTATGAAAAATTACAAATTGTTTCACATAAAAATACACTCCTTGTGAATCTTAGTCTGTGTTTTTGTGTTTACATCTAGTAATAAATATTTTAAAATGCTAGAGAACTAAAATAACTCGCGGTCTTCCCTCAATCGTTTTTTACTTTAATCAGTGGCGCACCCAGGATATTCCCAACGGGAGGGGGCCCAGTGATAAAAGGACTTTTTGGTGGAAAAAATGGCCAAAGACCATATCAATTACGGTTGTTTTTTGTGTTCATTTATCATTATTAAATTACTAATAATTCTACAGTGCAAGATACTTAATTAGAAACAGATTTTATATATACAGTTTTACAATGGCCAGCTCTTCCACAAAATATCGCCGTTTTAGTAATAAATAGGATGAAACATAACCCTATGGTGCAAAACTTGCTTTTGCTTGCCCTCTGTCCAATACTTGACCTTTTCCTTTTGTGACCTTCAAAAAACTCAACAGCTTCGTGAACTGAATCCTTATGATAGAGAAAAGTTCTATGTTGGCTGAACTTCTTCAATGGCATTTTCTTCCAATTATTAAATTCTTTTGAAACAAGTTGATGTGTGGATTGTGTCAATCTTAAACAGACTTCATGGGGTGAAAAGAGAACACACAAAATTTTCTATAGGCACTGTCTTCCGCCTTTAGGTAAGCTAGATAGTTATGTTTACTCAGTTCAGATGGACAGAACTTCTGACTGTGGTGAGATTTTCCTTGACTTTATACAGCACTTGTGACGGTCGTGGGAAAATTGCAATTTGCATATGGTTACCAAAGACTTTTTAGCACTGTTATCCTATCTTCATCAGTGAGGTTAGATATCTTGGCATAATTAGAAATATCTGCAATCAGGATTTCCATTCCAACAGTTTTGTCTACCTTTACATATTGGAAAGCGTTTGAAGACAGTCCCAGACCACTGCTGCTGCTGTTGCTTGCCTCAACAGCAATGTCCCAAGAGTTTAGGGAAATGTCGTTGGGATCGTCACTAATTGTAATTTCACTACTTTTTAAAAAAAAAAATAATTTCATTGTCTGTTGGCATAATAATTTTTCACTTTGTTATCTCAATGGGGGGCCTGGGCCCCTTCGGCCCCCTATGAAGATGCACCAATGACCTTAATTTTCTTGCATATATGGATATTAAAAGTAGCTTCATTGATTTGCAGTGCAACAGTTATTTTAAAATAAAATTCAACTTAGCCTATAACATTTGAGCCTATAACTTTCTGCATACACTTATGACTTCGAATCTCTGGTGGACCCAAAAAGAGTATCCCTGTCTCCACTTCACGTTAAACTTGACATCATGAAGCAATTTGTGAAAACATTGTCAAAAGACGGTAATAATTTAAGGTACCTGGCAAGTAAGTTTCCAAGGCTGTCAGAAGCAAAGCTGAAAGAAAAGGTTTTTGTCCGTCCCGACATTTGAAAACTCATAACAGGCAAAATCTTTAAAACCAAAATGGAAAACATTGAGAGGTCAGCTTGAAAATCCTTTAAAGAAGTTGTAAAGAAGTTTCTTGGCAAGCAGAAAGACCCTGACTTCAAGAACGTCGTAGGAAACATGGAGAACTTCAAAGCCTAAGGCTGCTCAATGAGCTAGAAGATCTACTTTTTAACTGCCATCTATTTCCCAGAAAATCTAGGCTCTAAGTGAAAAGCAAGGAGATAGATTCCACCAAGATATGTGATATCACAGATATGTGCCACATAACTCTCAAGAAATTTTGACACAATGCTTTTTGAGGCAGCAAGCATCGCATACACTCATTAATTTTCTTCGGGACACTACTGCTTGACGTCATGCTTTCCATTTAAATACCAGTGTTCCATAGGCTTTTATTTTTTGCTAAAATTAAAATTTATTTCAATAAAATTGAATTTGATTTATTATATACAAAGAAGAGATAATACTTCAATATAAGTTAATATTGTTTAATGTTTATGTTTCAATTTATGAGTTTGTTTTTCAACGTATTTATTGTCAATATAAAAGTTTTTGGCGTATATTGAATGTAACAATTTATATGTTCCTACCACTGATCAGGGAGGGGAAAGGGTGGCAAAAAAGTAGCTTTAGGGCAGCAAAAATAGCCTAGGGGTGGCAAAATGGTAAATCCACCCATGGCTACTTGGATTATGCCTATGGGCACAGTATCAGATTGTGTCCCCCTATACGCTGATTTATAAGTGGTAAGTATATAAAAAATAGTAATAGTAGTAAGTATATAAAACATACATACTCTCTAAAATAGCCCCAAAAAGTAGGCTTTTACTTAAGAAAAAGTAATCGGGCCCTGAAAACAATGAGAGGTATTGTTAACATTGCAAATGGAAATTGGAGAGCTGAATAGAGGATAATTAGAAAGCGGTAAAGTGGATAGAGAGTGGAGAGAATTGAAAAGTGTAAAATTACAAAGTGGAGAATTAGAAGTTGGCAAGTTAAACTTTAAATGTAAACTGTAACTCACAAGTTGACTCTTCATTTGCTCTCTGAATGTTGGTAAGTAAACACATGTGAACAAACAATTCATGTAAAAAAGTCTAAAGCAGCACTCACTGATTGACCTTCCTTAATTGATTAGTTGTTTTATGGTGCAAGAACAGCAAAGGTCATGCTGCACGAGACATAGTTTTCTGAGGAATCCAAACCTCTTATGACCTAGAGAACCAAACCCTTAACTACCTCAGGGTTCGAAACTAGCAGATGCACGGGTGCACGTAAATTTTTAATTTGGGTGCATGCAGTGCACCTAACTATTCAAAACCATGGCTACTTACTTTTTTTTTTCAAGAACAGTGACCTATGGACTAATTTTATATAATTTTCTCAATGTATCTGCATTTGCTTTGAATTTTTTTTTATTACATACGAATGTTCAATTATTTTGAAAAGTTGCATTTTTTTTAGCTTGCATGCTTAAATATAGTTGCTACATATACATTTTACATGTTTTTAATGTTGAGGTTTACTTTCTATTCTGTTAGTTACTTGTACACATAACTAGTATTTAGTGCACCTAAGTTACAAGACTTGGGTGCACTTGTGCACCTGATTTAAAAAGTTAATTTTGACCCCTGAACTACAGTGAGCAGAAAGTAAGCGTTTTTTTTTTTAGCACCATTGGGTAGTCGAACCCAGGATAACGTCATACTAGGTTAATGCATTACCACTGCAGGGTCATACCTTTCTATTGATGACAGACTGATAAAGCAAAACAATAATAAATTCACATTAGAGAACTTTGTGGGATTTTTCGCCATATCTGTTTATTGAAAACAATGTTTCACTCTGTTCTATGCGGAGCATCCTCAATCTTCTGAGGTTGCTCCGCGTAGCACAAACGTTGTGCTTTTAATAAACAGACATGGCAGAATATTCCGCAAAGCTCCATGATATATATATTAAATGCCATGAGTCTTCATGAATGTAAATAACAGATTCAGTATTAATTGAAACCGACTAAATTGTGATTATCAGTTAAAACAAATAAAAATTGCAAAGTGCATAATTCTACAAAGCATTTGCCGTAACAACAAAATCAATGACAGATTTACCAGCAGGCTAAAGCCTACTGTGGTATATTTTCGACGACAAGTTTGCAAAAGTGTGGATTGTTTGGTGGTCAGTTGAATTACTAATTTCGATTTGTTCTATGTTCAGAGGCATGATTAGGTACTGGCAGAAGGCAAGCTGCATTGATAGAGATTCGAAAAGTGTTAAATTCGTGAATACTGTAATGGTAATTTACCATTACTTGTTAAATAACTAACCAACTGGACATTCCAAGACTCACCCATGGAGTAATGTAAATGAAACTGCTTAATTTTAAATATTCAGTGTGGCGCCAGACTAGTGTATACAGCAGGGGTGGGCAAATGCAGCTCTGAAACCTGTATGCGACTCTTCATTAAGAGTAGCTCTCGTTGAAAATTTAAATCTATTTTTCTTTCAGAAGCTTTTTAAATTAACTAAGAAAAGGAACCGGTTAATGAAGTGTAGAAGTCGTACGCAATGGCTTCGAAAGTAGATCTTCTGTTGCTTCGATAGGTCCTTCTTGGAGTTATTATTAAATTTTGAAATAATTATTTTGCATTTTCTTCAACTCTGCTTGTTTGTGGTTTTACGGCTCAAAGACTACAGTGGTCATGCTGCGCCGGGACCTACTGTTTTCCGAGGAATCCGAACCTCTTAAGGCCTAGGGAACCAAACCCCGGACTACAGTGAGCAGTGCGATCTTTATGAGATCTCTGAGTAAGCGTTCTTTGCACTGCTGGGAGTCGAACCCGGATTAACGGCGCATTAGGCAAATATGTTATACTGTGCTACCAGAGGTCAAATCCACCTCTGCACAGAATACAGTTGTTAAACCATATGGTTGCAGCATTTAAAAATGAAAGTCAAGCACAGCGTAAAAATATAAAATTTTTTTTTGGTATCCTACTTTTCCAACCTTAAAACTGTGTATGATTCCTGCATAATATGCAAAATATAGTTGATGGTATTTAATTAGTATGTATTTTAAGTATAGTTATGTTTAGCTTAAATGAATAATAAATTATATGAGAAATCACAAATACACATAGCTACATATAATATTAATGCCTTTTAATTCAAACAATACATACATTCCATGCACAATATACAAGTTTCCATATATAAAATGTAGACTATCTGTTCCAGTGTACGACATGTACCCATATATCTGAGCTTTTCTCTTGCTGTTTAATTCATTTGGAGTTACCTAGGTGTGCACAGTTGATCAAATGAGCAGTTTTGCTCCTTTGGCCACAGTGTAGGCCAAAACGATACAATATTGGATGGGATTAAAAAAGCTAATATCAGATAAAAAATTAAAAATGATTTCATGATTAAAAGAATTGCATAAAATGTCACAAAGGGTAAAATTATTTTGGTTAAAAGCTAATGAACGTTGTTGGTTAAAATTTATGCAAATGGTTCACCACGTGGAGAATACATCCGGGCATTTTCTCCCCCTTTAAAATATGTTGATGGGAGAAGCCTGTGTAGCTTAATGGTTAGAGCACTTAGCCAGCAACAAAGAGATGCAGAATCGTACCCTCACCAAATTTGTCCTTTGTTCTGTTCCGGGTTGTTAAGCCACGGTCTCCGTCTGTGTGGCGCCGATAAGCTTTTAATAATCGACTCAACATTGAAAATTTTTCACTTTCCAATAGGCACTTTCAAATGCTTACTTTTAGTAGTCATATAGCCATTGAACAGAAAATAGCCCTAAGTAAAATTAGGGAGTTAAAGAGTTGGGGTAGAAGTAAAAAAAAAAAAAATCTCAATATGATTTGTAGTTTTAAAGAAAATCAATGCATTTCAAAAAATATGGTATATTAATATAGTGCTGAACGAAGAATTAAGGTATGGAAAAAAATTAATATGCAATGTTATTTGACTTCACAGCCAAATGCAATATGTTAAACATCTAAAGGAATCTTTCTGGCTTTGGCACTTGCAAAAGATTTTAAAATTTGTTTAAAGTCCAACTTTTTGGCTTCCTCGTTTGCAATTGCTAAAACTGCCAGAGCACTAAGTCTCTCCTCAGTCATGGTTGATCTGAGGTAAGTTTTTATGAGTTTGCTAAAACTTCGCTTGATACTTGCGACTATGACAGGCACAGTTAATAGTGTGCGTGATGCTATCCACAAGTTTGTAAACAGATCCTTTTGGTCGTTGGATTTTATTTTCTGCAGTACTGTGATAGGAAAGTATCTTAATCTCTGGCTCTCTCTTCCAATCCATACGGGGAAGCTTTAAATAGCTTATAGAGAACAATCTGGAAAGAAGGAATTCTATTGCTTTCTCGAAATTAGTAGAAGTTTGCAGAAGTTCATTTCACCTTGGACGAGTCTTTTCCCACGTCATTGGTAAGGGCTCGAGCCAGAAGGGCGGACGGGTAGGGAAGAAAAGAGGGCAAGATAGCAGACTTTCAATAAATTATCAGCTCCTAGGCAATGACAGCGACTTCGCTACCGGAGGGATGGAGGTGGAGGGCAGAGTACTGTTTCCAAGGGCTCGGTTTGCTAACCAATAAGCTACTTGCGATGTACTGTAAACAGACCCTTCATGTTCAAGTGT
This sequence comes from Dysdera silvatica, assembly GCA_006491805.2. Classification (NCBI taxonomy): domain Eukaryota; kingdom Metazoa; phylum Arthropoda; class Arachnida; order Araneae; family Dysderidae; genus Dysdera; species Dysdera silvatica. Next base: position 259,569,837 of record QLNU02015360.1, on the reverse strand, counting down.
TCTATTCGATTGTTAATTCCACGGTATTGGAGTTACGAAAAGAATTGGTATAACAGTTAGCCACTTTTTTTAAAATAATTTTCTCCCGGTAAATTAATGTTACCCGATTGTGAAACCCAATATTTTGTGGCGGCGTCCCCTCAGGCTACGGCGTCCGGGGCAATTGCCCCACCCTTAGGTCAGCTCTGGATCGGGACATTTCCTCCCCCTTTAAAACATGTTGATGGGAGAAGCATGTGTAGCTTAATGGTTAGAGCACTTGGCCCACAACAAAGAGATGTGGAATCGTATCCCCACCAAGTTTTCTGAAGTCTTTTCTGCAAGTTGCTGTACCATGAATACATGGTGTTATAATTATGAAGAATTATTTTGTTCCTTCTTATGGGATAGGTTCTGTTGATAGAATAGGTTGTGCTATAAAAAAAATTTAACGATGAATTTTCCCTTTGGAAATCGTGGATTGTACTATCTGCCAAACTTGCTTTTTAAGTTTGGCAGATAGTACAAAGCACGATTTCTCAAGAAAAAATTCATTATTTTCACCCCAGACTTTACAAAGCTACATTTAATATTTTGGTTCTTTCATAAGATAGCGACGTCCGAAATATATCGACGATAGTGAGTAATTTTGGTGAAAATGTCGCCAAAATTTTGCCAAGTATTCTTATATTAGCATGGTGTTGCATTTTTGCTGAGGCCGTTTGAGGCTTTTTTATTTAAATATCCTGTGCATGAAGATACAGATTCAACATAAACTCTTTCAGGCAGCACACATTGAATATGATTGAAATAGCATGAGTCGCGAAGCGACGAGCTGGAGGGTCTTCCCACAGTTCGGTCTCTGTGAGTCAGGTAAGTACTGATTTATTTACAAAAGTACTAGTTCATAATCAAAATATTATATTAACGGAGATACAAATACGGAGGTGTGCTATTGCCTGATATATAAAAGCTGCGATCTTGGCGAAATTTAGAAGTCGCCAAATAAAGTCAGACGTCGCTATAGTACGGAAGTACCAATATTTCTTTTGTTATACATAAGTAACAGTAGATCACATCTACTGAATAAGCAAGAAGCTAAATTTAAATGCAGTAGTCAAAAATTCTGCACCTATGATAGGAATTATATATACGGTTTCAATGCATGAAATTAGTTTCAAGTATTGTTAGAGGTTTAGATTGATCAGTGCTGCTGCAAAACCATTTAAATACAATGCCAATTTTCATGTTGGTGACTGGTATGAAGTAGAATATAAAGTGGAGTACACCTTACATACATGTAACCCTTTCAAGTATGCAAGAGGGTGCATTTAAAGAAACTAAAATTCTCAACTGGATTCCAAGAGACCATCGAAGACCTAAAAAAAAAACATCTTCAAACGGGATAGGTGGATGAAATAAGGAAACAGGTTGTGGTGGGATGGAAGCGAATTGCTGGAAATAGACTAATGAAGATAGAATAATGCTTGGATAGCTTCTCTCCACACACCCTCCCACCTTGCCTACAGAGCACACACACACACACACAAATCCACACTCGCAAGTCGTTTTTTTATGAGCAATGATAACACCTTACTCCTGGACACGCAAGCCGCCACTAATTAAATCAAAATAAGTTCCCTTTGTCATCATGATTACCAAGAAAGTAAATGTCCCTGCGGAGGGTAATAATACCTTAACACCTTTACATACGGAGAAAGAGAGCGTTGTTTCCTGTCCTCATTCGTCTAGCGGTCCAAGACACTCCGGGCTAAACGGAGGGACCCTGGTTCGAATCCAGGATGGGGAAAGCGTCTCTTTTTCTCCAAAATTACACAAGCTCTAGTTTGAGCTGTAATTAATACGTGGGTGGCAAAAATTATTGTATAAAGTAAATGTAATATAATTATTAACAAATCAAATGCAATATCATCACAATGAACAAAAATTCATGCAATTATTACCAAAAACTTCAATATATTGAAAAGAAATTATATATATTTTCTTAAGTGAAATTGTAATAAAATAATGCATTTAATATAAATAAAATAGTTCCCATTTATATTCAAATTGTCTTAAAAGATGCCACTATTCACACAAAATAAGACTTCTTTAATAGCATCACCTTTTGTTGAAAATATTAAGAAACTTATAAAATTTATTATATAAAACGTTACTGGTATGTGAAAAATTTGCATATGATTGTTCTCATAAATATATTAGCAGAAAAAAAAGTGATTTATAAAAGTTGCAGATACGTAATTTTAGCATATTTTCACCTGTCTGTTTTCATCATTCAAAATCAGTGATAAAGCAATGTTCATTTTTTCTGTCATGGTTGGTTTAGTTATAGGGGTTTTCATGCTTTTTCACACTTTTTTTTGTCAAATGCAACTCTCTGTGGTATGTTTTTGTTTGGAGGCACATTGTTGAAGATCTCGGGCAGCTTCCTTTTTTCCACATCAGAGCACATTGCAGCCGCGATTGGATTAATTGCCCTCACCTGCTTATCAAATTCACAAAGTTCATCTACTGTATTCAGCGAGTGAGCAACTTTTGAAGCATTCTCTAATACAGTCTCTTTTCTTATTTATATCTACTTCTGATGATACCGTCACTTTCGAAGTTTCTGGTAAATACTCCACCAAGGCAGCATTTTCCCCATCTTCCATACAAATGTATAAATCATCAGCACTTGAAGGAAGTTTTTCAAACAATTCAGACTCCATGCAAACTTTGTGAATGTGTTTACACATGTTACTTTTTAATAGAAGAGTCAACGCAACTGCAAATATACATATGAAGACAAGGATTATTGTTGCACTCTTTGCCTTTAAAATTGCAACAGCAACTGTCCGTTACTTTGTAACGGACAGTTTTGTTTTGTTTTGTGTGCAATTCTTGACACCACTGTCGAACTTCACTAGTTCCTTTGATGACAGTGGTATGGAACCAGAGATTTTCTTTGTGACAGTTTCTTAAATCTTTTAATTTCAAAGTAACTTTTCCTTTATTCAAAATTAAAAATCTGTCAAAAATCTTATCCCTTATAAGTTGCATGACAGCAAAAACCTTTTTGTCCAACCTTTTTCCTGGTTTCCCTTTCAAATACTCGTGTTTTAAATTTTGATGAAGTCTCTCTAGATACCTATTAGTAATCATTCCACAGTGCAGCCTTTAGCAATAAGCCCATAAGGCTGGGCATTCAGTGTAGGTGTCTAAAAAATACTTAACCGAATTCTGCTGTTTCTTCATCTTGGAGCAGGCATTTCTGATAGTTATAAAGCAATACTTTAAAAGTCTCCCCATCTCTCTCTCTCTTCACACGATGTTCTTAATGTTTTATATACCTCATGTTGCTTTTGACTGTATTTTATTTTTTTGAGGTTTTTTTCTCCATGCGTTATCGACATGCCAAGAGCAACACACAGGTTTCTGCTGCACCCATCACTTCAGTCCAGGCATTGTAAAATGCTCCTGCTATATCAGACATGAAAGTTCTAGGTGTCGAATTGCTAATTCTTTTCTTTATTTCGGAAAAAAGCAATACCTAGACAGTCTGGTCAAGAAAGCCTTGTCTCATGTCATCCAACACCATTAATGTTGTTAGGCTGAAATTATACTTGTCCCATGTGTGTCGTCCAGACATATGACATCATGGCCAAACTTTTTTAAAACTTCTTTCTGACCATCAGTTATTATAATTAACAGAAAATCGTGTTTTAAATTTGGATAATCCACCAAAACAACATCTTTCGGCTTATAAAACAAAGCACAATCATTTTCGTCACCAACAACACAACACACTGGTGCCATCATCTTTGTGCTGACACAGCACTTGCATCGAAATTGAATGCATCTTCAACGTTATACAAGTCTTTTTATTTTTGTTATAAAATGCAGCCTTTCCAAACCAGAAGTTTCCGAAACACAATATCTCACATCATATTGAATGGCACTCTTGCTGCAATTTTTGCAGCCAAAATTTCTCATTCAGATTTAGTGAGGGATAAATGTCCAAGCTCATTCTGATGCCCTACATGTGTTTTTGTAAAAGTAATCGAACACTGCCTGTTTTCTTCAAAGACTCTCATGTATAGGCTGGGCAAAACGTCCCAGTTTTGTTAGTCCCTTGTATTTTAATATTTCTTAATTCATTACCTGTAAATTTGAAATTTTCAGATCGATGACATCTAAAATAATGGGTTTTGCCTGTACTCTTTATCTCTGCCGCTGATGACTTCACGTATTTAAAATTTGGGTGACAGTACAGAACACGTAACCTAGTGCTTTTTTCCTCTTGAAAAGAGTCAAAAGTAGTTGGAAATGGGCTTATGATGTTATGCACTGTGTGACGCCACACATACGGGCATCTGGACCTGCAAGGGCATTTTCATGTGTTCGTTGCAGGAAATTGTATGTGTGAGCGGTTGATGTATTTTTGTGTGGAATTTCGGTTGAAAGAGAAAAGAAATGTGCTGGAGTGGGTTACAAAAAAAGGATTATTTTTGTCCGGATATAAGTGTGGGAAGAGGTCATGGGCTAGGCCTCGTTTGAATTGCGCTTTCCAGTGCTGATCCCAGAAAGCATGATAGGTGAGGAGGGAGGTGGAAAGGGTGAAGGAGGCCTGGAAGGGGTGAGGTGGAGGAGGAAAGGTAGGTGGAGGCCAGGAAGGGGATGTAGGTAGGGATGTAATGGGGGTGAAAGGAGGGGGAAGAAGCAGACAAGAAAGCGAGGTGGGGGGAAGTAGCAGACAAGAAGGCAAGGTAGATGGATGGGGCATGGAGATGGAGGAAAGAAGGAAGTAGGGAAAAAATATAGTCATGAAAGAGGAACTGTTCAATGCCTACTTCGCAGAATTTGTATGGCGACGCCAGCACCCAAATAAACCAGAAAATTTGTTTCCTGCGTTTATAAATGCAATAAAACCACACATGTCCGATGAAGAAGCACAATAAAGGTAAGTGCAGTGAGTGCCATGAGTATTTGTACACCTACGGTGTTTCTATTTAAAAAAAATGCTGTATAATAATTATTAGATGTAGAGATATGGGCCAAATGTCACCATAATATAAATTCTTTTATTTCATATAAAAATCTGAAATATATATACACACTGAAATTAACAAAAAATGAACAAACTTACATATAGCTCATGTGTCAAAAATAGTCGTACACTAATTGTTTTTTGGTCAGAAAATTCATTAATAAAATAATAATTCATTCTTAATATTTCGTTGGGTTCCCTTTGGCTTTAATCACAGCTTTCATGCGTTTTGGCAACGAATCCACTAAGTTTTTGGTGACATCCGTTGAAATGGATGCCCATTCCTCGAGAAGCGCAATTTTCAAATCATTTTTATTTGATATGCGTCGTTTTCTCATCCGCGAGTCCAGAATGCTCCATAAATGTTCTATAGCGTTAATGTCAGGTGATTGTGGAGGGGTATTTAGCTGTTTGGGAGTATTGTAAAGGAGCCACAGCTTTGTATTATACGCAGTATGTTTCGGGTCGTTATCTTGCTGAAAGATAGTTATTGTGAAGACCAATTTGAGCTGCACTAGGACCCAAATTTTCCTTCAGAATGTTAATATACATTCTGTGGTCCATGATTCCGTCGATAATGTGCAATTTTCCCACTCCCTCTGCACTCATACAGCCCCAAACTTGCACACTTCCACCTCCGTGTTTGACTGTTGGACACAGGTTCGTCGGTTGAAGCTCGGTGTTCTTTTTACGCCATACCATTTGCCTGCTAGCTGATCCAAATATATTAAATTTGCTCTCGTCAGAGAATATAACTCTATTCCAAAAGTCAGGACCTTTATCAACATGTTTTTTTGCGAATTGCAAAAGCTTCTTTCTGTTTACCTTTGACACGAAAAACTTTTTACGAGCTACACGTCCATTGTACCCTGCATTTTTGAAAATGCGGCGCACCATGCTTTCTTAGAGTGATACACCTTGATTCAGCAGCTCTTTTCTTATCTTTGGAGCACTTAATTTTGGATTTTTCTTAATTAATCTAACAATTAAACGTTTGTGCTTTTCAGTCAGTTTTTGTGGACGTCCGCTTCCCGGCATATTTTGAATCGTATTTCTTTGACAATGCCGGTCAGTTATGGACTGGACTGTAGAACGAGGTCTGCCGACGAGCTATGCAATCTCTCGTAAAGATTTATACTGGTTAAGGAGCCTCATTATGGGCTTTTGTTCCGCTACACTTGTTTCTTTATTTCTACGATTCATTTTTGCATACTTTCTGCAGAAATGATAGTAAACGGGTTTATTGTTCATTGGCTTTTGAATGAAATCGGTGCATTTCCCGCAGATTGCTTCGGGTGCACAAACAACATTGCAGTTCTATCATTTTAGGACAGACTTTTGCATGTACGAATGCTTTTGACACGTGAACTGTGAATAATTTTGATGCTAATTTATTGTAATTTGCAGTATTATATACATAGTTTTAAGTTTTTTAGTTGAAAATAAATTATATTTTCATGGCAATCATGATGGCGTTTGTCCTGTCTCTACGTACATCTAATAGTTATTATACAGCAGTTTCTTAAATAGAACACACTGCAGGTGTACGAATACTTATGGCATTCACTGTACCTCTTTTTTTCTGAACTGTACTGAATCAAGACGTCCATGCAGTTAAGGTGATGTAAACAACATGGCGGCAAGTGAGTCACTGTTGGCATGTGTGTTGGAAACACTTTCCGCTAAAAAGCACTAGGGTACATGTTCTGTACTATTGCCAGACTTTTGTATGCACATTTATTTGAATATTTCCAAAGCAGTTAATATTTTATCTGCTACATACATATATTTGTTGTCTTTCATTATGATTTAAGTATTACGTAAGCAAATTTCTGACCATCTTATACCCTCTCCATTATAAGAAAAAGTAAGCAAATGCCTGTTTCCCCTCTCCTCCTGTTTAAGATTTCGGTTTTTTTCATTTTTTCGTGTAAATTTTTAAAATGAGAATGCTCAAATATTTAACTGCTATTATATGTATTTTGTATCTTCTACTTGCAGTGTGTCATACCCAAGTATTGAAGTTCTTTGTGACTATGTGCTAGTTCTATGATTTTCTGTGTCTTACATAAGCATGGTTGATTCCCCCCATTGTTAGAAAAAAACTAATCGAATCTCAAACCCTTCCCCCTTTGGTGTCAGTACAGAACAGGTAACAACCGTATGTTTTTCCTTTAGAAAAGAGTAAAAAAGTTGTTGTAGGTGGGCTTGTAATGTCACTCGGCCATGCACTGTGTAACACGATACTCGTTACCTTCCAAAGTCGTAAAAGCACTTGAACATATTTTGTCATTTTGGCGCTAGTACACATGTCATAACCCTGCTTTTTAGTGGGAAGTGTTTCCAACATGCATGGCAACAGTGTGCTGATTTGCTGCCATTTTATTTATATCACGTTACAAGCCCTCCTCCTTTTCTTTGATACAGTGAAATTTAAAAAAAAAAAAATACTAACCTTTATTGGTCTTCCTCGACTGATGTGATGGGAATATTTTTTTGTGGTGTTCAAAAATGATGGAAGTAAATTTTCTGGCCTATCTTTGTGTCAATGCCGCCACATAAACTCAGCAACGCAGGAGTCGAAGATCTCCTCATTCATAACATGTCGGTAATGCTGATGCCGGAATTCTTTTTGCTTTGCTCCACATTCCCTTGTCTGTATGTATTTGTGTGTTGTCCTGTCTCGGAGTATTTATAGTGTATACTATGCTTTTTCAGTAACAGTACAAATGTATTCTCTGTTTTGTCAACTCATCGTCAAAACTTATGCTATACTTTTAAAAAGAAAGGAAAGTTTTGTGGAGTGTAGCCCGCATGCCCAGGGTAGTTATACTGTAGTGTCGCATTTCTAGTTTGGCGAACGATCACGTCTTCGGGAGGAACAAGAGACTGATAGGGAAATGTACACTAGCTTGGCAATTATTCCATATCTGACTCTTTAAGTGAATGCGTAAATTGCAATTTATAGATTTAACTATAAT
>QLNU02015360.1:259548026-259561730 GCA_006491805.2 Dysdera silvatica | reverse complement strand
TGATCCATCTGAAATCAAACCATCCCTCAAATTTGGAACCCCATCATCTGAAATCCCTCCAGTTGTTGAACAAACCATAGAGTTTGAAATTTGATTCTTTGTACACAAATGTGCGTATAGCCATTAGGTTATTCTGTATCCTTCCAGCGGCAGGAACTGAGAGATCTTCCATTGTTTTAAAAAAGAATAAAGCTACAACAGATCAACCATGGGGCATGAAAGACTGTGTAGACGAACCATTCTTGCCATGGAGGCAGATCTTGCTTGTACTTTGTAATTGACAACTTTGCATCTAAAAAGTCAGAAGAGCTATTTCATAGAAACTTCCAGAAGTTATCAAATATGTTTCCATTTTTGATAATTATATAGTGTGTTTTTGCAAATTAATAACTAATTTGATAAAGAAGGTAACTGCTTTAATTTTCAAATTCCGGGACTGAAATATTCAATAAAAAAACATTAGCTTTAATTCTGTCAATTGATTCTGTGTGTAAATTAAGAATTAGATGACCAGACGTCCCGAATTTTGACACTTTCTTTTCGAAGTCCCTTCAGGATGCCAATTTGTCCCATATTCAACGAAAATGTCATGATTTATCCTGCTTTAAAGAATTTTTCCTTCCTAGAACCAATACTGCCATTGAAAGGGTATTTTTTGTCATGAATGGTATATGGACCTGTGACAAAACTCGGCTTGATGCAAACACTCTGAAGGCAATTTTAGTGACTAAAATCAACTATGATGAAACTTTTGGTGAATTTTATAAAATCCTCCTAACAAAGAAAGACCTACTTAAAAAAAAAATTCACAGCTCTGAAAAATACAGCAGCTCTGCTTCTAATTGTTAAAATTAGAACTGTCATATTGCATTAACAGGCTATTATTTTGATTAATGTATGAATAAATATACTTTCAATGGATCTTTATGCATAAAACTCTGGGTCCAAAAAGCAAGACAGCAGAAAATGAGGTTCAACCCCCCCTCTCTCAAAAATGAATTCTTATATTTGGGTCAGAGATATTAAAAAGTTGCATGTTTATACATTGTTTTCCATACAGGCTTGCTTCTGATGGATTTGAGTCCCCACCCCACCATCAAAATAGACCCTGGGTTTCGAGGAATTTGGCATGGTGCACTTAGAAATCTGGCCACATAGTTAGAATGAATTTCCAAGAATTATAAATAACAATCAAAAAATTCGGATCAAATCACTTGCAATTTTATGGAAGTTTGCATGGCATCCCTCTGTTGGATAGCCCATTTTGTGAAAACACCATTACGAAAACTAATTTGTGTGCAATGAATTTTTAAAATGTAAACAGATTTTTGGTGCATACAGTATATTAATTCTCCACTATTTTGGAATCATTTTATGGAGAACTGAGTTTTTTATTAGGGAGGAGGGGTGGAATTTAAACTGCAGAGGAGCCCAAAAATCCTGTCATTGGGCACCTATTACCATTCCCTTTTCAAACAGTTAACTCACAACTTCCACCCACACTGACCAATTGAATTACCATTTGTCTACATCTCAAGATGTTCTCATATTTATGAACCTGTCGTGCCTTTTTATTTATTTTTTTTTTAAGAGTAATTGTCATGTTAGGTAGGAAAAACCAGACATCCTATCATTAGTGTATCCACGGGGTGTTGATAGGGTTATAACCCTCCATTGCAGTAAAATTTTGTATGTATACATATAAATATGACTTATAGCTCTGTAACCCCTCCTCCCATTGAGCCTATACCTCCCCCCCCTTATGAACGTTCTGCATACGTCTATGTATCCCATCATTTCTCTTTATTCAGTGTATTAAGAGAAAGGAAACTGGTATGAGCTTTTATCAGCTCTTACAAAACATGCAAGTTATTTTCAATAACTTACACATATAACTTAATTTAAGACTTCGTTATATAATTAAAAATATGAAATGTTTCTATGGACATAAAATCATTTAAGTGGGATATTACACAGATCATTATGACCGTTATATTGACACTAACATAAGGTCTTTCTTGGGTACCGATTAGCACCATGTGCAATATCTCATTTTTCTATGGAATATAAATCGATTGTATGACTTATCAACGAATCATATTTATTTGTGTGTACAATGCCTCCCCAACTACTGCATACTTAATTTTTTTCATTTTTTAAATATTAAATTAGTTGTCTATGATATAGCATGAATTTCTTTATTCAAGCTTACCTTTTAAATATCTGTGAAACTAAGCATTATTTGCAAATTGGTTTCTATCAAAGTTGTTCAGTTTTTTTTTTACAAGGAATAAGAATGAAAAATAAATGTTACCTTTTAAAAAAAACAGCTTCACTATCAAATAACATTGAAAACAACCCCTAAGTAAAACATAGATAATGAAAAATACTTTCCCCCTTCAAGCCAAGCCACTTTCATTTAAAACATTTTTTTGTAAAATGCTTGTTTTATGAGATTTTACATTATCAAATTAAATGGTCCACTCTGTATAAATTCAGCAGTGTAATAGGTTAAAAAATGGAGTTGCTATTCTGGATATGTCATATCTTCAGATACTTAGTTTATATATGCATTTGTTTTAGTTTATACATATGGGAGCCTCATCTCCCTCCAACTCACGTTTGTATGATCTAGTTGGCTCCCTTTAACACTAGTTGTAGATTGAACTATTTGTGACATGAACTTCCATTTCAATGTAATTAATCTCCCTTCTTTAAAATGCTTTTCATTAGTAAGATGTGCTAAAATCAAGTGAAAGAGTGTGAAGTGAATGATGCGGTAAAACGTTCTCTGTACATGTTTTGCCAGAATAGGAGGTGGTATAACATAATATTTTCTAAGGATTCAGATATACAGTGTATCAGCCATTCAAAATGTAACTCCAGGAAGAATACATCAGATTGGACCAACTTGTGCAAGATTGATAGACTGCTGTAGAACATGTAAACGATTAAACACGCAGCCCACATGCTTACTATAACTACCTAAAGTTTGAAAGTAATGTTTCATCCTTGCAACAACATGTGTATTTAATACTTTATTAGCTTTATCTTCTGGTGTTGCATTTTTAATGGACAGCCGTGTATTAAAAAAAAGTGACTTATGACTATAGTAATACCTGTCCTTTACACTTGTAAGTCTTAAAGTTATGAAAGGTAAAAAACGTTAATTATTTATAATTATGACATGCATTAAAAATGAAACTTTAACAAATTGAACTCAAATGTTTTAATAAACTTCAGGTAAATTACAATGAACACTTAGTTTTTGACTAGCAATGTTTGGAAAAATAGGAAAACTTGACGGAAGAGATACTAAAATCCACTTGTAAGAATATGATGAGTGCCATTCTGGACTTTCAGCTTTAGGCATTTTCACCGTCCACTTTTGATGAAATTAAGTTTACCTGGAAAAAAAAGTTCATTAAAAGAAACAATAGTTTTAATTATTTTGTGATTCTCACTCGAGATTTTACCTAAAAAAAGTGCTATAATTTCAAATGGCAAAAACATGTCTATCTGAAATTTAAATAAAATATGCCATACGTTCTGACATTCCTATTCATATCTTCACACAGTTTGTGAATCAAGTACAATGCTAAATTGCAGAAAGGCGTCTTCCTAAAGGATGGTGCGACTGATTGCCTTTCCAATGCCAGTATGGCTGAGATTCAAAGTTTCTTCGCCAATTGGATCTCCAAAGGTTTTTGATTTTCAAGATCACCAGATTTAATTCCACGTGATTACTTATGGGTTCATTTGAAAGGTACTGTATGCAGCAGTTAAGCTAGGGCTATTTAGAAACTGAAAATATTACACAGGCTATCAAAGTAATAATGATGTACTGAAGCATACAAGGTATGATTGGAAAGTTTTAAGGCAGGTGGCGCCACTGCTTAATAAAAAGGATTAAGTTTGCCAGTGGGTGTGAAAAGGGAAGCTTGTTTTGTCCTTAAAACATCCTACAAAAATTACCTATCTTTGTTCAGTAGAGAGTGACATTTTGGTGAATGAAGACATGTTTTCGATTCTCGGTGGATTATTCATTTTGCAAAATAGATGGAAACATGGAACAATGTGTTTGTGTCAAATTTTGTTTTAAAACCAGAAATCAACTTCGGAGACTTATGAACTGTTAAAAACATTGTTCGGGGATAAATGTCTGAGCTGTTAAATGTTTTTATCTGATTCAATAGATTCAAATATGCCGCAAATCAATCGAAGATGACGCCCAGTCTGACTGACCTTCATCAAAAACCAACAAAAACATTGTGAAAGCTCGCTATTTATACACTTTGACCATAGACTTACCATTAGAGAGACGGCTGATGACCAAAATTTAAGTTTCTACGTGGTTCAGTCAGTTTTAACTGAAGATTTGAACATGTGCCGAATGTCGAGGAAATTCATTCCAAAATTATCAGTCCAGCAGAAACAACACCAACTTGAAGTGTCCCAACAACTGATTAACCTTGCCGAAACTGAACCAGATTCGTTAAATAGCGTAATTACAGGCGATAAATCATGGATTTATGGGTATGACCCAGAAACAAAAGCACAATTATCGCAGTGGAAGGGTCCAAGTTCTCCACGATCGAAAAAAACAAGTCAGTTATTCACGTGTGAAGATAGCGTTGGTGGTTTTTCGATTCTAAGGGTATTGTGCATCACAAATTTGCTCTGAGGACAGACAGTCAACCAGGAACACTATAAAAGTGTCCTTCAGCATTTGCACGAAAATGTGCGAAAGAAAAGACTTGCACTCTGGCGAGACAAGAATTGGGTCCTCCACCACGACAACTCACTCGCGCATTGTGCGTTCTCGATCACGGAATTTTTGGACAAATTCCTGTGCTTCCACAGCCCCCCTATTCCCCTGATATAGCCCTAGCTGACTTCTACCTGTTTCTTAAATTGAAAATTTCACTGAAAGGGAACGGATTTGACCCAATTGAATACATGCAGGTAAATCCGGAAAAGGTCCTTCACACACTTAAGAACAAAGGGGATTTTCAGGAATTTCCAGGACTGTTCCCGAAAGTGGAAACATCGTTGAAGTCGGTGTGTGAAGACAGAAGGGGACTACTTTGAAGGAGATAGATCAAAATAGCCTGTAAATATGGCCATTTTGAAATTATAAGCCCAGTCTTGAAATTTTCCAATCATACCATGTATATTTGATAATATGCAGTGACAAGTTGATCTGTTTAAATGCTAATGGCATATTTTCTGCATCTTCTATGATGTCATCTCTTCACAATCACATTGACATTTTGTATTCAAATTACAGAGCTTCGAAAGTTCACTTTCAAAATTATAGTGCTTTTTTTGGGTAAAGTATCAAGTAAATAACCCTGTATAATGAAACACCCACAAAGGTTATAATACCAAGATGAGTTATGGACTAAAAAATATCAACACTTCATATACAGGGTGATCATTTAAAACTGCCCTACTTTAATAACTTCGGTTCTAAGGTAGGTACGATTTTAAACAAAATATTTAAAAATTTGTTTGCAGGCAGAAGCCCAAAATTAGTACCAAAGTTTTTTGTTCAACCCCAGACCCATCCTCCCTTAACTTTGAATTTTTAAATGGAAGCCTCTAGCTTGTGATATATTATTTTAAATAGTGTAAAAATAAATGGTTTAATGGCGACACACTGCACTAATCAATAGAAGCAAAAAAAAATTTTTTTATGGTGCAGTTATTTTAAAAAATGTTATAACAATAGCTATTTTGATAGCTCTGAATGGCTATTATCATCAGAGCAATGGTGGCTTCTGTTTGTCCATGATGTTCGTTGGACTTGGCATCACGTCGGTTGGAAACTTGATTGGGCGGAGGAGTAAAGCGTATTTGTGGAGACGTCTTCAGCCGTGAGACCCAAAAGGTTTTTCCAAGTGGATGATATAGAGTTACTAAGGAGTTGATCATTAACTGCAATATTGATGTTTGATAGAATGTGAGATGCCTCAAAGAAACTTTTTTAACATGTGCATTGGAGAATAGAAACTGGTGTCCGAATTCCCGAGTGTTTTGCCAGAGCTGATTTGATATCCTTGCTTTCTGCCATAAGCTTCACATTCTTTTAATCTAAGGCACAGTGCTCTTAGTGTTTGGCTAATTAGTATAAATTTGGCCACACTGGCATGGAGTAGAATATATGCCCCAGCTGTCAGAATCTGGAATGGTATCTTTAAAGCAAGAAAAAAAAAAGCTTATTTTGTTGGAGTGAAGGTAAAATGAAAGTTGAATTTGCGTAAAAAACATTTGGAAAATTGCCTCATATTGTGCCTATAATCCAACAATCATTGATCATGTTTTCAGGAAACTTACTAACCTAATCCTGCCTCTTTTGCCTCTCCAGTGATTCTTCAGCACCTAAGGACATTGTTTGCATTCCTTATGTTCTGAAAATTTCTACCAGGATTGCCATAGGCGCTTACTTGAAAATTTATTGGGGGTTCTTAAATTTTTAAATTGATTGACTGGCACATTTTTCAAAGGATTTAAGTGTAATTTAAATTTCATTATCAGATTATCTGGTACAATAAGACACCTGAAATGTTAAAATGAAGCAAATTATAGGTTATTATAGAAAAATATTTTTTCTCTAGATAATTATTTAATGCCCCCTAAATGCATACACCCTTTATAGTTTTACGATTGCTGCCAAAATACTCAGATGTGTCTAGCACTCCCTCCTCCACCCGCCTCTCTTTAAAAAGTTGACTGAAATAAATGCTAGGTGCTCAAGGGATGCGTGGGAGGCAAAACAAAATAAAAAGGGACGTGTGGATCTCCCAGCTGTTGAAAGATTGGGTGGGTCAACTTACCGGACAACATATTTTTGCCTTTATTACTATGACAGCTAAAGGTTCACATCTCAGTATGTAGAGCTAGAGACTGAACTTTATATTTTGTGTGAACCCAGACAAAACGAAAAATTTGCTTTTATAAAAGGTGCAGTGAACAGGGTATAAATAATGAAAATATTGAAGACTTGATGACGAAAAACTTTGTGCATGTATTTCCGTACGTGTATTTTCCCCACGAGCAAAAATATTATGGGTTCGAGGAACCCACAACAAAATTATTGAGGGTGCAAAAAGTGTCTCGAACCCATGAAGTCGGCGCCACTGAGGATTGCTGTTTTGCACAAATTCAACTTTCGCGTTACCTTCACTCCAATCAACAAAATTGGCTTTTCTCATTTTAAAGACACCATCCCGGATTCTGACAGCTGCGGCATATATTCCATTCCGTGCCAGTGTGGCCAAATTTATATCGGTCAAACACGGAGAGCACTGAGTCATAGATTAAAATACATGAGGCTTATGTCAGAAAGCAAGAATTTCATAAATCGGCTCTGGCAAAACATTCATGGGAATTCGGACATCAGTTTCTATTCTCCAATGCACGTATTAATAAAAAAGTCAACTCAACACTTGATCTCAGTTTCTTTGAGGCATTTCACATTCTAGCAAACATCAATGTTGCAGTTAATGATCAACTCCTTAGTAACTCTATATCATCCACTTGGAAAAACCTTTTGGGTCTCACGGCTAAAGGCGTCTCCACAAATACATTTAATTACTCCACCCAATCAAGTTCCCAACTGACGTGATGGCAACTCTAACCAACAGCATAGACACAAATAGAAGCCACCATTGCTCTGATGATATCTGTTAAGCGCTACCGGGATAGCTGTTACCGACGTTATGTTCCTTAAAATAACTGCACTGTAAAATGTTTTTTTTTTCTGCTTCATTTATTAGCATTAAATATATTAGTCCGCTTAGATATTTAATATTATTAAATATATTAATAAAATACATCAAAACATTTACCAGTTTTAAGCCCACTCTGTAGTTTTATGAGCTCCCATCCCCTGTCACTCTGAGCCCTCCCTGTAACAAGCATCTAACTACGAGCCTGCTCAGTGCTTAAACTGAATAAGTTTCTTCATACAAACTGCAAATGCATCAATAAGGGTTTAAGCATGCAAAGAGGGTTATGAGCTAAGAATACAATTCTGCAAAGGAATGGCTTTAAAATTAACAAATGATCGAAATTTTATGAAAAATATTTGTTTTAGCGATAAGTTAACCGTTTTCTTATGTGGGTTTGTGAACAAACATAATTGCAGATATTGGGACGATGAAAATCTGCATGTGTTTTTTGAGGGTCATACCCAGTTTCCCTAGAAACTCAATGTATAGGCTGGCATTCTAGGAGACACAATAATTGGACCTATTTTTATCGAAGGAAACTTGACTGGCCAACTGTATCTTGAAATGCTCGAAAATGAAATAAATTCAGTTACTACACAGTCCTTGGAAAACCAAGTCGACGAAAACTGAAACAGAATGCTGGGCGAAAATATTCTACATTTTCAACAAGGCTGGTCATCCCGCATAATGCTTTGACAGTGCATAACTGGTTGGATGAAAGATTGCCTAGCAAGTGGATTGGGAGAAGAGGGGTTTAAGAATGGCCAAGATCTCTCAATTTATCGCTGCTTGATATTTTTTTTTTTTTTTTTTCCTTCTGTGGGGTCATTTGAAAATGGAAGTTACATCACCATATGACATTGCTGATCTCAGAGCTAGGATAACCCAAACCTATAGGCAGATTACTCGGGCAACATTTCAAGCAGTCAGGAAAGAATTTGAAAAAACTCTATTACTTTTTAGAAAAATAATGGACAATACTTCGAACATATCACCCCATAGCAATTTTCTACTACTACCTACTTATACATCAGTGTCTATCCAGTCGTCCCTTCATTTGCTCATTCATTCATTCATTCCTTCCTTCCTTTCCTTCACCCCTTCATTCAGTAGAAGGATAGGTCAAAGTGTTCGCTTTCTAGTATTGTTTGAAAGGTTCAAGAAAACAATTACATTTATATCTTTATGATGAACGCATGAGTAATTTCATTTTTGTTCACTCAAAAATATTTTTTTTTTTTTATGCTGTTTGAAATGATATAAGATAGGAGTTGCCATTTGAAAATTCAAAGTTCAGTGGGGTGGCAGGGGGTTAAACAAAATGTTGGTTGATACTAATTTTGGGATTCCCCTGCAAATAAAGATTGATGGGTTTTTGTTCAAAATCATATCTTAGAACCAAAGTTAAGAACGAAAGCCAACCTTAGAACCAAAGTTATTATGGTGGGGGCCATTTTATACGATCACCCTGTATATAATAGATCTAAAACTGGAGAGGCATAATTACTTAACAAACATACTGTATGTACACTTAAATAATGGTAAAATAGAATGAGAAGTATGATCTATATATTAACCTTAATGTTAAACAGAAATCATACCAGTAAATTATGAACCAGCAAATATCATGCTGGAAGCATTTTAGCTCAGAAAGGAAAAAGTTAAAATGTTATGTAAAATAAATAGTAATGATATATGGGATGTATGTAATAACTTTGCTTGAAGAAAATGTACCAAATTCATTTTCTCTTCAGAATTAAAAAAAAAAAATAAAAAAAAGGAAGACTAGCATGTGCTGTTATTGAGTGCGATTCCCAATGGTACGCAAAAACCCCCAAAAGACTAATTGCCGACTGTAGTCTGAGGGTTGCTTGCTTAAGATCTTAGGAGGTTCTGATTTCTCAAACTTACGTCCCGTCTCAAAATTACCCTTGTCTTTGTACCATAGAACTGACAAACAAAAATAAGTACTAGAAATTTTAATACAATTAAACCTGCTTATATCGAACTTTTTCTACCTTTTATGAAATTTGTCACCCTTGAATTTTGGATTATTCATCACCTGGTAAGGAAATATCGAAGTTAAGATATATTAAATATTTTTGCAACTCCCTACAGCTTTGTTATAAGGCAATTTGACTGTATAATGCTATAAATTTTTATAAACAAAAATGCCCAATGCCCAAAAATTTTCAAATTTTGATGAAGTTTATGAATATTTCATACTATGTACTCTGTTTAAACTCTAAAATTATAACATCCAGTATGGGATAATTTAAAATTTGAATAACATACTAAATTGTAGTTTAGTAAACACTGGAGTCTAGCTTGAGTTTGCATAGATAATTTTCTTTTTTGGTCAATTATGAATCAAAGGGGAATTCTCTAGTTTCAATAAAAGAAGTGGACTGTCAAAAATTAAGCTCCACAATTTCCCTTTAATTATAGTTAACTTTTTTGATCCAGTTCTTAATATACAAATTTTACTGAGATTCATTTTTAAAGTTACTGTTCAAGAATAACATTCATAAATGGGTTTACATATAATTTTATAAAAAGATTTATACATTTTACAAAATCTAAATATTTATTGAAGAATTTCTGTTAATCATTTTTGTGAGTATTACAGTATGCAAAAAAATCAACTATAGTATGTATGGCAGAGAGTGTATAAAATGATCTGCTGGTTTAAAAAATATTTTTAATGCTACAAAAAGTTCTGTATATATGAAATACATCGTTAAAAACTTACTCGTTAAAAACGTATCTCTTCTTTTGGACAATTCCCTTCTTGGCAACCTAATTCTCATGAATTGCCCACAACGGTTGCTTATCCAGGCACTCCAAAATGTGAGTCATAATTTCTGACATGGCCTGTACCAAATATTAAATTTTTAAATTAGCCAAAAGTAAACCTAAATACAGATTCAACTTAAACACATACTTTTTAACTAAAGATTAAATTTCCAGAATTCATTTTCCCCACTGCAAGTAATTACGTTAAAAAAGTTCTAATTTTTTAGTATGTACATGTAGAACCGTTCTTTCTTGTTTTATAATATAAGAATAGAAGTGGTTTAGTTGTGCCAATAGACGGAACAAACTTTTTTGTCAGTGATATAAAAGCAGTCATCCAGTAAAATTATTGCACATCTGTAAAAGTTTTTCTTAAAAACTAATAAGAAAAATTTATAAATCCTGAAAATTGCAATAAATTGTTAAAAAAAACACCCAATGTGGAAATGGTCATAAAATGTAGATTTGGAAAAAACTTTCCCATAAAAGTTTAATTATATTTCCGGGAACTCTAAAATCTGAGACAAAATAGGAGATTTACGTTTTTTGTGAAACTATTAAACCTAATAAAAGCACAGCTAGCCTAGAGACATGTTTATATTATTATATATTAAAATTATATATATAAATACACTAATGTGAAATAATCACAGAAATTTTAAAAAATTACTACAAAATTTCTAAAGCATACCTGGGAACTTCTGATTAAGCACATCTAGCAAAATTTTTAGTGTGGTAAAGTACCACCTAACGAATAAACTTTCTAAGATTGATCATGGAGTAACTATGAAATTGGTAGAACTGACAGATATCACTGAAAATTGTCAAAATATGATGAAAATAGCTGAAAATCCCTAAATATAGCCAAAATATCACAAAAAAAAAAAGGCTGAAAATACCTAAATATAGCCAAAATATGGCGGAAAATAGCTAAAAATCACTAAACATTGCCGAGTTATGACAAAAAATAGCTGAAACTCAAAACAGATGTGACCATGACAACTTTGATTTGGTGACCTTTTCTTGACTTCCATGACCTTTTTCCCCATTTCTTGACCTTTCCGGGACTTCCATGACCTGGTAGACATCCTGTAGCTTCACCATATTACAGATGCATGAATCTTTGTACCTTTTTCTAGCATAGTGTGTGAATCAACTGAGGGCATATGAAGAGCTTAAATCCAACGCATGCTGAATGAGAATATTGAAAATATATGTATTTTTTACAATCGATTCATAAAATTGTACAAATCAAAATTTACATAGGATGAAAAAAGCATATAAATTGATAGGCATGTCATGCACACCCATTGTCATATCTTGAAAACAATTGTACAAGTCCTACACATATAATTAAGGGTGGGAGGATATAGATTAGTTGATAAATATCAAAATGTAGGTGTAGATACTTTCAAGACAATCGCATCTTCTGGAACTTCAAGAATATATGGAATTTTAGAAGAAAAAAAAAATTATAACTCATTCTTCCATAATATTTGTCCATGACAATTGAATTCGAGTATAAAAATGAACAAATACAACTAACCTTAGAATTCAGTTCGATGAAGATTTTGTACACACCATGCATTAAGATCTAAAAAAAAAAATTATATACATAAAGAAACAGTTATTAGAGAAGATAGACAAATGTATATATTGATTGCAACATGGAACATACAGAAATTTCAGCTGAAATTCACAAGTGAATATTGAGTAGTTGATTGAGTTTATAGTAGATGAATATCTAGAATCTGACGATACCAGAAGCTTGAATTTGCCAAGCTGCTTTCATGATTGAAAATACATAGGATGTGCTTGGCCTATGTATCGGAGTAATAAATACCTGCTAGGTCTGTTCCATAGCTCCAGGTGGCATTGATGTAGAAATGGGATTCCATACCTCAGGCACTGCATGACAGCCTTGTGTTGTTAATATGTCAAGTCATTTTAATGTATGCATTGCTGTGTTAGATTCCTAAAGTGGGGAAAAGTGGTTCCATGGAGTAATGGTTAACACTCTGGATTTTGAATCAAACAATTAGTTCAGATCTCGGTGGAACCTATCTTTCTTTTTTTATTACTATTGAGTGAGGATGACGGACAATAATATAATGTATATAAATACTGCTAATTATCGACTTTCATGAACCATGATATTTTTTACATCATTCAAGCAGAAAAAATTATCAAATAATTGCATATACTTGCAAATTTTAATTGTTTAAAGCTGGGACATTTCAATTATCCTATCTATGCTTCAGATTTCTGTTTAAGGTCCTATGTTCTTTTATATTTCCCCTCTATTGCAAATCTACCCATCCCATATGGTCTAGTGGTTATGATTCCTGGTTTTCACCCAGGTGGTGCAGGTTCAATTTCCGACATCAGGAGGGGGCGGGGGGCACATGGTGCAATTGTTAACACTTTGGACTCCCGAAGAAAATTTCACTTAATCAACGGAAAAGGAAAAAATAAGGCTTCCAGGTGAGTGTAGAGTATATGCTTGAGACAAATTAAATGGCAGCCCAGAGAAAAATGCTTCAAGCAGAACCTTAATATACTTCAGCTTTTAAGACTTTTCGTAACATGTTAAAATTATCAATTACGAAAGCAACGGATATAATTAAGTGTAATCTCAGCAATAATTCAAATGAAACTTAAAATCGGAGCACGTTCGCACAAAAATGATTATAAAAATAATATTTTGTTTCCAGAACATTGAAAAATTGTACAATACGCAGGATAAAATATATCAATCTAAATAACCCCTATTAATATTTTAACTACCACATTGTAATTTAGCAATGCAAATTAACAATGTACAGTCCGTTCCAAAAGTTTACAGACTGTTGTTTTGTTGTGAATAATTTTTTTTATTACGTCATAAGTTTTATTCCGACTTTCAAGTATGATGTTAAATCCGATTATATACTAATTCCAATTTTTTGAAAAAGTTTGAAACTGAAGTTCACATTTTAAAATATTTAAAAGTAAGTGCCCCAAAAGTTTACAGAAAAGTTCAAGTTTATGCAAATTTAAAATGAGTATTCAGTGAAGCTAGATTTAGTTCATGTAAACAGGTTACCCTGAGCTCAAAGGGTCTTTTTTCTGAAAAAAAATTAAGCAAGCTTAACAGCTATCGATTGAGGAAGTTGTTACAATATTCAACTTG
>QLNU02015360.1:259535910-259547926 GCA_006491805.2 Dysdera silvatica | reverse complement strand
CATCTAGCAAAATTTTTAGTGTGGTAAAGTACCACCTAACGAATAAACTTTCTAAGATTGATCATGGAGTAACTATGAAATTGGTAGAACTGACAGATATCACTGAAAATTGTCAAAATATGATGAAAATAGCTGAAAATCCCTAAATATAGCCAAAATATCACAAAAAAAAAAAGGCTGAAAATACCTAAATATAGCCAAAATATGGCGGAAAATAGCTAAAAATCACTAAACATTGCCGAGTTATGACAAAAAATAGCTGAAACTCAAAACAGATGTGACCATGACAACTTTGATTTGGTGACCTTTTCTTGACTTCCATGACCTTTTTCCCCATTTCTTGACCTTTCCGGGACTTCCATGACCTGGTAGACATCCTGTAGCTTCACCATATTACAGATGCATGAATCTTTGTACCTTTTTCTAGCATAGTGTGTGAATCAACTGAGGGCATATGAAGAGCTTAAATCCAACGCATGCTGAATGAGAATATTGAAAATATATGTATTTTTTACAATCGATTCATAAAATTGTACAAATCAAAATTTACATAGGATGAAAAAAGCATATAAATTGATAGGCATGTCATGCACACCCATTGTCATATCTTGAAAACAATTGTACAAGTCCTACACATATAATTAAGGGTGGGAGGATATAGATTAGTTGATAAATATCAAAATGTAGGTGTAGATACTTTCAAGACAATCGCATCTTCTGGAACTTCAAGAATATATGGAATTTTAGAAGAAAAAAAAAATTATAACTCATTCTTCCATAATATTTGTCCATGACAATTGAATTCGAGTATAAAAATGAACAAATACAACTAACCTTAGAATTCAGTTCGATGAAGATTTTGTACACACCATGCATTAAGATCTAAAAAAAAAAATTATATACATAAAGAAACAGTTATTAGAGAAGATAGACAAATGTATATATTGATTGCAACATGGAACATACAGAAATTTCAGCTGAAATTCACAAGTGAATATTGAGTAGTTGATTGAGTTTATAGTAGATGAATATCTAGAATCTGACGATACCAGAAGCTTGAATTTGCCAAGCTGCTTTCATGATTGAAAATACATAGGATGTGCTTGGCCTATGTATCGGAGTAATAAATACCTGCTAGGTCTGTTCCATAGCTCCAGGTGGCATTGATGTAGAAATGGGATTCCATACCTCAGGCACTGCATGACAGCCTTGTGTTGTTAATATGTCAAGTCATTTTAATGTATGCATTGCTGTGTTAGATTCCTAAAGTGGGGAAAAGTGGTTCCATGGAGTAATGGTTAACACTCTGGATTTTGAATCAAACAATTAGTTCAGATCTCGGTGGAACCTATCTTTCTTTTTTTATTACTATTGAGTGAGGATGACGGACAATAATATAATGTATATAAATACTGCTAATTATCGACTTTCATGAACCATGATATTTTTTACATCATTCAAGCAGAAAAAATTATCAAATAATTGCATATACTTGCAAATTTTAATTGTTTAAAGCTGGGACATTTCAATTATCCTATCTATGCTTCAGATTTCTGTTTAAGGTCCTATGTTCTTTTATATTTCCCCTCTATTGCAAATCTACCCATCCCATATGGTCTAGTGGTTATGATTCCTGGTTTTCACCCAGGTGGTGCAGGTTCAATTTCCGACATCAGGAGGGGGCGGGGGGCACATGGTGCAATTGTTAACACTTTGGACTCTGAATTCAGAAATCAATCAGAGATTAAATCTCGGTAGGACCTAATAATTTTTTTTGAATGAAGGCGAACAACAATGCAAGGCTGAACAGTGCCCTCATACAGAAATGTGTAGTATCAAATGTTAAATTTCATACCTGAAGATCATGCCATGCACATTATTATTATTTATTTTCATGGTGTCTGACATTTTTCTCAAGTCTTTCAAGCAGAAAGCAAATTCTTGGAATAATTACATGTATTTGCAATTAAATTTGAATTGCCTAATGCTGGATATTTTAATCGGTGACAATATTTAGATTTGTATAAGGATTCCCATATGCTCATTTATATCCCCTTTGTGGGAAATCTGATGGTCCCATGTGGTTTAGCAGTTAGAATTTCAGGCTCACCCATGTGGCCTAGGTTCTATTCCTGGCATTGTAAACGAAAGTCCATGGTGTAATACTTAGCACTTTGGACTCCAAATTCAGCAATCCAAGTTCTATATTATATAATAGTTATTTTTATAGTTAATATTTTTTACGATGTCAGTCAAGCAGAAAAAATTGTCAGAATAATTGCGTAATATTTACAATTAAATTATTGTTTAAAGCTGAGCTATTTCAATTATTGGATATATGTTTCAAATTTCTATTTAAAGTCTGTTGTATGTTCCTGTATATTTCCCTCTATTGTAAATCTGGTCATTCCATGTGGTCTAGTGGTCAGGATTCTTGGCTTTCACCCAGGCGGACCAGCTTTGATTTCTAACTTGGGAAAAGAGGTCACATGGTATAATGGTAACAGTTTGGGCTCTGAATACATCGATCAGAGTTCAAAGCTCAGTGGGACCTACTGGTTTTTTTTATAACAGTGAATGGCCATTAAAGGCTGAACAATACCCTCATACAGAAAAGTGTAATGTCGAATATTAAATTTCATAACTGGTGGTCTGTGTCATGCATAATATTAATGTTTCCATGACACGTGACATTTTTTCATTGCCATTCAAGCAGAAAGCAAATTTTTGCAATTAAATTCAAATTACCTAAATCTGGGACATTTGAATTTTTAGGTGATGTTACTTAGATTTTTATTTAAGGATTGTTATATGCTCCCTCTGTGTGAACCTGGTTATCTCATGTGGTCTAGTGGTTAGGATTCCTGGCTTTCACCCAGGCGGCCCAGATTCAATGAATTATAAGGCATATTAATATTTCTATGTCTTACCAGGAATTGGTGATATGGCAGTTTGTTTCCACTAGGTTGTTTATTGCCCTTTTGTGCATAAATATATCTGAATTGTTATTTTTATGTGTCCATCTTTAAACATGCTGTTGGAAAGCTTGAAATGGTTTTGTACCACACAGTTTGTTGGAATAGTAAGACGCTACATTATCCTTAACTTGTGCGCATGAGTATATGTATACACCAGTGGCCTAGGGTGGTTTCAAAAGTGGGCCATCTCATATTAATCACCACATCCCTTGAATAAGAAAGTTGTATTTCATATGTATACCATGATATATGTATGAATTATTATGACTTTATTCAAGTAGGGGAGCATGGTGAATAAGAGAGCCCAATTTTGAAGTCATGCTACACCACTGGTATACATACACAGTAGAACCTGGAAAAGTTACCACCTTGATAAATTGACCACCTGAATAATGTGATAACTTTTTAAAAGAGAATTGGTAAGGACTTATTCATGCATCTATCAGAGTTCGTCATTTATAGTGACCACCTATCTATGGTGACCATTTCGGTCTAGTCCCAAAAGTGGTCGCTTCAGACAGGTGCTACTGTATATACATACACATAGTAGGACTGCTTTATCTAAGTGATACATTCCTAGACAAACCACAGATAATAGCACATCATGGTGAAAAATAAGGATTATCTACCCACTGTCTGAAATAACCTAAAGCTGATATACGTATATTATCATATTCTTCAGTTACAATCACTAAAGCAGATAAGAAGTCAAGTTACCTATATGGAAAGTGCATTTGAAATGTTGAGCATAAAATTAAATTTATATGCAGTTTACTTTACCAGTTGTGTATGAAGATAAACATATATCAGGATTCACAAAAAACTTCACTTATCTCTCTAACCTTGTGCACATTCTCACCTTGTTTGGTGCAGAATGACCCTTGCTGTCCTTGGGATCCTTGGATTTTTCTGTTTCACATCACGAGAGCTATCCAATATTAACATTCTTATCAAAATTGGCACATTTCACTTTAAGTAGTTCCCTTGTAATTATTAAAAAGGACTTAATGAAGTTCTTAAGCAAGTAAAATTTAGATTACTGAAGTCATTGTTATGCAAATCAATATATGGTAAGTGATCTGGTGCAATATCTGGGAATGGAAAGATTGCAATGTTCTGAAATTGCTTCATTTACCAACCTTTAGAAGAACCAATTGATAAATTAAAAGTCAACTTTAAAAAATTATCCCATCTGTAGAGATTTTTTTCGAATTGGAGGGGAGGGGGATCAAAATGTGAAATCTGGAAACAATGCTGAAAAAAGGAGTCTACCATAAGATATTAGAGTTATGACAGGTATGCATCTACTCCTAGAATCATTCTATTGACTGTTAGATGAACATGCAGTGATATCTGCCATTAACCAACCTGTCATCCATTGAATGATTTCCAGTTGCCTTGCAGAAGTAAGACTGAGGCCTTTCACACTTCTCCAGTCACTATATGCTGAAACCGTAGAACCTCCATTACTTTTACGTCGTCAACGTTTGTCTCTCAACTATTATATTAAAATTCTGTCACTAAAAGACCATCTATCACTTCACCAACCTTGTTTCATTTCACCTTTTAATGCTTGTCCTTCAAGTATCCCAACCTATGGCATGAGGATGGAAAATACTTCGAGTGAATTGAACCATTGCAAGTCACAGAAACCATGGTAGCGGAATCTATGCCAAACATCATTCCTCCATGGTTTGATATTGGCAGTCACATGTTTGAATTTATCTGTCTATTCAAAAGACAATACTCCCAACATTGCCTACCTGCAGGCATTTGCTGGTTTGTCTAGTGTGTACGAAGGCTACTACTTCATGTATACAGATCAAAAGCAGATGAATACATCGGTGCTGCAGCATTTGTCTGTGGAGATGTCATGCAGAGTCAACAACTGCCACAATTCTGCTCCATTTTCACGGCAGAAATCCATTCCATAGGATTAGCTCTATAATACACCTTGGATAATTCCTCATCTCCAACTGTCATCTGTACAGATTCACTCAGTGTTCTGCAAAGCCTGACTTCATACAACGTTTCGCACTACACTGGAATTCAGAGTTCACAAACAACTCATGGATATAAAAAAACTCACAGTATATTGTGAAATTCTGTTGGGTTCTAGGCCATGTTGGTATCGCCAGCAATGAGTGGGCTGACAAAGCTGCAAAGACAGCAGCTGCAGAACCTTAGTGTCTGAACAGTGCATTTAAAGATCTTAACACTTGTCTCTTTTCATCCATACAGAAAATGATAGTTGGAATGGGACGAGCAAGTTTTTAATAGGCTTCATCACATTAAACCTCGTATTGAGGTGTGGCAGTCTAGCTATAGTAGTGACTGTCATAAAGAGGTCACTCTGGCTAGACTCAGCATCGGGCATACACGCTTCTCCCATCACCATCTTTTAAAGGAAGAAAATGCCCTGATGCATACCACATGTGGTGAAGCATTAAATGTTTTACGTATTTCATGTATTTGTCCCAATTTTAACCAACATCGTTCACATATTTTTAACCAAAATAATCTTACCCTTTGTGATATTGTATGTGACTCTTTTAATCATGAACTAATTTTTAACTTTTTGTCTAATGTTGGCTTCTTCCATATAATGTAAGTTTATTGTTTTGTTTCATTTGTGACATTTAATATATTACTGTCGATGCATTTTAACTATTTTAGTTTAAATTTATTTTAAAATTGAATATGCTGTCTCACCTTGTTTGGCACAGAACGACCCTCTCTGTCCTTGTGCCATAAAACTACATCCAACCAAGCAGAAATAAGATTGCATGCATGTTACCCATTGCTCTGCTTGCCATTGACTTCCAAGTTTTTGTCAGTTGTACTTGAACTGGTAACAGGACCTGTTGTAGTGCAGTGGTTTGCCTAGCATCTAATTATCCCAGGTTCGACTCCTAACTCTCTCTCCCTATATATATATATATAAAAACTTACTATCTTCTCATTATAACCTGGGGGTTGATTTCCTAGGCTCTGAAGACGTTTGGATTCCTTAAAAAACTGTAGGTCCATGTGTAGTATAATCCTTGCTGCCCCTGCATCATAAAACTTTCACAGTTTGTTTTTACTTCAACTCTTACGATGGCTGGATATGCATATGAAAGTGACAATTCAATCAAATGGCACACAGCTGGATAGTTTGTATTTTATGGCATCAGGATAGCTGAGGTTATTTTTGCACTGGGACTTATATTTCTCTGAGAAATCAAAGTTGTCTAGGATCCAAATTCCAGATTGCTGTGGGCAGGAAAAATAACATACATTCTATGGTATCATTGGAATCTGGGATAATGGCATGAAATGGAAATGTGTTACGCTTATGCCACCACAAGGCTCATACAGCTACAACACGGGTCATTATAGTTTGGGGATAGATTGGCTATGATAGCCGATTTAGTCTAGCATTTGCATATATGGAAGGGATGGGGGGGGGTTGATGCTGGTTGTACCCACCTCCATTCCATGTAATTTTGTATATATACATATGAATATACAGAATTATATCCCTGCAATCCCCTTTCCTCCTTCTCATGAAGTTTCTGCATGCGATAATGCATTCTAGTATGTATTGCAGGCAATTTAACAGCTTGCTGGTATATTGATACCTTGGAATCTGTAGTACTTTCATTCATAATTGGTATAGGTGCCTTATTTCAGCATAATGTCCATTCACACATGACAAACATATCACCAGAATGTCAATGAGGTATCAACATGCTACTATAGGCTTGCTAGATCCCCAGATTTATCTATAATAAAGAATATATCTAGAGAGAACACCTACAGGCTGATATTACCACTGCAGACAACAAAAAATCATGGTACAAGTGGTAAAACTCTGTATGATAAATGTATGATTTAATGTCATGATGGATATGGAGATGAATCACTAACAAAGGAGCCATTCCATATTATTATGGCCATGTAATCAATTTTTTTGTATTATAAATGTGCTCTTTTGTTGTGGTAATGTTATCATGCCTTATTTACTACATAAGCAGTCTTGTCCATAAATTTCAGACGAATTGCTCATCTCCGTTTTAGTGTTACAATTTTAATTTTGTATAGTACAATAGTAAATAATAAAAGGCATACTCTTACTTTCATGTCTTCAGGCATTCCAAGTTTACAGAAAGATTCAAATGCCCTGATGGAAGTTACAGGAAGTGATGTCCTTGCTGATAACGGGACTAGAAGATAACTCTGCTTTAATTTTTTGATCCATGAGCTATCAAATATTTAAGGAAAAACAAAATTAACATTAAAAATTTAGCAGAATTCTTTATTCTCAGAAAATTTATACACTATAAAATACATATTAATTTAACTTTATTATTTTCTCATCATTAATCATTAACTAAGTTTTCAGCATTTATAGAAGACCCTTTCTGGCAATATACAGGTTTGACATTGCTGCCAGAGCAGCCACTGTAGGACCTGACAACATAAATATTCCATTCCAGGATTTTAATTTTCATTTATACAAAAAATGGCAGTAGAATTGGGATGGGCAAGTTTTTAATGAAATTCACTATATTAAATCACACATTGAGATGTGGCAGTCTAGCTATAGGAGTGACAGTTGCAAAGAGGTCACTCTGGCTAGACTTTGCATTGGCCACACACACTTCTTCCATCTACATCTTTCAAAGGGACAAGGTGCTCCATGCAATGAACTGTTAAAAGTTTTGCATATTTTAGCCATTTGCACCAATTTTAACTGATAATGTTTACCTTTTCACAAATAATTTTACCCTTCATGACATTTTATGTGGTTCTTTTAATCACAAAATAATTTTTTATCCAATATTGGCTTTCTAAATCTTTTCATTTTATTATATCATTTCACTTCATTGTATGTTAATACATTTTAACATTGTATTTTTAAACTATTTTGTTCTTAAAACCGTATATACGGTCTCACTTTATCTAGCACAGAATGACACTTGTTGATCTTGCGTTATAAAAATACAACCAACCAATCATTATAGAAGACTGATAAATCTAATGAAAATATTGTGCTTATAAATTTCTTCTAATTTTATTTTGGGCAAGGAGTCGAAAATTACAACAAATGGATATAAAATATATATATGAACATATATATTCCCAAAACATGAAGTATTACATCTCTCATATTAGCTATTATCATAACTGTTGGGTCTGGGAGTATTCCTAAGGAAAAGGAGATGACTACCACATTTCAACACCTAACTTTAATACAAAGATTACATTGACCTCAATTACACACACAGCAATTACATTCTATATGCCAACGTTCATTCTCGTGTTTACGTGTCATCATCCATGCGTCACTCTGCCTGTTGCCATCTCTCAACATCCAAATACATAACAGTTTATCCCTTTTCCTAAGTTGTTATATAGTCCTTAAGGCTTTGGGGTTTTTTATGTATTCTGGCCGATCTACGGAGAGGTGTATTTTCTGGAGTGGGTTGTACTAGCCGTGGCGGGGTGTCCCTCTCTGACACATCTGGCTCAGGTATCTCTGGTGATGCTGCTGCTTCTAAAATTGAAGCCCATGAGTTAGATGGCTCTTCTTGACCTAATTGGAACAGGTATGGGTGTGAGATCAGGCAGGAGCCATTTGCTGTTGCGTTAGTGCTATAGTTGCGTATAAACACCAGATCGTTTCTTAAAATGTCTACTGGGTAACTGCGTTTCCCTGTTCCTCCCCATTATCACCATTGGTTAGTAGTATTCTAAGAGTGTTTTAGGCTTTCTCTGCATTAAAACTTCCGCTGGTGAAATCCTGTAGTGCCAGGTATAGTGCTGAGAGCCAGAAGTATTCTACTCACTTTCGTATACCAATCGGTTTTGCTATGTCTTCTTAAATTTTGCTTAACTGTTTGAACCATTCTCTCGACTTGACCATTTGAAGCTGGATGATATGGAGGTGTAAAAACTTGCCTGATGCCATTTTGCGCAGAGAAGTTTCTAAATTCAGATGATGAAAATGAAGTACCATTGTCAGATACAATGACATCTGGTAAACTATGAATCGCAAAAATTTCACCCTGATTATGCTGCAAGACATATGAGAGTTCATGATTTTAATCTCTGGCCATCTTGAATAGGAATCAATGATAAGGAAAACTTTCCCTTGGAAAGGACCCACAAAGTCCATATGAATCCTAGACCTGGCTCTGCTGTCTCAGTCCATGACTGTGGTTTCATTTTAGGTGGGTTGTGTCGAATTAATTGACATTTCATGCACTTATCAGAGCTTCGAAATCTTAATCCATTTTTGACCACAAAGCGCAGCTACTAGCTATAGCTTTAGTACGGACAATTCCTTGGCGTGATGAATGTAGCAAGTTTAGAGTATGATTCTGATACTTTTGTGGAATTATCACACTAGAACCCCATAGCAGGCTGTTTCTATGAATCAAAAGCTCAGCAGCTCTCCTTTTGTACAGGAGGAACTCTAGTGGAATTTTATCTGGCCAACCATGTCAAGTCCAATACATCACTTGAAATAAAATCTGGTCGTGTTCAGTTGCACTGGCTATTTCCTTTGCTGTAAGAGTAAATTCGGTTGGTTCTTCTAGAAAGAGAATTTCTGCTTGGTCTGGGTTAGGTACTGGGTTGCACGTCAAAGGAATTCTACTGAGTCCATCTGCATTTACTAGTTTTTTTCCCCTGTCTGTGTTGGATTTCGTAATCATAATGCTGTAGTGTTAATTTCCATTGTATTATACATGTAGATAGAATTAATGGCATCTGTCCATAAGGCCGAAAAATGCCTAATAGTGGTTTGTGATTGGTTACAATTTCGAACTTTCCACCAGCTAAATACTAATGAAATTCTCTTACGCCAAAAATTATGGATAAAACTTCTCTATCAATTTGAGCGTAATTCCTTTCAGCGGGTTGTAAGGTTTTTGAGCTATAAGTGATAGGTTTCTTACACCCATCCTCCATAATGTAGGATAAAACTGCCCCAACCCCATACGGGAAAGCATCGTAAACCAGAACTACTGATTTCTCTGGATCAAAATGGGCCAATACCACTTCAGATTGCAGTAACTCCTCTGCCTCACAAAAAAACACTTCTTGTATCTCTTTCCAAACCTATTTTTCGTTTTTGTATAATAGTCTATGCAATGGTTCAAGGATAGTAGATTTATGTGGTAAAAAATATTCATAGAATTTATATAATCCCAAAAAATCTTGCAGCTCTTGTTTATTTTGTGGTGCTGGTGCATTGCTTCCTCTTTGTATCTGGTGGGATGTATACCTTGAGCATCGATCTTGAACTCCAAAAAGGTAACTGAGGTTAGCCCAAAATCACATTTTCCATTTTTAATTTTAATCCAGCTTTTGAAAGTCTTTCAAGAGCAATTTCAACTCTAAAGTCATGTTCCATTTTTGTCTTACCTCCGTTAATAACGTCATCGAGGAGTGCAGCTGTTCCATCTAGGTTTCTCAAAAGGGTATCTATGCATTGATGAAAAATTGCTGGTGCAGACGACATTCCAAAAGTGAATCTTTTTACCCGATAAAGACCTTTTGATCATGTATAAAGTGAGGATGTCTGCTGATTTGGAATCTATGCTTAGTTGTAAATAAGCATTCTGTAAGTCCAGTTTTGTGAAAACTGTACATCCGGTCAACTTTGGAAATATCTTGTTAGCTATTGGTAAAGGATATGCAACCTTGGTTAATACTTCATTTACTGTGCCAGTATAGTCACCACATAACCGCACCTCATCATTACGTTTAATAACTAGTACCACTGGTGTAACCCATTTTGAGATGTCTTTTCGAATATTCCAGCTCTTTCCATTTTGTCAATTTCTTTCTCAACCCTCTCTTTGAGAGAGAAAAGGGAACACTTCTGTGTTTTAAAAATATCGGCTGGGCATCACTATCAATGTAAATGGTAACTGCGGGACCCTTGTAATTTCCAACCTCACCATCAAATAAATCAGAAAATTTTTCAGCAATAGAATTAACTGTACAATTTCCGGAAGTGTATAATTTAATCCCCAAAGCTTTAAACCAAGACCTTCCCAATAAATTTGGTCTGGATCCAGTCACTACAAAAAGAGTAAATTTTTCGGACTTACCCTGGTATGAAACTTCAACATCCAGGGAACCCAAAATTGGTTGCTTCTCTTTTGTCCAGGTGCTTAGGTGAAAATTTACCGGTATTAAATCTGGTTTTACTGGCCACAGTTTCTGGTATGTTAGCTCACTGATTATTGTGTGACCCGCACCGGAATCTATTTCCATTTCAACTTCTTTGTTGTTAAGCACCTTGATGATCAATGGCGGATAAATATCACCATGATTATAATATAAGTGGAAATCACGTGATGTGCTGGCACCATTATCCATATCCAAGTTTAACTTCAAATTTCTGTTTTTTCCTAAGACATCTATGTGGGTAGTTTGATTTTTAGCTTGTTCGTTTTAAGGTATTTCTTAGTAACACAAGCTCTTTCTAAGTGACCTACTGGAACAGAAGTTGAATTTCACTTTGTATTTGCCAAAAATCGGGTAAACAGTTAACCAGGCCAATTAAGAAAAAGGTTTAAGCATTTCTTGGCTTTAACAGCAGTCTTTTGTACTGGTTTTATTCTCGCCTCTTGTTATGGTCAGTCACTGTTTCAACAAATCGCTATTTTTCCTTTTATGGCGCTTTTTAGTATGTAGGATAAAGTTTTTGACATCTCTAACACTCTATTGTGATGTTTCCTTTGGCAATAGCCATTTCTAATGCCTTTTTCAGTGTTGGCAAGAGTGGGTCATCAGCAGATGTCAGCATCATGCAATTGACCTAGGGTCATAACACAGAATGGGAAGACAGAGCTGGACAGAGAGCAGCGTCACAGCAATCGGCCTTAACTGTGTCCTGACGACAACCGCAGACGGTCTGGAGACATTCAGGGCAGCTTGGGGCCCACAACAGGGTTATTATGGTCTGGGCTGCCATCTCCTTTGATAGCCGGACCCCTTTGGTGGTTATTTCTCGCACACTTACAGCACAGCGGTAC
>QLNU02015360.1:259508599-259523965 GCA_006491805.2 Dysdera silvatica | reverse complement strand
CCTTCCGCCTTTCTATCCGTGTAGCAAATATTAATCTGCCTCATAAATAGAAAGCCCAGCCTGCACCACTTGAAGCCGGGGTAGGACACTAGGTTGCTGGCCTGGTCGGTTCCACACATCGTCATATACGTTCAGCTTGTGGGTCTCCTTCCAGTTAGATACCAGCAACCCTTTTGCAGGCCACATAAATATATAAAGGGATGCATATTAAAAAAATGTAATCGATTTCCGCGGGCATTAAACGCAAACACACGAAGCGCTAGGCCGGTAACTTACCAACTAAGCTACCGATTAGTTTGCAAAGGATGTCTTATTTTAAGCTCATATACAGGAATCAAAATCTTTAAAAATTCATATCTCCAACAATAAGCCGCATTAATGCCGATACATGTATTTCCTTATTTTAGCTCTACTTTCATAAAAAAAAAAAAAATAATGTCATCAAAATCAACAGGGCACTCATTGCAAGTTCTCCTTGTCAGTTAATTTTTTCCCATGCTTCCCAATGTCGAACTTATACTTCTATCACTTATTGTTTGCTCCTCTTTGAATTAAACCCTTGTTTACTTGTCTCTAAGTACATTGTTGTTTATGAGAATTAGATGGACTGGAAAAAAAATAATGACTTATCCAGAGTAACAAGTTATCTGACGGCTTAAAGATTTTACTGCAGGGGTCTTCAATCGTTTTCAGTGCAAGAGCCAATTTGCTTACTCTTGTAGGCCTGTGGCTACACTACTGTAGCAATATTAAGACTGAAAAAAGGTGGTTCGAGGATGCAACCCCCCCCCCCAAACAGAATCAGCATTTGTTGGTATTTTTTCCTTAGGTCTCTACGTTAGTTTTACATGCCCCTCAAAATATATTGGCTGGATCCGCCTCCGGGACTATATATATATATGACAATGTAAAATATGTAAGGAAGCAAAACACAAGCCAAATCAAACCTTTTGGCGAGATTTTTGGCACTGCTTATTTTTAACAATCCTGTCAATATCCGGTCTTATTTTTGATATTGCAATCCTAAGAATGTTTCCAAGGTGGACGTCAGTTATTCTGGTCCTAACTTTTCATTTTATCAACTTCATTTTTGGAAACAGCTGTTTACAGACACATTGGCGAACACAGAGGAGGTTGATGGGGGTTGTAATTCCCCCCGCAATGAAATTTTGTATATATACATATAAATATATGAAGTTGTAGCTCTGTAAACCCCCGCTTCCATTGTAAGCGTGCAACCCCTCCTTATTAAATTGAGCTAACCTATGTGCCTATATAAGTGCTCAAGAACAGTAACGTTTTCAGAGCATGCAGTCAGATGGTTGGGAAGATGTTCTTATCGACATATTTAGAATAGAATTTGATGAGTCCTAAGTTGAATTTTTTTTAAATCACTGTTGCACTGCAAATCAATAAAACTAAACCTAATTCCCATATACGCTAGAAAACTAAAGTAAAACACGATCGAGGGGAAACCTCGAGTTACTTTGGTTCTATAGTGTTTTAAAATATTTCTTATGAAATATGAAAATGCCAACAGAATAAAATACAATGTTTATTTCAGATTCAAAGGGAGCAGAGACGTCATTTTTGTGTGAAACAATTTGTATTTTTTCATGAGCTGGCGTGCCACAGGTTGAAGACTACTGCCTTATGAACTTTCTGCGTACGCCTATGCACAGGTGTAAATGCTCCCGAATAGTAACATTTTCAGAGCATGCAGTCAGATTATTTGGAAGATATTCTTATGGACATTCAATGAGTCCTAAGTTTAATTTTTTCTTTAAATCACTGTTGCATTGCAGATCAGTAAAACTATCCCTAACGCTCATATACGCTAGAAAACTAAAGTAAAACATGATTGAGGGAAGACCATTTTTTACTTCAGTTCTATTGCCTTTTAAAATAATTATTATGAAATGTGAAAATACATATGGAATAACTACATAAATGTAAGTCTAAGAGAGAGAGCAGGGGGCGTTATTTTTGTGTGAAATAATTCATAATTTTTTCCATGAGCCAGCAGGCTGCATAAAAAATGTCGGCCGGCCGCATGTGGCCAGTTGGTTGAAGACCCCTGTTTCATTGTATTGTTTTCTGTGCAGTGACACAAATTAACCGTTTTTATTCTACTGCCATAAAACATGAACAATTCTATACATATGTAATACAACTTGTTATTGCTTATCTTGAACACAACATTTTTAAAGTGTGAGGTTAATTCATGAAATTTAATTTGTAGTTTTGTGTGCTTAGGCTGACCTGATTTAAAGTTAACTTAGCTAATTTAAATGTTATATGCAGACTGTGCAGGACTCTATCGGCCTGGCAAATCAGGAACTGGACAAGAAACTGGAAGAGTTACAGCAGTTGAAGTTACGTCAAGTAAGTTTTTTAATGACTCATTCCTTATGTATATTTGCCTTGAATTAAAATTTTTATGGGATTAAAGCATTTTTTGATACAGATCATTTTAAGCACTATGCCATATACTTAAAATGAAATTTTACACAATGTAATGCTAATGTAATAATGTTAAATGAAAATTTCTTAAATTTCTATCTAAAGAACTCTGCTAAATGAAAAGCTAACACCCCACTTCCCAAACTGAATAACCTTACATTAAAGATTTACTCGGAAAATTCGTTAAAAGATGTTGGTGTTATTCCAAATGCATATTGAATGCAGAAATGTTGTACGATGACAACTCATAATTACAAGCAACAAACGAAAGATTTTTGTAAATTCAGTATCTATACAATGTTTGCCACCCATGTATATTTAGCTCAAACTAGAGCTTTATTGTTTTTGGAGAAAAAGAGGCGCCGTCCTCATCCTGGATTCGAACCAGGGTCCCCGCGTTGAGCCCGCGGTGTCTTGACCTACTAGACGAACGAGGACAAGAACAAACGCATTTTTCTCCATATATAAGGTAAGATATTATTACCCTTCACAGGGATAACACAATTGCCAAATAATGGTCAACACAGAAAAGCCTCCGGGGCGAGATTTTTGTGAGTTTTTCGTGGGGGAATTTATTATACAATAATTTTTGCCACCCACGTACATATAGCTCAAACTAGAGCTTTTTTGTTTTTTAGGATAAAAAGAGGCATCATCCTGGACTCGAACCGTGTTCCCCACTTTGAGCCTGCGGTGTCTTGACCTACTTGACAAATGAGAACAAGAAAACCAAAAACAAAAAAGCTCTAGTTTGAGCTAAATATACGTGGGTGGCAAAAATTATTGTATAATAAATTCCCCCACGAAAACTCACAAAAATCTCGCCCCGGAGGCTTTTCTGTGTTGACCATATTTGGCAATTGTGTTATCCCTGCGGAGGGTAATAATATCTTACATCCTCATATACGGAGAAAAATGCGTTTGTTCTTGTCCTCATTCGTCTAGTAGGTCAAGACACCAAGGGCTCAATGCGTTGACCCTGGTTCGAGTCCAGGATGAGGACGGCGCCTCTTTTTCTCCAAAAACGAAAAAGCTCTAGCTTGAGCTAAATATACGTGGGTGGCAAACATTATTGTATAATAAATCCCCCCACGAAAAAACTCACAAAAATTTCGCCCCGGAGGCTTTATGTGTTGACCATTATTTGGCAATTGTGTTATCCCTGAGCAGGGTAATAATATCTTACATTCAGTATCATGTGCAAACTTAATAGTACAAACAATTGATGCAGAAGATAGAACAGTAAGAATATTCAAAACATATCAGCTGAATTAAATGTTGGAAACTATAATGCTGAAATCCCTTTTGATATAATTTTTCTCAAATGCATCCTTTTGGAACAAGCAAGGAAACCGCCCCTACCCCCAAAGCTCTAACACAACACAAAATTTAATTCAGCTTAATGTACCCACCATAAAAAATCTTTAATGTGTGAAAATTAGCAGCTATCTTCCCCTAGAAATCGAGAAATTAAATATTAAAAAGTAGTTAAAATAGCGCCAATTGCAACCCCTTTGGCAATGTGTGGCAAGATCGATATCTAGCTGGTCGAAAAAGGTGAAAAGCAAAGCAAGGACATATTCCAATAGTTTAGAATACATCCATTAATATAATGGTTGTGTTAACTTATTAGATTTAAATATATTAGATTTTGAAGTAGCTGTAAAGTTTTTTGTTGTTTTTTCTGAAGGTCACAGCCAAAAATGTAATTTTTATAATCACATTGCAAGTTGCAATTCAGTTTGTGCATAAGAGAAGCATTTATTTTTATTTAGAAAATTCTGTCACAAAGTATCGCTTGCATTCTATTTACTCGTGTGAGGATAACATGGAACAGACTATAAATATATTTAACGTTGTTTGAATATTTTTTTTAAGGAATTTATGAAAGGCGCCAAATGGCAACAGTCTCTCTTCTATCAACTCAAACTCATTTTTGTTAATTATTTTCAACATTAATCTGAGGAGATAGCTACTAATTTTCACATATTAGGTTTCTGAGGGATGATTACTTATGACTGAATTACATTTATTGGATTTGGCATGTGAGCTCCCGGTGGGGGAGGTTCTTGTAAGTCCTAGAGATGTCGGCAAGGCAATATTTCAACATATTAACTATATCTGAAATATATATTTTTTGCAAATATCACTGCTTTCGTAACACACCCATCTTATGTATCCAAAGCATGGAGAAAGGAACTGAATATGATATACATGTGTGTGAAATTTTTTAATGTTTACACGGGCTTCAGTGCGTATTTTTTAAATATTGAGCTGGAATTTGGTAGAATGAATTTGAAAATTGCTGAAAAAAGTCTTTAGTAGTAGTTTTCAAATACACTTTCATAACTTGTCTCTCCTGTAAAGGATGTTTTTAAGTATTTTTGCAAGGAAAGGACCAAATACCTTACTTATCACCAGTATCCATGCAGGCTAGGTGAAACAGATGGTATGAGGCTGTGCTTTTTCACTGCAAGCATTTAGAAAACTATACTGTTTTTTGAAAAAGGTAACTAGGGCCATGCTTAAGGGGTGCAAGCTGGGCGGTCGCCCAGGGCCGCTAAAATTTAGGGCAGCCAAAATGTGTAGTGCAAATACCAAGAAATCAGTTTTTAGCGGCCCCATATACTTTCGACAGAGTATTTGGTCAATTGACCTTTTGCGTGTGACGTCATACTTCCCATAATGCAGCTTCTAAATGGTGGTCAGAATAAATACACGTGTTATTAGTCAAATGTGTTATCATCAGTAGCCTATGTACGTTATCATGTTTATTGTGGTGGCCATATGGCCACTGCAGAGACTCCTGGCAGCACAAAAAACTAGAAAAATTACTTTGTAAGTTCTAATATTATAAAACAAGCAGCTTTGTTCGTTGAGAAAGCTTTTTATTAATTCGTTATAATTATAATAATTAGAGTAATAATAAATTACAATGATTCGTATTTTATTTAATTTTTATCCCCCATTTTCAATTTAACTTCATTATCTTCTCTTTATTTGTACCTACAGCGTTAAGACCAGGAAAGGACTTTATGCTTTATGAAGGATTTAATGCTAAACCCGTGTAAATCATTTTATCGTTGTGTTATGTCAAAATATTTTTAAGGGCCGCTAAAATTTTCTTTGCCCAGGTCTGCTAACACCCCAAGTATGGCCCTGAAGATAACAATAGTTGAATTCTGGGAAAAAGCTTTGGTAGTAGCAATTGGGGAACAGTCATTATTCTCCATCATTCTAGAACAGGGGTCACCAAATTACAGAACTCTGACATGTTTTTAATGACCTACAGATAAGATAGCAAACAGAAGAAAGGCTGTATTTCATGAATGCTCTCTAGAGGTCGACCCACAGGCACCGTTGGCAGGAGGGACTGGGGGACCTGCCTCCTTAATGTTGGTATTAGGGTTCTATGTCCCCCTTCCCCAATTTCAAACAAAAGTTTTGTAATAGGTAACGTTCAACATTTAAAATATTTTATTTTTTCTTTCATCTAAGGGGTGTAGTTATATTTTTCGGCGTAGTGTATTTAGTACGAAATAAAAAAATACGCTTTGTCATTTATTTGATCTAATTATACCTTTTGTTGGATTGTATTATTATATAGCTCTCTTTTCTGCACGGCAGCGTTTTTATTGACGTGTTATTATTTCAACTTTCAAACGGAATGTTTTTAATAACGTTACAACTAAAACTATAGTTTCTCCGTTTTTATTTCCCAAGCTGAAGACCTTTTTGGCCCAGTAAGGTCATTATCAATAACATAAATTAAAGGAACTGTATGTCTTCACCATCAGTATAATAAATACGAAATTTAGTAAGGAGCATTGTATGTGAAAATGAAACTGGAAATGTAACTAGAATATTAATTTTATGGTAAAGTTGGTTAGTTGTGTTTTTATGGTGCAAGGACACCAAGGGTTATTCAGTACCAAACAAGGTGTGAATGTGCACACAGGTTTAATATAAAGGTAAGTTAAAGCTAAAAAGGTAAAAACATATAGAAAATAATTTAACAAAGGTACCAAACGAAATGAAATAAACAATCATGAGATGGGAATAGTGAATATTAGATAAAAAGTTAAAAATACTTTCGTGGTTAAAAGAGCCACAAAATGTCGTGAAGGCTAAAATTATTTTGCTTGAAAGTTAATGTATGTTGCTGGTTAAAATCATGGCAAATACATAAAATATGTAAAACATTTAATGCTTCACCACATGTGGCACACATCGGGGCATCTTCTCCCTTTAAGAGATATTGATGTGGAGAAGCGTGTATACTCAATGCGGTCTAGCCGAAGTGACCTCTTTACAACGGTCAGTCCGATAGCTACACTGCCACTCCCCAATACAAAAAAT
The DNA here is from genome assembly GCA_006491805.2 of Dysdera silvatica. NCBI lineage: Eukaryota > Metazoa > Arthropoda > Arachnida > Araneae > Dysderidae > Dysdera > Dysdera silvatica. The sequence goes on along the minus strand of QLNU02015360.1, from coordinate 259,517,143 downwards.
TTGCTCATCCCATTCCAACTGCCATTTTTTGTACAGATGGGATAAGACATGAGTGTTAAGATTTCAAAATATAACATTCATACACTCAGGTTCTGTCTTTGCAGCAATGTCAGCCTGTTCATTGTGGGCGATACCGTGGCCTGTAACCTAACAGAATTTCGCAATATACTGTGCGTTTTTTATATCCACGAGATGTTTGTAAACTCTGTGGATTCCAGTGTGATGCGAGACGTTGAATGAAGTCAGGCTTTGCAGAACGCTGAGTGAATCTGTACAGATGACAGAGATAAGGAATTATCCAGGATGTATTGTCAAGCTAACCCAATGACATGAATTTCTGCTGGGAAAATTGAGCAGAATCTTGGCAGCTGTTGACTTTGTATGACATTTTCACAGACAAATGCCCCACCAACATATTCATCTGTTTTTGATCCATCTGCGAAAATGAAGGAATAGCCTTTGTACATGCTAGACAGATCAGCAAATGCCTGTGGGTAGGCAATGTCTGGGATACAGTCTTTTGGATAGGTGGATAGATCCAAACAGATGTCACTGCCAATATCAAATCAGGAAGGAATGATGTTTGGTATAGATTCTGCTATCCTGGTTTTCGAAATGTCCAATTCACTAGCAGCACTTTCCATTCTCATGCCAAAGGTTGGAGTACATTGAGGGATGAACATAGAAAAGTGTAATGAAGTGAGGTTGATGAAATGATGACGATGCAGGATGGTCTTTGGGTATAGAGATTTAAAATAATATTTGAGAGATAACCCTTGGTGATGTAAAATTAATGGAGGTTCTACAGCTTCAGAATATAAACTGGTGACTGGGAAGTCAGAAAGGCCCCAATGCAGTCGTAGACCCTCATAATGTATGGGGGTCAGATTGTTTCAGTAATGACTGGCATGCTGACCCATAGATAAGACAACCATAGTTTAATTTTGAATAGATAAATGCCTTATATAATCTCAGCTTTATGGTAAAGTGAACGTCATCAAGCAGAAGCACATTTAAATTAAACACTGCTTTGTTGGTGTCTGTTATCCCTGTAAAGAGTTGTTAACAACAAGGCTTTAACCAGAAAATTTTGTCAGGAATACTAAACATTTTTTACAACCTCGCTAATGAATAAGTATTAGTAACAGAAACATTTCAGAAGGGGACAAACTATTGGAACCACCCACTGACTACGGCCCTGGTTAACAAGCTGCCTTCCACTGATATACCGTCCCACCCCACAATATTTTTATGCTGTCAGCACCCATGGATTGACAGATAGATTGGCTTGCCGATCAATCCAGGTCGATTTATCCATATTTTCATAAATTGATATCGGCAGCTGACTGAAAAAAATGAAAATCATCGATCAATCAGCTGATTATATTAGCTATCAGCCAATGTTATATCCCCCCCCCACCCCTTTGACAAAAATCAGAGAAATAGATCGCAATTTTTGGCTTTACCGCTGCAAACTTTTCAGCTTCTATCCACAAACACCCTTTGCATTTTTGTAAATATATCGAATGATGTCATTTTCACATTACGGCATTACAATTTTTACGGCCTATTGGGATAGAAGATTGCTATCTGTGGGACCTATTTTCCTCTAGATCAAAAATTGTCTGAATGATGAATTCGGTTTCGGGTATTGCTCTTTGATGTATGCAGATCGTCAGATTTCGCCTTTTCTTTGTCTCGTGTCTTTGTGATTCTTACTATGTAGCAGGGCTGTCCCGAAGAAAATTGAGAGTATGCGGTGCTTGTTGCTTCAAAGAGCATTGAGTCAAAATTTCTTGGGAGCGCACACAGTGCATACCCTTTGCAAACAGCCCTGATATGTAGTTTCTATCTTTTGAGTTTTTTTTTATCTAAAAAGATTTATGTGTCTTACGTGCGATGAAGTTGAATATGTTTCTAGAGTACTCTCAAGGGAATTTCCTGTTTCAGTTTGAAGTTCACAGTACGTTAAGGGAGTGTTCCGTTTCCCTGTCTTTATGTTCCTAGTAGCAGTTGCACCTGCTTTATCTGTACGTTGAATACGTTTGTTTAGAGTTTTTATGGCACAATAGCATCTGAGCTATACTGCACCATGTTGAATATGGTTGTGGTTTCTTGGTTGTTTCATTTTCATTGGATTTTATATCCGACTTGACATACTAAACGCAAAATTTGATTTTATACTTCTGGCAAACACTAAACTAATTTTTTTTCTGTATCTACGCAAAAGGCTGAACTGCAAAGTTTTTGCATTATCAGATAGTAAGAAATCAGGGGGAGGGGTCAAACTTTTACAGCATGTATCGATACAATCACAGCATGCAAGGCCGTAGCCAAGTCCCATTAAAAATTTAGTTTTGAGAGGGGAACCGGTCCCTAAGTCCCCACTTCTGGACACTGGCATGGCTGGAGTATTCCTGATTAAGGCAGTGGTCAGCATGGCATGAAGGCAGAGGATGCTAAGAATCACTGGAATGGCCCAGACTACCATTTGTTATTACCTTGGCTGTGTATAATGAACTGTCCCTTGCTACTGAGGTAGAAAACTTCTTCAAATTAGATGGGTGGTTGAAATAAAACAGGTTGGGGTGTCGTGGAAGCGACTTGCTCAGGTTAGACTTGTATGGAAAGTATTTGGAGAGACCTTCATCCAGTAGTGGATAGATAATGGTTGAATATGATGAAATGTATTGAATATGTGATCAGATTCTCTAAGTAATCCTGTGGAGTTTCAAGACAGGCCATTTTCAGAGACTATAAGTGTTGTAGCAAATTAGTGATTGTAATAAGGAACAGGAGAGTGAATGTAACCCAACTGTAAGGAGCGCTCTTTGTGGCAACAGAGTGGAACTTCAACATAACCAATTAACAATCGCTTAATTTAACACTTAAGTGTTAAGATAAATTAGTTTATTGAGTTTTAATTTATGGTGTAATAAAAATTAAGTGTCTAAAGAGAAAAAAGTCTAAATGGTCCTTTTTTATGAGGAACTGAGAGATATGTAACACTCATGATATGGCATGAATATCTTTATTCAGGTTTACTTTTCAAGTATCTCTGAAACTAAGCGCTGAATCGAAAAAATGGTTTCTACGAAAGTTGTTTTATGAGGAATAAAAATAGAAAATATAGGTCATCAATTAAATAAAATCCCACTAAAAAAAAAATCAGTTTGACCTTCAAATGACCATGAAAATGACCCCTGCCAAAAAAAGTAAAACATAAACAATGAAAAACACTTTCCCCTACTTCAAACCAAGAAACTTTAGTTTAAAATATTTTTTTTTATAACACACCTATTTTTTAGATAGTTTACATTACCAAGTAAATGGTCCACCCTGTATATATGTAACGTGTGTGTAATGTGCATTATAAGAGACAGATTTCTCCGTACTAAATGAATAGTCATTGAATTGTAGTTTATTAGGGTTGTGCCAATTTATAATACATTCAAAACAATTTTACCGTTTCATAGCCAATTAGGGTAAGGTATATTCAGAGTTTTGGGTTATGCTAATGCAAAAGGAAATTTAATTTAAATTTAAAAAAAATATATTACCTTTTTACAAAACACAGGGTCCTATTTAGCTACGTAGTTTAAATCAGTGTATAGCAGGTCCTGTCTTTGAAAGGTTGTGCCAACCTGTAAGTTCTTAGGGTTGTTACAGTGACGAACCAGAAGTACAGGCATGTTCTCCAAAGACCCATTATTATCCCTTATGCTGAAGCTATTTGAGATGTATCCATGTTATGAACAATAATTTTCACTTACACTGAACACATTCTATGAATCACTTTCTATGTGACAAGGATATCAAACATATAGAATTGCCTGCATAATCACACCATATGAATCCTACTGTGCATGTTTGGGATATAATTGGAAGTGTCACATCTGAGGATCCATTTCCATGGTTTGTTCAATAACTTGAAACTGTTCTGCTGGTTGAGTGGCAAAGAATTTCCAAACAGCTCATAAATAACTATATCTAATACATGCTAAACAGGTGGTATGTTGCAGTACTAGTCATCATACGAAGCCACATGTCCTGCTAGAGAACATTCAACAATATGTGATTTCTATTCTCTTAATATACACTCTATAACAAAAAAATCCACTCACCAAGAAAGAGTTGTCCGATTGTAATGAAATTTCGTATGCAAAGACATTTTGACCGAACATGCAAATGATTAAAATTTGGTGTCCAATGAATGAATAGCGGGAACTCCAGCGCATCGGAACTGCGCATTCAGCAGGTGTATATAAGGAGCGATTCTCAATATGTGGTCAAAATTTCTGTTGCATTTTGACTGCGGATATCTTACGTCGACTGTAACAATGCCTCGCCGAAAGATTCGTGCTCATTACGAGCATATGTCAGAGTTTGAAAGAGGTCGTGCTATCGGATTGAAAGAGGCTGGTTGGACGAATCGAAGAATCGCTGGACATGTGGGTCGAAGCGATGCGGCGATTGGACGGTGCTGGCAAGAGTGGGTCAACAACGGCAGATGTCAGCGTCGGGACGGCAGCGGTCGACCTAGGGCCACAACAGAACGGGAAGACAGAGCGATTGTCAGAGCAGCTGTCACAGCACCGGATTCGTCATTATCAACTATCCAACGTGTGGCCCGCACACATGTGTCCAACATGACCCTCTGCAGACGACTGAGAGAGCGGAATTTACGCTCGCGCCCACCGTTACGCCACTTACCTCTCACGCCTTTACACCGTCAAGTCCGATTACAGTGGTGCCGGGCTCGATCAACTTGGAACTGCGCTGACTGGGGACGTATAGTCTTTAGTGACGAGTCCCGTTTCCAACTGTGTCCTGACGACAACCGCAGACGTGTCTGGAGACGTCCAGGGCAGCGTGGGGATCCTGCCCTTACTATCGCACGCCACACATGCCCACAACAGGGCGTTATGGTCTGGGGTGCCATCTCCTTTGATAGCCGGACCCCTTTGGTGGTCATTTCTGGCACACTTACAGCACAGCGGTACGTAGACGACATTCTACGACCGGTTGTGTTACCGTTCCTTTTGCGACACCCTGGACTTACGTTTCAACAAGACAATGCCCGGCCGCACACGGCACGTGTTGCTATGAATTGTCTTCAAGCTTGCCCAACACTTCCTTGGCAAGCTAGGTCTCCTGATCTCTCTCCCATAGAGCACATTTGGGACGCTATGGGAAGGCGATTGCAACCATCCCGGAATGTTGACGATTTAGCCCGACAGTTGGAGACAATTTGGCAAGAAATTCCGCAGGACACCATCCGGGATCTTTATCAGTCTATGCCACGCCGGGTGACAGCTTGCATCCAGGCCAGAGGTGGACCAACGCCTTATTGACTTCCTCCCTTTGTAACGGTCAAACTCTGCAATAAATCATTCAATTGTTCTGAAATTTTAATCGTTTATTTTTCTATGTATGTTCTTCACATCCGATTTGTATTGAAATTGGACAACTACTCCTTGGTACATCGATTTTTTTTGTTATAGAATGTATATTATTATGTTTTGTTTCTCTGCTTCAACAGACTTCATTCATTCTTGCAATTTTCCTTAAAATTGACATATTAATTTTCTAAGAACATATTTTTTGCATACACATGCTTTCACTCACTTGTAGTTATTATTTTAGTTACAGAAACATCACTGCTTTTAAAGTATAGAACTACAATTTCAATGTCCTAATCATTCCACACTGTGTAATACACAAAGTTATTATTTTGCTAACAAGTTCAATCATACTTATGGCAGTATGTACCTTGTTAGTTTTTATGTCTTTTTCCAGTACTACTCCGAACCATTAAGTTGAAACTTTCGTGCTTCACACAGTGCATGCATCTGAAATATTGATTATTAAAGGACTCATACTTTCATACAAAAAATCATATAAGCATAATAAACACTTTGTACAATGAGCTACAAATGAGACATTTTTGTGTTTCTAAACACAGATTCATAATATTAGCATTTAATTGTTGTCAAACATGAATCTGAATGAAGTCTACAATTGAAATGCTGGTGCTCTTTATCATAATTTGCAATAGCCTTTGTAAAATTCCACAATAATCTTGCTGTAATCTTCCACAGCAACATGAAAGCATTTCTCCTACCGACTCTTCAAGTAGTCATGAATTTGGAAACAATAATTCCGTAAGAAGTCCGTCTACAATCAGCAAGCCTACATCGACAAGAATGTCATCACATAGATGTGCAGGAATGGAAGTAAGATCGCATCTGTTTACTTTATGTATACTTTACATTCTACAGTAATTTGTTCTGAATTTTTATTAATATCAATATTTATTTTAATGTATCAATTCGTGTAAAGTTCATATTTCTTTTTCAACCTTGCATAAATTTATGCAGTGTAATACACAAATTTATTTTCATTTTGCTAACAAGTTCAATCATACTTATGGCAATATGTACTTCGTTAGTCGTTAGGTCTTTTTCCAGTTCTACTCTGACCAATTAAATTGAAACTTCTGTATTTCGCAAAATGTATACAAGTCTGAGATAAAGTAATCATTAAAGGATTCATATCTTCATACAAAAAATCATGTAAGCACAATAAACACATCGTACAATGAACTCTAAATGAAACATTTTTGTGTTTCTAAACAGAGATTCACCATATTAGCATTCAATTGTTGTCAAATATGTGAATCTGAATGAAGTCTATAACTGAAGTGATTGTACTCTTTGTCATAATTTTACATAGCCTTTATAAAATTCCATAGGAATCTTATTATAAACTTCCACAGCAATATGTAAATATTCATTCTTCTGAATCTAAAAGCAGTCATACGTCTGGAAGCGGTAATTACATAAGCATCTCATCTACAATCAGCAAACCTATATCTGCAGGAATGTTATCACATAAACATACAGTAATGGAAATAAGAGCGCATCTGTTGACTTTATGTACACTTAACATTTTATAGTAATTTGTTATGAATTTCTATTAACATGAATATTTATTTTAGTGTATCGATTTGTGTAACGTTCAGATTCCTTTTCCAATCCTATATGAATTTATATAATATTTCAAGTTTAATCATAACCTGTAAGTAATTGTCACCTTGTAAGTTACGTAAATTTTGTATCTATATAATATATAAAATATGACTTAGAAATAAATTTCAAACTCCAAATATGTGTATTTTTTAAAACATATCCATAATCGTGAAAGTTAAAGTATTTTTTTAATATAATTATGTTCAATAAGTTCTGCAAGTGGAAACCACTGCTCTTTAAATAAAAGAAGGGAGAAAAAAAATGTCAGCACGTGTTGGCAGTGTATCAGACATGCTCAAAGTATACACAATTAAGAGATCTCCACATGAAAAGATTAATACTGAATATAAACTAAATAAACACACATTTATATTCTATTCACTAAATATGGTTATCGTTATAATATCGATTCAAGTTTTCTTGCTTTTTCTGTAGTAAATCGATCTCAAATTGTGACTGGTGAAATTGTAACATCGAAATGCACATGAGGGAAAGCCAATCCCACTAGCCGATCTTTTCCAAGTGTTTTGAAGTCATGTATTCAATCGTTAAGTGCTGAGAAGCTATAGTTGCTACAGTAATTGACAATGTTACAAGAATTTCCAATAATACGTAGATCACATGGTATACTGCAGGATCGCAGTTTTGTAGTGCTTTAAACGTAGACTTGGGTACTTGGCCTGTATTTTCTTGCATCCATTTGGTTCTCCAGTTAATCACCTCAACTTACAGTGTACTGTTCATTTCTTCCACTCCCAATTTGGCGATTCTGTGATACTTCTCACTGAGCTCTGTCCAAGATGTGAGAAGTGACTCTTCATAAGTGTTGTTTTTCGCCAAAAGAATCGATGACACCACATCTTGTAAATATAAAACACTTAAAAGATTGATTCACACAGGAAAATCTAAGTCTTTTTGAACGGAGTTTAACAAAAGCAAGTAAATATTTATTGTATAATAATCTTCAGGAGTTATGGCAGGAACATTTGATCTATGAACTTGGCATCTATAAGTATGTGGCATTTTTATTTCAATTCCAAGACCATTACACATTCCATCAATCTCTCTACATATATTCCCGAAATAGGATTCCACATTTTTCTTGAATTTGCTTATTATCATGATTACATCATAGACAGCATCTCTAGCTTTCTTGAGGGCCAAACCCATGGTTTGTAAATACTGACTTAAATATATGCTGCGTTTAAGACTTTTGAGAGACTGTAGTGCAAAAAATTCTGAATTGCACAGTGAATAAATTAGAGCTTTTATTTTACGTGCTGAATTCAGGTTGTGCGAAGTTGATATCTATTCTGAAGAATTTACAATCTTAATGATACCTGCTTTTAATTTCATAACGCCATCGTGCCTTTCAACCCATTGCGTTTCGCTAAGTCCAGAAAGCTATCCCCCCCAATATGTTTTTTCGAGAAGCTGTTTCTTTTTGCTGAACCCTTGAAAAACTCACAACTTGTCTGATGATGCAAACAGAATTAGGCACTCTTGAAATGGA
>QLNU02015360.1:259472123-259508499 GCA_006491805.2 Dysdera silvatica | reverse complement strand
TATGTAAAATAGCAACCCCCCCCTCCCCACAAAGGTGCTTACGTAATACTTGAAACTCTTTTGCAAAATAATTCATTTTTATGTTTGGGCTACAAATTGTTCAAATCTGCTACTTTTTAATCTTCAGATCTGGCAACACTGGTTGGGAACTACATACGCCTCAGGCCAATGGGTGAAATAATCGCTGATGACTATAATATATTTATTGCCACAATTTGATTCAATAATCGACCTAATGGCTTCCATCGCCCAACGCTGAAAAGGATGACTAGTAACCTCGATTCTTTGGAGGGGGACTAGCTTCTTGTATTTGTGTACTATGCGTTGCAGGCATGAAGCACAGGACTTGCTATAGTTACGGACATGTTGATACATTTGGGGCCAGGTATACTGACTTTTTACCTGCTGCATGGTTCTGCTAAATCCCTGATGTGCGACAGTGACAGAAATGTGACACTTTTCCAAAATTTCTGGAACTAACGTTAAAGGAGTCACAAGTTTATGGTTTGAGGACTGGTTAATATTTCTTGAGTTGTGACAAAACAAGAGGATATTCTTCAACCAATAGGTGAAATCGTTTTTAGTTACTTTGGATTTTCCTTCAAGTTTTTGGATGATTTGGCTACAAAACGTGTCGTTAAGCTGTAGATTTTCAATTTTTTCATTGCTAAACCTTGTTTTGACTGTTTCTTGTAGTACGAAACCATTGACAGGTTGTCTGATCTCAGGAAAGGGTCACGATAAAAAATCTGCTGGAATATTTTCTCTTCCAGGCTTATGTTTGATCTGAAAGTTATACTATTGAAGTGCAAGGACCCAGCATGAAATTCTATTTGTTGGGTCTTTGAACCTAAGGACATTTGATAGGCTTGCTGGGTTGCAATAGACTGTAAATTTTGTGCCATACAGGTAATTTTGGAATTGATTTACCGCAAATAGGATAGCCAGGACCTCTTTCTCAAATGTGCTGTACTTTACTTCAGCTGATTTCAGCTTTCTACTTGCATAGACTACGGGGTGTTCCAACATGTCCTCTCTGGCTCAAAACTGCTCCCAGGGCTTCTAGTAATACGTCATTGTCAAGGGTAGAAACTTGTGAAGTTTTGTGGTTGCCTGTCTGGAATTATTTTGGTTGCCTCCAAATTAAATTTGTTGCCCTGAATTTTTTATTGTACAAATTGAGCAATTTCTTTCATGGTCATTAAAAAGATATAATAAATATTTATTTGTAAAATTGCGATATTCACTCGCGTATTAGAGGGTGAAAATAGGAATAGATTTGCCCATGATGCAATACTTTTAATCATTAGTTGTACAGCTATGTTCTGCACAGTTATCACTCTGAAACATCTGAATCGTCTTGCAAAAGAGGTTTTTGTGTTCAACTTTTATATAGTTTGTATCTTTTTATAGACTTTATATAGTTTCTGGTATGGTTTTCTCTGTTTCACACTTAACCACATGTTAATGGCTTCATTTGGTTCAAAATCTTCAATGCTTGCAGATGATAGTGTTACTCTTATTGTCTGCTCTAACAAAAACACATAGTTTGCTTTGCCAATTACCTTTTACCCTTTTCATGACAGAAAAACCTTGTTCACAATCCACACTCTGAGTTGGAAGACTGAGAAGCAAGTCTATTAACAATGAACAATTCCTTATAGTATTCAGTTCATTTACAGAACTCCAATCGCACTTGGAGACATTCTTGTAATTTGTGTATTAAAAAAGTTTAAAGTCAGTCCATTCACATATAATGCCTTCAACAGAGCAGTTGTATTCTCGCATAATGCCTTCAAATATTGTAATGCATTCGGTAATTTCTCTGTCCCTATATGTTCTTCCAAATTTTCTGGCCCAAATTTTGAAATTCAAAATGTTCATAGAATTTATGATTGAAACATCTTCAAATCTATTTTTCAGTGATTGATAAACATGTGTTGAAAATCTGATTATATATTGCATTTTAGCGATATTTTCAATATTATAAATATCGAGATTAAAAAAAAGGAAAATTTTAATTGCCCCAGGGGCAACTGATTTTTTTGTTTAACTTGCCCTTCTAAATATCTGGTTGCCGGGGCAAGTGGCCAACCACAAATTTCGACCCTTGGTCACTGTGAATAATAAATGGTTTACTTAAATCTGGGAGGTGTAAACATGGGTGCCTTGTTATACAGGACTTGATTTTCTGAAATGCCAGTTATGCAGACTCGCTCCATTGGAATTTCTCACTATCCTTTGTTAACCGTGTGATGGGCAAGGTGGTTTGGGCATAATAACATACTCTGGAATGAATTTTTGGTAAAAAGTGGTTAGAGTTAGAAATTAGTGAGTTTGCTTCTTTTGTCTGGGGGGGCTTTAAAGATCTTAACTGCATCTATCTATGATTCATCAGGCACAATACAACCATTTTCAGCAGTAAATCCTAAACATTTGACACTGGTTTTTGCAAAGTGACATTTTCTGGACGAGAGCCTAAGGTTATGCTGGTCTAAACTTTTAAATACTACTTCTAATCTATACAGATGCTCTGCTAAGGTTTTCGAGGCGACGTAAAGGTCGTCCAAATAACACTCAATCTGGTCTGGTTTAAGGCCACTGAGGGTAATGTTCATGAGTTTCATGAATGCATTGGCTGAGGTTCGGAGACCAATAGAACTTCTTTTCCAGTGATACAAACCCTTATGGCTAATAAATGTGGTTAACTCTCTATCCCTTTCATCTCATTTTTGTTGATGAAAGCCGCTCGTTAAATTGAGGGTTGAAAATATCTCTGTGCCCTGAAGGTTATCCAGTAATTCGCTTAATAGCAGCAGAGGATATGGCAAACGACGAGTTTTCTCGCTAAGATGCCTGTAATGACAAGTCTAAATTTGTTGTTTTGCTTCATGACGAGCATAACTGGGCTGCATAGTCTAATGAGAACTCTTTCTATTGTGTCTGCCTGAAGTAATTCTGCAATCTGCGAATCCAGTCCTGCTCTTCAAGTGTATGGTACTCTATATGCCTTTTGCCTGCAGGGGGTGTGGTCAGTTAATTCTATTTTATGGAGAAAAGTGTCGCACCCAGGCAAGTCTTTTACCAACTTGGCAAAAAGGTGACTATATTTGTCCAACAATTTACAAAATCTGCTCGTTCTGGGGGGTTCCATATCAAATTCTCCACCCCAATCACCAAAATCCCACTTCTCAGAATTTTTAGTGTCTGCGTAATTTATTGACTCACTGGCTGTTGGGTTTACTTTGATTTGCTTGACCGAGGCCAAGCTGTAATTTTTGATGAGATTTAATTCAAAGTTGTTTGGGTTTAGAAGTTTTACATGATAGATGCCTTTTTCATTGAAGCGGTTCACAGACTGAGCTAGAGAAAAATCAAATTTTTCCACTTCTGGCAGTGGTTCAATTAACACATCTTGTATCAAGATATTTTCTTGAATTTTTGAACCTGAACTTGACAAACATTTCCGATCTGAGTGGAATTTGTTGCTTGTGCAACAGGTAAGCAACCGAAACCAAATTTTCTGTCACCTTAGCCATAAAGTCAATATTTTTTCCTTTTAAACTAGTGAGTGGTGTGGTAGAACAGTATTTTGATCTGATCAGAATTCAAAAAGTTTATCGCCAATAAAGCATCCTATTGTCTGGGTAACCCCTCTACACATATTAAAAACTCTCCTTCCACCTCTGTTTCATTTAGATGAAAGGGGATGACTGTTTTACTGTTAATTGTAAGCTCATTACTCACTATACCTGACACATTTACTTCACAAGATTGAGTTTTGAACTTCCACTCACCTTCTTCGGACCTTACCACCGATTCTTTAATCAGGCACACCGACACGGCAGTGTCCATAAGTATTCCAACTTATTTATCCAACATTTATGTTGAAACTATGGGTAAGTTACCTCCGTTAAGATAATTTGTCATGTCAGGCACATGTACTGAGGTTTTCTCTGAAGTGTGGTACCCGCACCTTCTCCCCTCTGGTAGTTTAAAGCAGCCTTTGGGCCTTCCCTATTCCTAGAACTTGGGATTCTCTGCCTTGTTCCATTATAGGATTGATTTTGTTGACCTCTGCTTTGGTGTTGCTCTTGGCTTATTCTTTACCTGCATTCAACTTTTCTGTAACTTGCTTTTCCGCAGAAGCAAACAATATGTCATCTCTGGGGAGGGGGTCTAAAGGAACTTGCATAAATATCTCTGTTCTGCAATCTTTCTACAGTTAACGAGAGAGCTTTCACTTCCTTGGTCAATTCTTTGATTAACTCCATCTCTGCCATTCTCTAAGGATTGACAAAATTAACAGTTTTTGGGACAGTCTCTTCAGAGCTCTATTCTTCTAGAAGGGCCCTGCTTTTGACATTTCCGAATGTTTGTGGGTTGTGCGATCTCACAAATCTCAATGTTTCCCCTCACTGCTTTAGCTCCACCTTCCATGCCTTCTCGGAAGCATCTTAAGGAGATGCCTTCAATTTGGACTGCATACTATGCAACTGTTTTCCCTACTCCCTGTTTACATGTGGTGAACTGGGCAAAAATATTGGATCCTAAAGCCTTGGTGTGGAACCTTTCTATTCGAGCACTCTTAGTTTGTGCAAGTCCCTGTTCCTTTAAGTGTGGACGGCCTTGTTAAAGTGGGAGGCAGAACCAATCAGCTTGAGTTTCAGCACATTGACCTTCTCACTGGCTGTCCAATCAGCTATGTCACCCACCTCATCAATTCTGTCCAAAAAATCATGTATTGTAGAATCAGGGTTGTCCCTGAAAAAAGAATTTACGAGTGGGATGTATGCCACTATCTCACGTTGCTCTGCCATTGTAAATTTTCAATAGTTTCCGTGCAATGCTTAACTCAAAACTCTAAAGGGGTTTTACTTAGGTCATGAATCATTAACACTTTAAAAATACACATACTTTAATACAATAGTTCAACATGTATACCAACTTTAAATCAAAAAATTTTCCTAAAATTCCGAAGTTTCAAAATTCATCGCAAATTTTTTTTTTTTCTAATGAGAAATTTATTTATTCCCTGTTTTTCAATTAAAACAATTTATTTAATTACATTAATCCCATCCACTCCTCATGTCAGCTCTGATTCGTTTTTCAAATGGCTAAAAATCCTAGTCATGGCACCACTTGTTACAAGGTGGCTACTTTATTGGCCATCGCCACCACACATCTTTTAAATAGTAACTCTAAAAAGATAACTTAATATACTTTTTTAATTTGGTAGCCCTTTCTAGGGACCATATTGTTTCCTACTTACCCAGGTTCTAAATACAATTTAATGCCCGGCCATTTTTACCATTCTCAGAACTGACGCAATTGAGTCCAACATGTAACAGAACTCAACAAGTAATTATCAAGTTTCCTGATCATTATTTTATTATCATTAGATATAGCATATGCGGTATAAACATTTAGACATATGGATCCACCAAATGTACTCAGGGAGTGGCTAGAAAAAGGGTTTCTTAAGGAGTTAAACTTATATTATCTTTTGGTGCACCTGTTAAATAAATAAAATTAAAATAAGGGACACCCCACAAAAGAACTATGCTTAGGGCCATTTTATATTACAGAAGGTTGAAACATCCGTGCACTGTCCCAGATGGAATGTGGTTTCGATTGTACGGATGATTTAGTTCTAACCTTGCTGTCTGTAACACGTGGATTCCAGCTAACGGAAATCAAATACAAATAGGTTACTTATCGTGATTGCATCACCCAAGCCAATCAGATTGGCATCCCTTGGTAGTTCATTTCTTTCAGGTCGCTGTCACTTGTGTCTCCACTGCTTATTTTTAGTATACATTGCCTTTTCAAGGACAACCCAATCTGCACGTCTGTTCACTCCAGTGTTTACTTTTCAAGAGAGCTTGCTATCGTCTTTTCTCGACATCCCTACTACTTGGGTGGAAGCTGGCCACATGAAAAATCAAACATCCACTTGTGGGACTCGTCTCCTACCTCATGAATTTTACACACACTGTCTTTTGGCAGATGCAGGATGGTTCTCATGACGGATATCTTATAGAACCAAAGTTATTGTGAAAGAGTTTTCTTTTTAGAAGTAGATAATCTTGTTGACCCACCTTTTTAAGGCAGGGATCAACACGCACGAACACATCATCTTGCCACTGAGAGGTATCCAACCTTGGGTACAGTGGATCACATCTCGTTTCTTCATCTTTGCCTCGTGATTGTAAACAACATCGATGAAGATAGACAAGAAAGGATTAATTAAGCTTATAATTAATCCTGTATTGTAACAGTAGCACAGGCGTAATCTGCCAAGAGTAAAGGGGAACTCCAACTCCAGTTTTTTTAGAAAAGCGGCAAAATCATACTTTTTCCCATACAATTTTGGATTTTTCCTTTTTTTGCTCCTTCCTCTCTAGTTTGTTCTATATTTAACCCCCCAAGTTATGCTTGTGGTCCATAGTTTATAAGTTACATCCATTTGTACAGCTTTTAATTGGTAAGAAATTCAACAAAAAATGTGTGTTAGACTGGAAAATTTTCTAATCATAGCCGATGATGTGGTAATATTACATGATATATTGTTTTTTATATATGAGATATTATTACCATTCACAGGGTTAACACAATTGCCAAATGGTCAGCACACAGAGCCACTGGGGCATATGTTTTGTAAATTGCTTGCAAAGAAAAGAACGATTCTGTGGTGCCTGGTGGGAACGGAGCCCATAACCTCTTGGTTGCTGGCCAAGGGCTCTCCCAACTGAGCTACAAACCTATTGGATCAGTACGACGGTGGCTAAGTAGAGCTTAATGTTATTATGTTATTAACCATAGTTGCAATATTGTTATAACAAACAGTTATTTCGACACTGGCGTAAGGTTTAAAAACACGACGTTTCGGGAGCCAACTGCTCCCTTTGTCAAGTGAAGGCAGAATGAAGAGTTCGTGAAAGTCCTAAGCTTATATACCCGCATGTTGGGAATCCCCATCTGACGCCATTTGGTGCGGAGCATTTCCCCCTGGGGAAACCCTTGCTGGGAAAGCCCCCGCACCCAACGACGTCAGATGAACACCCCCAACTCGAGGTTTGGCAAAAATCCTGTAAGGTTCTGGTAGAGGTTTTGCGATGTTTATTGCACGACTCCTCAAACCGTAGGTTTCCCATGATTCCAGAAAAAGTCTACTCCCCAGATTCGTCACATTCTGATGTAATACTTTCATCGAATGCCAATCTGGTTCGTGACCCTCCCTGAAGACATGTTCAGCCAACTGGTTTGAATCGTCTCCCCTAGCTACCGCACGCATATGCTCCTTCCCTCGTAGACGTATCGATCTTCCCGTCTGTCCAACATACACCTTGTCACAGTCTCCACACGGTATTTGGTAAATAGCACCAGATTTTTCCTCCTCAGGGACGCGATCCTTAACTTTAAGTAATAGATCACGCAGGGTGTAGACAGGTTTGTAGTAGGTCTTAACATTCACACAACTGAGAATTCGAGACAGCTTTTCTGAGACACCCGCCACATATGGCAAAACCACTGATGTCTTCCTAGTCTCATCCTCTACATTCCTGTTTCCACCACTAACACCACATTGGTTACGAGCGATAAATTTAGTCGGGTAACCGTTCTTTTTCAACACGCTTTTGTTGCGTCGTAATTCAACATTGCGAAGGTCATCATTACAACAATGTGTAAAGGCTCGTCGGTGCAAGGCTCTAATGACAGATGCTTTGTGTGATGCCGGGTGATGAGAACGAAAGTCAAGATACCTATCAGTATGTGTTGGTTTCCTAAACACCGTAGTCAACAGTCGCCCATCCACATCTCTATTTATCCGAACATCTAAGAAGGGTAATGAACCGCTATCTTCTTCTTCTAATGTAAATTGAATATGAGGGTTCAAGCTGTTCAAATAGAGATGAAAATCAGTAACTGAAGACCTTGGTAGGATAACGAAAGTATCATCGACGTATTGCTTCCACACCTGGACACAGTAAATTCACTCATCTAAAGCACTGTTTTCAAATGCCTCCATACACAAATTTGCCACCACACTCGAAGCAGGTGACCCCATCGCCGTACACCTCTTCTGTCGGTAAAATCTACCCTTGAAGCCGAAAACCGTGGAATTCAAGCAGAACTCTAACAGGCCATCTGGTGCTATTTACCAAATATCATGTGGAGACTGTGATAAGGTGTATGTTGGACAGATGGGAAGATCGATACGCCTACGAGAGGAAAGGGCATTTGCGTGTGGTAGCCAGGGGAGATGATTCAAGCCAGTTGGCTGAACATGTCTTCAGAGAGGGTCACGAACCAGATTGGCATTCGATGAAAATATTACATCAAAATGTGACGAATCTGGGGAGTAGACTTTTTCTGGAATCATGGGAAACCTACGGTTTGAGGAGTCGTGCAATAAACATCGCAAAACCTCTACCAGAACCTTACAGGATTTTTGCAAAACCTCGAGTTGGGGGTGTTCATCTGACATCGTCGGGTGCGGGGGCTTTCCCGGCGAGGGTTTCCCCAGCTGGAACTGCTCCGCACCAAATGGCGTCAGATGGGGATTCCCAACATGCGGGTATATAAGCTTAGGACTTTCACGAACTCTTCATTCTGCCTTCACTTGACAAAGGGAGCAGTTGGCTCCCGAAACGTCGTGTTTTTAAACCTTACGCCAGTGTCAAAATAACTGTTTGTTATGGAATCTCCTGGTGAAACTCTGTATTGTTTCGTTAATATTGCTATAATTAAATATATAATTGTTATTGTCATGTATTAAAATATATAATTGTTATTATGTCATGTATTAAAATTATATAATGTTATTATATCATGTATTAAAATATATAATTATTATATCATGTATAAAATATATATTGTTATTATATCATGTATTAAAATATAATTGTTATTATATCATGTATCAAAATATATAATAGTCACTAACCATAACAGCAACTTTAATTTCAGGTAGTATGTTTTTTTAATGTGCGGGATGAGAAATCCCCCCACAGTGGTACGCGATAAATAAAGAAATGCTTAAAGTGGTCCATGAGCGACTGAAGTTTGAGAAACACTGCTGTAAAGGGTAATTCAAGTACCAGTCCAATATCGGACCGGTACTTGGATTTCCGCTCGTATCATCCAACTTGCCACAAAGCTTCTGTTGTGAGGTCTGTCACATCGGACCCTCACACACAGTCGCAGAGTTGAATTGAAAGATGCTGAGGTATGGAAGGTAAGGAGAGCGCTTGTAGATAATGGCTACCCGAGCAAGTTTATCGCTCGAAGATCTAATAATGGACATAGAGAACTTGTTGAGGAGAGACAGACTAGAGGGACGGTTGTTTTGCCATATGTGGAGAGGACTTCTGAGGAGATTGCGCGTATTCTTAGGAAATCTGACATCAGGACTTACTATAAACCTGCATCGACTTTGCGTGACCTGTTGGTGAGAGTGAAAGATCGAGTTCCAATGGATGAATTGACTGGAACAATTTACCAGATACCCTGCAAAGACTGCGAAAAAGTATACACTGGCGAGACGGGAAGAACTGTTTGTACACTTAAAAATGAAGATCATCATGCTGTGGAAAAAGGTGAGATGACTAATCTTCTGGCAGAACATGCCTGGGAGAAAGGTCATGTTCCTGATTGGAAAAGTACAAAAGTTCTTCATAAAAATGTAACTTCTCGCTATTGTAGACTTTTTCTGGAGTCTTGGGAGACTTTTCGAATGCGAAGTAAGGCGATGAACATCGCAAAATCGATGCCTGAACCTTACCGCATTTTTGCTAGGAGATGGGGGAAAACCAGTTTCAGACAGGGGGAATTACCGAGTGCGGGACAGTTCTTAGAAAATCTAAATTCAGACAGAGGGGAACCTGACTGTGGGATAGCTTTGGGGAAAACAGAAGTTGGGGTATTCCTTGACACTTTCGCTTGATGAAGGGAACAGTAGTTCTCGAAACGTTGCGAATATTTTTGCAGATGGTAAATATCTTTTACCTTCTTCATTTGTATTTCGTATATTCCGACCAGTGTCAAATTTTACTAGTTATTTTGGGTGTTACTGCTATGTACTTATATGGTTTCTAAACTTTTTTTAGTTTGTGCAAGAATGGATAGGATACAAAAACAATGATAAGTAAAACATATTTATTTTTTCTAAATTTTTTCGTAAATATATTGTAGTAATGTACAGCATTCAATATGCAATACAAAAAAATAATGTAAAAACTAAAATGTAACTAACCTCAACATCCATGTTAAGCAAAAGTTTGACTGCAGTGCTCTGCAGATACTATAAGAAAATCATATTATTCAGAATTAATGAGTTAAAAACAGAACTTGTGTACATCCAGTATAAACACTGTATTATAATAATTTAGGTTATAATCAGTAGCGGCTCATCTATTAGAGTTGCAGAGCCTCCTGTAATTTATTTGAAAAGTATAATTTTATTCATTCGTAGTCTTTGTATTATTTCTGTGTAAAAAGTATACAAGGAATGTATCTAAATTTTTAAGGCCCTCAACTTAAGTGGAAAATTCGATTATGATCCTCAAAGCCTGTGATTTGCAGTGAGTCATATTTAAGGTTACAGCAAGCACTATGAGTAAGAAATCTCGGTGCACATGCGTAACATAAGGAAGCAAAGCTAGATGGTGGTTATTATTCCAATGGTGTAAGGCAAGGACACAGCTCCTATCTACATAGATACAATAGAATGGGTACTGATATCACACTGTGATAGGTTCTCCATGTTTGGCTATTTGTCACAGTTTTCATCTGGATCATATTTACTGCACATTTGTACTGTTCTCGGAACTGACAGTGAGTCCAACATATAACAAAACTCGACAAGTAATTTTTAGGTTTCCTGATCATCAATTTATTATTGATAGATGTAGCATCAATGGTATAAACATTTAGACATTGGGATCCATCAAATTTACTCAGGGAGTGGTTAGAAAAAGGGTCTCTTAAGGAATTAAACTTATATTATCTTTTGGTGTACCTGCTAAATAAATAAAATTAAAATAAGGGATGTCCCATAAAAAAGAATCATGCTATGGGCAATTTTATATCACAGAAAAGTGCAACATCTGGGCGCTGCTCCAGATGGAATGTGATTTCATTTATATGGATGAATTAGTTTTAACCTCGCTGTCTTTAACACGTGGATTCCAGGTAATGGAAATCAAATACAAATAGGATACTTATCGTGATTACACCGCCACGCTGATCATATTGGAATCCCTTGGTAGTTCATTTCTTTTGGGTCGCTGTCACTTACATCTCCACCACTTGTATTAAGCATGCATTGCCTTTTCGAGGATAACACAACTTGCATGTCCGTTTACTCCAACGTCTACTTTACAAGAGAGCATGCTACTGTCTTTTTCCTGACATCCCTGCTACTTGGGTGGAAGATAGCTACATGAAACATCGAACATCCGCTTGTGGGACTCATCTCCGACCTAATGAACTTTACACAATTGGTCTTTTGGCAGATACAGGATGGTTCTCATGACGGATCTCTCATAGAACCAATGTTATTATGAAAAAGATGTCCTTTGGAAGTATATAATCTTGTTGACACACCTTTTCAAGCCAGGATCAACAAACACGAACACATCATCTCGCGGCTGAGAAGTATCCAACCTTGGGTACAGTGGATCACCTCTCGTTTCTTCTTTGCCTCGCGATTGTAAACAACATCGATAAAGATAGGCAAGAAAAAATTGGATATGCTTATAATTGATCTCCATATCATAACGGTATCATATCTTCTAGTTTTTATCTAAAAATAAAATTAAGTTTACCTCTGGTGCCCTTTACACAAATTGTAGAAAACATGTTTTTTTCATAAATTCCTTTTGCAATTGTAAATCCTGAAGAAAGTCGCTTCCCTAGGTTATACATCCAAAACCTTTACGTATCCATAATTGTAATTTCATCAAAAATACTCCTAAATGTTGCTAATTATTTTTGATCATTCGTGGGAAGGGGAATTTCTATAGGAAGTGAAGATCACTCTTTACACAAATTATAACATGACTGTAACTTAGTTTGATTATAATTTTTAGGCATTTTGTAAATTCATGTGTAATTGGAAAAAGTAATTTGAACTCTGCATAAATTGATACACTGAAAGAAACATTGGTATTGATATGAATTCAGAAAATATTACTATAGAATATTGAGTATATATGAAGTCAACAGGTACTCTTACTTCCTTATACGTTTCGGTGACTTCCTCTGATGATGTACTGGATGAGGAAGAACTGTTTGAAAATGCACGATAAGATGTGCTTGAAGATGCAAGAAACGGCTTGTATTCTGAAGGGCTTCCTGTACCAGTAGAGTTTTCAGGCTACAAAAGATTACAATGCAATGTGAGCACCAGTGTTTTAGCTGCAGACATAATTCAAATTCATGAATTAGACCATTGGTTCCCCAGGTGTGTTCCACGATGACTCTCCAGGGGTTCCGAAAACCAATCATAAAACATCACCAAAAGTTTTAAGGAAGTCTGTAAATTCCCTCCATGACAACCCATTACAATTAATTGACCTTATAGCTAATACCCCATAATAAAAAAAATATATATATTATGTTTCTATGTAGAGCCATTGCTTTGGTTTTTTTTTTTGTCCAAGCAATAATAAACAATAACCCTTTCAGGCTTTCCCAAAATGATATTTATAGAAGGATTCTGTGGCTAGGCATGTTGTAGAAAAAGGGTTGCATAGGATAAAAAGTTTGAGAACCACTGTATTAGAAAGTAAGTGCTAATATGGTGACAGTTCGTTTATTGCAGCTGAAAAACACAAATAAAAATGGGTAGCATTCATAGTGTACTCTACTGTAGAGTGTATACTGGGCTATGTATTGCACTAGTATGATTTTTTGTATAGAATATGCATTCTTTAATAAGCATATTTCAGACTTGCATGCATTTTATGAAATATGAGTTTTGTTTTGATAATTCTGGAAAAAGACGCCAAACTAACAACATTCATAATGGCATAAATGTGATTGAGGGTTGTTATAAAATTAAAATAAAATTTGGTATATGTCACTTCTCAAAATAATTAGATGATAATGCAAATGTAATTTTTTTTTTATTTAATTATTTTGCAAAACCAATAATGATGTACCAATCCCACATGCAGGATTTCAAAAAGGTAGATGCTTTTGATGAATTAAAAGGGAGTTGCAATAGGAACAAAATTTTCTCTTGCAACAAATTTTATTTCGTAGTGAATTGGTATTGTTCGAACGCCAAGAAGGGCTCTTTGTGCATGGCCTTGAAGCAAGCTTATATTTAAAATATTAGTAACAATTATACTCAATATTTTGATACTCATGTATATACTAAAGCTAGAGCTTTTTCGTTTAGGAGAAAGAGACGGCGTCCTCATCCTGGGGTCGAACCATAGTTTCTCTGGTGGTGATTTCAGGTAACGAAAATTGAATACAAGTAGGATACTTATTGCGATTGTATCACTCACGCCGATCAGATTGGCATCTCTCTGTAGTTCATTTCTTTCAGGTCACTGTAACTTATGTCTCCATCGCTTGTATTAAGCACACATTGCCTTTTCAAGGATAACACAACCTGCCCATCCGTTCATTCCAATATTTACTTTTCAAGACAGCATGCTGTCGTGTTTTACCGACATCCCTTCTGCTCAGGTGGAAGTTGGCTACATGGAACATCGAACGTCCACTTGTGGGACTTACCTTCAACCTAATGAACTTTGCACAATTGGTCTTCTGGCAGATGCAGGATGGTTCTCATGAGGAATATCTCATACAACCAATGTTATTATGAAAGAGATGTCCTTTGGCAGTATATAATCTTGTTGAAACGCCTTTGCAAGATGGGAGTCAACACATACGAACATATTATTTCGAGGCTGAGAAGTATCCAACCTTGGGTACAGTGGATCACCTTTCCTTTCTTCTTTGCTTCATGATTGTAAACAACATCGATGAAGATGGATAAGAAAGGATTAAGTAAGCTTATAATTGATCTCCATATCTTAACGGTATCATTCCATGTGCATTATATGCACCACAACTTCTAGTTTTTTGTCTAAAAATAAAATTAAGTTTATCTCTGGTGGCCTTTACACAAATTGTAGAAAACACGGTTTTTTTCATAAATTCCTTTTGCAATTGTAAATCCTGGAGAAAGTCACTTTCCTAGGTTACACCTCCAAAACCTTTACATATCTGTAATTGGATATCAAAAATGCTATTAAATGATACTAATTACTTTTGATCATTCGTGTGAAGGGGGAATTTCTATAGGAAGTGAAAATCACTCTTTACACAAATTATAAAATGACTAACTTAGTTTGATTATAATTTTCAGGCATTTTGTAAATTCATTTGTAATTAGAAAAAAAGCAATTTGAACTCTACATAAATTGATACAATGAAAGAAACATTGGTATTGGTATGAATTCAGAAAAAATTACTATAGAATATTGAGTATATATGAAGTCAACAGGCACTCTTACTTCTTTATCCATTTGTGCAGTTCCATTTGATGACGTGCTGGATGAGGAAGAACTACTTGAAGATTCATGATCAGAAGGGCTTTCTGTACCAGTAGAGTTTTCGGGCTATAAAAGATTAAAATGCAATGTGAGTACCAGTGTGTTAGCTGCAGACATAATTCAAATTCATGAATTAGACCATTGGTTCCCCAGGTGTGTTCCACGATGACTCTCCAGGGGTTCCGAAAACAATTCATAAAACATCACCAAAAGTTTTAAGGAAGTCTGTAAATTCCCTCCATGACAACCTATTGCAATTAATTGACCTTATAGCTAATATCCCATAATAAAAAAAAATATTATGTTTCTATGTAGATCTATTGCTTACTTTTGTTTGTCCAAGCAATAATAAATAATAGCCCTTTCAGACTTTCTTAAATGATAATTATAGAAAGATTCTGTGGCTAGGCATGTGGTAAAAAAAGGTTTGCATAGGATAAAAAATTTGAGAACCACTGTATTAGAAAATTAGTGCTCATATGGTTACAATTTGTTTATTGCAGCTGAAAAACACCCACAAATGTGGGTAGCATTCAGAGTTCACAGGACTAGCATGATTTTTTGTATAGAAGTATGAAGTCTTAAATAATCATATTTCAGATCTACCTGCATTGTATGAAATATGGGTTTTAATTGTTTTGATAATTTTGGAAAAAGATCCCAACTTTACACTGTCCATAATGGCATAAATGTGATTGAGGGTTGTTACAAAATTAAAATAAAATTTGGTATATTTCACTTCTCAAAATAATTAGATGATGATGCAAATGTAATGTTGTTGTTTTTTTTTATTTATTTATTTTGCAAAACCAATAATGATGTACCAATCCCACATGCAGGATTTCAAAAAGGTAGATGCTTTTGATGAATTAAAAGGGAGTTGCAATAGGAACAAAATTTTCTCTTGTAACAAATTTTATTTCATAGTGAATTAGTATTGTTCGAACGCCAAGAAGGGCGCTTTGTGCATGGCCTTGAAGCAAGCTTATATTTAAAATATTAGTAACAATTATACTCAATATGTTGATACTCATGTATATACTGAAGTTAGAGCTTTTTCGTTTAGGAGAAAGAGACGGTGTCCTCATCCTGGGGTCGAACCATAATTTCTCTGTTGAGCTTGTATTATCTTGACGGCTAAACAAACAAGGGCAGGAACAATGCTCTCTTTCTCCGTATATAAGGATGTAAGATATTATTACCCTTCTCAGGGATAACACAATTGCCAAATAATGGTCAACACACAAAGCCACCAGGGAGATTTTTTTGTTTGAATTTCAATAGAGGAATTTATTATGCTTAACATTTTGACATTCACATATATGCTCAAGCTAGAGATTTTTAGTTTAGGAGAAAAAAGACACCATCCCCGTGCTGAAGTCCAAACGGGGCAGTAATGATGTTAATAAGCATAGTTTTGTATGTTCGATTGAGAATATTGAGGCATTTCAGACATATGCTGCTAAACTTCATCGGGAGTTGACTGGAATGAACTTCCCTTAGTGGACTTCAAGCTGTCCTTTCAAGCTGTTATTGGTTATCAACAGCAGTACCTCCAAATGGTAAAAATTAGTTTAGAAGTAAGAAATGCAGGGAAAAAAATGGAAATTGTAAGATGGGGATATTAATATGGATAGTTTTTAATAGTCTTCCACATGTTGCTGAAGCTAGGAGTCGATTTATGGTCATTACTAATGTTTGATTATTCATAAATATGAAAAACTCCTTCTAAAAAAGTATAATCTAGGTTTTAAACCATACATACAGCCTCAACTTGTTTAGTGCATAATGAACCGTGCTGCCATAATAATTCAACCAACTGATCCAGATGGCTAAGTAGTGGAAATCTCTAAAAACTGAAAATTATGATTATTTTCCTAGCAATGGACTGCAATGGAAGGTTTTTGAAATTTGTCTTTTTCAGCTTGCGTTTTATGTTAGTTCAATCAGAATTTAAGGAAACATTTTTTCTGGCCAATATATGGATGATTGCATTCTTATTGTAGTTTATGTTTTTCAGTTAAGAGTTGGTTATGGCTTACTGGTGTAACTAAGAAAGGGGAGGGTTGAGCTATTCCATAGCAAAAATTCTCACTCAATGAAAAAAAAATGCAAACTGAGGAGAAAAATCAAAGGTCCAGAAAGTATGCAACATCTTCCTCCACTTAAAATTCAGGTGTGATACCTATCCAGTTGCGTAGCTAGATATTTTGCTGCCCGGGTCAAGTGACTGCCATTGCTGCCAATCTCCAATAGGATAACAAAACGTAATAAATACATTTTGTGTTTTAAAGGCTAATTGCCACCTCCCGAATTGTGGTGCTGGGTACGACCGTCCCTTTGACCCCCCCCTTAGCTGTATACTGCACCTATCCACCCATTATTGAGTTTAATGGTGGTTGAATTGGTTTCAATGACTTTAGGAGGAATAATGAAACTATCAGTAATGTACAGTAGTATAATATATATGTGTACACACACACACACACGATGTTTACACATATTTATAAGGACTTCCACAATGTAAATAAAATACAATAAAAAAAAACTATTTTCTAATATGTTCTGATAGCACCGTCTTTGAACTATCAAATTACGTCTAGATATCCATGATAGTAGGAGATTTTTGTAAAGTCACGAGCGGAATTTTGTCCCATTCCTCCACCATAGTTTTCTGCCGTCCGTCCGAAGTAGTGGGTTGGTGTTTGGAAAACCTTGTTTTAGAAGTCCAAATGCAAAGTAATCCATCAATGCTACATTTGGAGACTTGGTGGGAATATAACTAACTGGTATTGACTTGATTCGGAATATGGCTAACTAGTATTGACTTGATTCCAGTTTCTTGTCTCATTTTTTTCTAGAAATGCGGTTGTACTTTTGGAGGTGTGGCTGCTCGCTTTGTCCTGATGGAGTTCCACATTTTAAAAATCAGTAGAATACAATTTTGGAATATTTTCTTTAAAAATAGGAGTCAGAACATTATTTTGATAACGTGTAAAGTTAATTTTTGCATTTTTCAACTTTCCTTATTTTATTACTCCCCTACTCACCTGAAAAGCTTTGCATTAATGGTATTTCTTACTTTAAGAAAGAACTGTTACGAGGTGGCTTTGTTAATGGTGGTTGCCACCATGCAACTTTTAGATAGTAACTCTAAAAAGGTTACTTAATACACCTTATTACTTGGATAGCTCTTTCTAGGGACCATATTGTTTCCTACTTACCCAGGTTCTAAATACAATTTAATGCCCGGCCATTTTTACCATTCTCAGAACTGACGCAATTGAGTCCAACATGTAACAGAACTCAACAAGTAATTATCAAGTTTCCTGATCATTATTTTATTCTCATTAGATGTAACATTAATGGTATAAACATTTAGACATATGGATCCACCAAATTTACTCAGGGAGTGGCTAGAAAAGGGTCTCTTAAGGGGTTAAATATATTATCTTTTGGTGCACCTGTTATGAAAATAAAATAAGGGACGTCCCATAAAAAGGATCATGCTTAGGGCAATTTTGCATCACAGAAAAGTGAAACATCTGGGCGCTGCCTCAGATGGAATGAGATTTCGATGGTGTGGCTGAGCTAGTCATAGCCTTGCTGACTTTAGTATGTGGCTTTCAAGTAAAAGATATCGAATATAAATAGGTACTTCTCATGGGTTCATCGTCCACGCCGATCACATAGGCATCTTTCTGTAGGTCATTTCTTTTGGGTCGCTGTCACTTACGTATTCCCCATTTATGTTAAGCACACATTGCCTTTTCGAGGACAACACAACCTGCACATCCGTTCACTCCGTGTACTTTTCAAGAAAGCATGCTATCGTCTTATTCCCAATGTCCCTGCTACTCAGGTGGAAGCTGGCCATGTGAAAAATCAAACGTCAGCTTGTGGGACTTGTCTCCTACCTTATGAACTTTACACACATGGTCTTTTGGCAGATGCAGAATGGTTCGCATGACAGAAAGCTCATAGATCCAAAGTTAATATGAAAGAGATGTCCTTTGGAAGTAGATAATATTATTGACACACCTATTCAATGCGGGGATCAATGCACATGAACACATCCTACCTGCTGAGAAGTATCCAACCTTGGGTACAGTGGATCCAATGACGGTTTTAATGGGTGGGCTGGTAGGGCTAAGGCCCACCCAAATGTTTTGGTTATTTTTTTGTGAAAGGTAAAAATTTGAACATTTATCAACGTGTGAATGAGCGTGGTTTGTTTTTTTAAATATAACTGCAATAGACAGTCTTTAGACACAAATTTTATACTGGGATAAGTGGGTATTTATTGTATGTAAGGGTGAGAATATGTGATATGTAAAATGTTTATTCCTTTGTTCCCACACTTTTGAAATGTCTTTACAATTAAAAAGAGATATACAGATTGAAACGTTATCAAATTTCATCTTGATGTGAATACAAGCCAGAGATGCCAACCGGAACAAAATAGTCATCTGTAAAAAAATCCAGAATTTTCTCTAGGTTCTCGTAAAAATGTCAAGGATTTTCAGTAGTTTTCAGTAAAACTGCATTCTTTTATTTCCTGCAAAATTTTTTTCATAAGTACAGCACCTGCATTCTTATAGAGCAATATATGTACCTCCCCACACCTTGAAATAACATGCAAGTTTTCCTTATGTAATCCAACTGTGTATGTTTATGTACATATACAGTAACCATACTTTCACCAATACCATTCGTAGCAGGAGAAATGACCTTTTGTGCAAGTTTCGTAGCAGGTGCTCATTAATTAACGTTAAAATCGTTTTTTAAGTCAAATCTTTTTTTTTTCTTTTTTAAGTTCCAGAAACAGGCACCAGGTGGCGTTTTTTCATACAACATAATCATACATTATGTAAATTAAATATATTGAATAAGTAGATTTACAATTGAATTAATCTGCAAGCCTTTGCGTGTGTAGATAACAAAGGCAAAAAGAGGAAATATTCCGAAATATATGACGCAAGATCTCGATGAAAATCACACGATAGTTTTTAAAGTATCGTGAGGAAATTTTTCTGAAATTTTAATAAAATGTTGCAAATAAAAATTTATTCAAAAAGTGGTAAAGCTTCTTGTCCACTTAAAAATTTAAAAACTTTCGATGCTTTGTAAAGTGGCAATTCTGTACTACAAATATCGCTATACACTTGCCAATAAAGTTTTATCTACCGATTTTTACTTTTTCTTAATCCTAATTCAAAGCAATTTTCATACGTAAAGCTAAACATAAAAAGTAACAGAGAAACAAGGGGACAAGTCGAAAGTGTCACATCCTAACATGGAAGGCGTGAGCCATCTGTAAAGTGCGATTTTTTTTTTTATTTATTTTTTTTTATTTTTTTTTTAAACCAAAAAACCATAAAAAAATATGAATTTTTTTATGGGCCGGTAGAAAATTGCATGTGAGTATCTTTAATGAGGTTTTCCATAGTTTTCTTGGTATCGACCGTAAAACCGTAAGGTGGAGTTGAGAAATCTGTACAAACTATGGAAAATCCCTACAAGTTTGCATCTCTGATTACAAGCTGAACTAACAAGGGACCCCCCCCCAATGTGCATGATGGGGATTGGAACCACAGTAGGTGTGTTCGAAAGTTTTCATAAAGTTATTAGACCTATGTCCAAGCTTTTTTCAGGATGTCCCTATATTTCGGAGATATGGTTCACCAAAATCCGGAAACAGCCATAATACAGACCTTGATATCTCATGAGCCCTTGGATGGATTTTAATGATCTGCGGATTTTAAAACAGGTTATCGAAAATTACTTGATACGTGTTCCAGCAATTTTCCAATGTAACTCAAAATTTTGAAATATTAACCTTCAAATCTTTCGGCAAAACAAAAAATAATCAACCTTTGGTTGGTGGTTTTCCGAAGAAATCCAGATAGGTTCGCTTGCTAGATATGTATTAACGTACAGAGCAGTTTTGCTGCCTGTAAATAAGAAATGAATTTAAAAGTTTAAAATAGTTATAAAGCATGTTATAATATTTTTTACTAATACATTTAAAATAAATCACGTAGGCTTTTCTGGCCGTTTAAGCGAGCATAATAATTGTTATTTTCCCCTCCGATAAATGAATTCAAAACAAGTTTAAAGAGAAAAATTGTTTGAAAATATAGCAAAACGAGTTGAGACGTATTTGAGCAATAATTATATTAAGTATAGAAATAAAACTGATTTTATTTGTTAGATTTCGTTCCGTCAATCGTACTGCGAGTATTTTAAGGGGTCACCTCCTTAAATATTATTAATATTAATTTTAAGATATGAAAGAAATTAATCATGCGTTCATCAATTTTAAAAATCAAATTAAATTTAAACCAATTATGATTTTTTATTGATTTGATGAGTTTGTTATTTGATAGTTAATAGGGCTTTGAAAGGACATGCATTTAAAATTTTTGTTATTTTCAGTAATTTGAAATTAAGAATAGCACTATTAATCCCTTCAATGTTCATCACTATTTTGAACACATTGTAAACTACGCGTATTCAATTTTTGAAAGTAATGCAAATGAAATTGTTCAAGAAGAAAAATGTTTAGATTTCGCGTTTCCTAAAAAAAGTTGCAATTTTAATTTCCTCTCTCAATTTTATTGAGGATGAGGAAATAGTTTAAGCAAAATGTGATATTGAGGACCCCACTTCATGTTCGGTGATTAATGTAAGTGAAAACCAAAGACTTGGATTGCAAGTCAGAATAATGTTTAGTACGAACACTCGCTTCAATTATCGATCGCAATGGGCGAGTGTATCTCTGAATAAAGAAAATGAAAAAAAACCTTCACAGGACTTACAAAAAAAAAAAAAACCTCCTTTTATGTGGCGTGCATTCTTTCAAATAACCGAGCTCTGGGTTTTTATGGGTAGATAATTAATAAATACACAATAAGTAAAATATCCAATTTTTGAAATATTAAAGCTTAATATTTTCAATGCACAGTTTTGCTGAAAAACCACCAAACAGGGGTTGATTATTTTTCCGTTTTGTCGAAAGATTTGAAGGTTATAATATTTCAAAATTTTTAGTTTTACTGGAAAATTGCTGAAACACATATCAAGTGATTTTCAATAACCTCTCTTAAAAGCTGCAGATAACTAAAATCCATCCAGGGAATTACGAGATACCAAAGTCTGTAATAGTTCCGTTTTTGTTTTTGGTGGAAGGGGGGGGCATACCTCTGAATATAGGGCCATTCTAAGAAAGCAAGGGTATAATAACTTTATAAGACATTTAGGATATGCCTACATTGGTTCCCTATCGCCCGGGCGTTATGGGGAGGGGTTCCTCATAAGTTATCAAGAGAGCGAGCCAGAAATAGCACAGATGTAGTAGCCATAATGTTATACAATAATTTCTGCCACCCACGTATTAATTAGCTCAAACTAGAGCTTTATTCGTTTTGGAGAAAAAGAGACGCTTTCCCCATCCTGGATTCGAACCAGGGTCCCTCCGTTTAGCCCGGAGTGTCTTGGACCGCTAGACGAATGAGGACAGGAAACAACGCTCTCTTTCTCCGTATGTAAAGATGTTAAGGTATTATTACCCTCCGCAGGGATAACACAATTGCCAAATATGGTCAACACAGAAAAGCCTCCGGGGCGAGATTTTTGTGAGTTTTCGTGGGGGAATTTATTATACAATAATTTCTGCCACCCACATATAGCTTATAGCTCAAACTAGAGCTCTAGTGCTTTTCTTGTGTTGACCATATTTGGCAATTGTGTTATCCCTGCGGAGGGTAATAATACCTTAACATCTTTACATACGGAGAAAGAGAGCGTTGTTTCCTGTCCTCATTCGTCTAGCGGTCCAAGACACTCCGGGCTAAACGGAGGGACCCTGGTTCGAATCCAGGATGGGGAAAGCGTCTCTTTTTCTCCAAAATTACATAAGCTCTAGTTTGAGCTGTAATTAAAACGTGGGTGGCAAAAATTATAGTATAATAAATTCCCCCACGAAAACTCACAAAATTCTCGCCCCGGAGGCTTTCTTGTGTTGACCATATTTGGCAATTGTGTTATCCCTGCGGAGGGTAATAATACCTTAACAGCCATAATGTTCCAAACTGATGTAAATGGCAGGTCACAGTTTTGGTATCGCTATATTCTGTCTTTTTTAAGTGATTGTGAGATAAAATTCTTAGCTGTAAGCATAAAAACAAGTCTGAAATGGCAAAAAAGGCCAAATGGTAGTCATTAGCGTAAGTGGCACGATTCTGAGTGATAAACTGTGGCATCAAGGACTTGAAACTTCGATGTTTTAAGCTAACAAAGCATAAAAATTAATGATGACCAATGTCTGTTTGGCCCCTTGAGATACCAAAAATATCCTCAGGGAATTCCGATTTCTGTGCAATGAGCGACCACCCTTTTTGATAGCTGAGATATTCGACTTTCTACCTACTGTGTTACACAGACGTCTAGGTGTCTCTCTATAACAGTGTGTGCGTGATTTATGCTCTTTTGATCTGTGTTTTAATATAAAATATTGATGTGTGTACGTTAGCTTGTCATTTTTTGATTTAATGTGAAATATTATCTCATAAATACACATGAACAAAGGACTTATAAAGCAAAAAAGTTGACTCAGTGCGAAAGTGCAATGTTTTGGATTGCCACTTACTTGTCCTTCTACGAGTGAAGATATTTATTTGCCAGTTATTACAGCAGAAAAAATAACTCTGGATTTAAGTGAAAATTGTGATAAAGTGCCAACACAGCCAGAACTTGACTTTTCCTACCGACAAATGGGTGATAAGTGTAGGTCATTTCACAGTACCTGGCATGAAAAGCATGAATGGATTGAGTTCTCTGTTAAGAATGGAGCAATACTAGTTTTGTTTGCCACCATTACCAAAAAAAACCAATGTATTGTTAGTAAATATGGGGCAGGCCTGTAGCCAAGATGGGGCCAGGAGGGGCCTGAACCAGCTTTGTGCCCCATTTTGTGCTCTAGTTGCCCCATTGAGCTATTTATATCCTATATATAGAACGATCCCTGAGTGCACTGTACCCCATATGTCTTTTGCCTTGTCCCCAGTTGCCCTTTCATCCTGGCTACAGGCCTAATAAGGGGTACTCAAATTGGAAACGAATCTAGGAAAGAAGGGCATGGAAAAAAATGGCTTGGAACAAAGAGCCGATGAAAAAAATGTCCGGAGAGAGAAGGACTGTTCAATCACAGAAAAAAGTGACATTCACAAATTTTATAATTTTACTTGCAATTGAAATAACTGCAATGTTCACAGCTGCAACCCTCTTAAAACGATTATCATCATTGATGCATCGAGGGGTGCCTTTATCTCGGATGCTACTAAAGTCACATCTACCAAATTTTATAGACAGATAGTACACATGAGTGTCTTTAGTCATGGAAATATATCAGACATATCGAGAAGTGCTGCAGCCCCTCCCCCATTATTTCTCTCGGTTGCTATTGAAGCCACATTTACCAAATTACATGAAATACTCATGAGTGCCTTTAACATGCAACCTATCAGGGGCATATGAAGAGATGCCGCAGCCCCCCTATTATTTATCTCGACTGCTGTTGAAGCCACGTCTACTAAATTCCATGTACATTTCTGTATCAAATCTTACTGATTTGTGTAGTTATATTTTCATGATAGCAATATGCAAATCGAGAGGGTTTGATAAGGATGATTTATTTTGATGTACCAACTAATTTCTATAGCTATTTATTAAGAAATTTCATTTAATAATTATGCATTTCCTCAATTAGGAAATTAAAGACCTTTCTCATACTTCTGTTTCCATAACTATTTTTCTATTGACCTTCCTTCAAACGCATTTTTTCGGCTTACCACGATTACCCAAACTGTATGATATATATTTTCATTGTTAAACATTCTATTTTTCTTGCCATAAATCCATTTTTTGAAATTATTTCTTTCTATAATAAAGAAAATACACGAGAAAGGTACAGACATGAACATAAATATTCACATAGACCGTGCGAATGCTTGGGTTGATGTGTGGAGAATGCAGTTAATATGAGGCTTATATGTAATATCTCTTTATTTCAGCCTCAGCTGAACAGAGTTTTTCCACTATGAAGCATATTAAAACACACTTATGAGCAAGCATAGCTGAGAAACACCTTCATAACTTAACCATCATGGCACGATATGGAGGTTAATTATAAGCTTAATTAATCCTTTCTTGTCTATCTTCATCGATGTTGTTTACAATCATGAGGCAAAGATGAAGAAACGAGATGTGATCCATGGTACCCAAGGTTGGATACTTCACAGCCTTGAGATGATGTGTTCGTGTGTATTGATCCCCGCCTTGTTTCAACCCAAATGTTGGATAAACAAGTTAGAATACTTATCAACGCTGGCGCGTTGGTGTGCCTGATTAAAGAATCAGTGATAAGGTCCAGACAAGGTGAGTGGAAGGTTTAAACTCAGCCTTAGGAAGTGAAGGTGTCAGGGATAGTGAGTAATGAGCTTACAATTAACCATAAAGCAGTCATCTCCTTTTATCTATACGAAACAGAGGTGGAAGGAGAAATTTTAATATGTGCAGAGGGGTTACCCAGAAAATATGATGCTTTATTAGGGATCAACTTTTTGAATCCTCATCAGATCAAAATAGACTGTTCCATTACACCACTCACAATCACCAGTTTAAAAGGAAAAATATTGACTCTCCGGCTAAGGTGCCAGCAAATTTAGTTTTGGTTGCTTACTTGTTACATAAGCAACAAATTCCACCCAGATCGGAAATGTTCGTTAAGATTAGGGTAAAAAATCAAGAAAATATCTTGACATAGGATGTATTAATTGAACCACTGCCAAAAGTGGAAAAATTTGATTTTTCTCTAACTCGGTCTGTGAACCGCTTCAATGAAAAAGACATTTATCATGTAAAACTTGTAAACCCAAACAACTTTAAGTTAAATCTCAACAAAAATTGCAGCTTGATCTCGGTCAAACAAATTAAAGTAAAGCCAATAGCCAGTGAGTCAATAAATTATGCAGACATTGAAAATTCTGAGAAGTGGAATTTTGGTGATTGAGAATTTGATAAGGAACACTTAGAACCCTCAGAACGGGCAGAGTTGTTTAAATTGTTAGACAAATATAGTCACATATTTGCCAAGTCGGTGAGAGACTTGCCTGGGTGCAATACTTTCTTCCATAAAATAGAATTAACTGACCACACCGCCTGCAGGCAAAAGGCATATAGAGTACCATACCCTTTAAGAGCAGAATTAGACTCCCAAATTGCCGAAGTACTTGAGACAGACATAATAGAAGAGTCCTTGTCAGACTATGCTGTCCCAGTTATGCTCGTCAGGAAGCAAAACAACAAATTTAGACCTGTTTGTGATTACAAGCATCTTGACTTTTTTAGCAAAATCATCTCCTTTCCCTGAAACCTACTACTCCGATAAAATCTTAGAAAATGTCCCAGCTTCTATAAGATAATCTAGTACAGCGGTTCTTCAACTGTGGTCCATGTTACCTTATCATGTCGTTTGCGAGACCCTCCCAGTGTCCCACAAAAGTTCGGAAAAGTACTAAGACAAGAGTATTTACATTTTAATGCTAAGAATAAATTATTAGGGAACGAAGAATGCCTTCCGTAAATGGTGAAAATCAGTAATGAAGGCCTAGAAATAAATATGTATGATTGAAATTCTGGGCTTTAAATTGGAGTTGATCCTTGGGTTTCCGTGAAGGCAAGTGATCTTTGTAAAGGGGTCTGTGATCTTGGAAAGTTAAAGAACCACTGATCTAGTTTAAAGGAAACAACTATAAATGATGATTTTGTAACTTTTGTTCACTCAGTGATAATATTGCCTGCAGTATTGGTGGGCTTGGAAAAATACTTCTTATGCTTTTCGTCTATTCATAATAAATTAAGGATCATTCCATGTCAAGTAAAACAACATTCCAGCACTTTTGAACCCCACCCTCTTGAATTTTTTTTTCTAAATTTGGCTCATTTGATGTACTACCTGAGATAGTATAAAATTCAAATTTTTAGATTTTTAACTGCAGTATTTTTTAAATTATAGGCCTCTGAAATCCAGAAAAAAAGCACGATTTTCTGTTTACGTGCAGTTACAAAAACTATTACTAATCAAGCTAGAAATGTAGTAGATGGATGAAATAAGAACCATGTTATAGATTATTTTATAAGCTTTTGTATGCTGTATCTAACATAACAAGTTTTGGGCAGTTTGGGATTTCAAGTTCGTGCCATGAACTCTTTGACCTTGAATTTCTCAAAAAGTGCTATTTTTAAAATTATGAAAAAATCATACATAAACTTGCCTATCTTAGCATCATTTCTGAGAAGTTTCATCTTGGGGCGGGAATGGAGTCATATTTTGGTCATTTTTAAAAAATAAATAGTTAAAAAAAAAAGGCTCGTT
This sequence comes from Dysdera silvatica, assembly GCA_006491805.2. NCBI lineage: Eukaryota > Metazoa > Arthropoda > Arachnida > Araneae > Dysderidae > Dysdera > Dysdera silvatica. The sequence goes on along the minus strand of QLNU02015360.1, from coordinate 259,481,484 downwards.
TTAGGAAATTTAAAGGAATTGTATGAGTAGTTTAAGGAAAAACATCCTACTGAAAAGATAGGATTTTCTAAATTCTCTAAACTGTGACCCAAGCACTGTGTGTTAGCTGGAGGAAGTGGTATTTACTCTGTGTGTGTTTGCACAACGAAACTTATGGTACAAGGGGCTAAACTGAAAAATATAACAATGATGGTACAGCAGTAAGTGACTATAAATCATGTTCAATGAAGACTATGTATAATGATCTAAGTGCAGCTTGCCACCTTAATGAATGTCCTTCATGTCCTGGTGTTGAACATCTGAAACAAGAATTAGGTGTAAAGTTGGAAGAAGAGATGATAGATTGTATAACATACAAGCAATGGGTATCCGTTGAGAGATATAATTTTGAAACTTTTGCCAAAAACCACCAATGAGTTTTTTGGAGTCATTGTGTGAACAGCTGCTGCTTCTGAAGAGACATTCTTTTTTAGCACAAAGACAGTTCGAGTACTACGATTATTTGAAAGACACCATCAGAGAAAATGAGGCTGTGATACCCTTTGACTTTTTTGAAAATTATGCCTTCGTTTTGCAAGATGAGGTCCAGTTTTTTTGTTGGAACAATGACCAGGGTACAATTTTCCCAGTAGTAGTCCAATACAGAGATTCTCGTGTTTTGAAAATTAAAAGCTTTGTTTGTATCTCTGAACATCTTAAAAATAACAGCTGAACATCTTAAAAATAACATGATTGCTGTACATTTATTTCAAATAAAACTTTGCTCATATATAAAATCAGAATCAATAACTGACTTAAACAACATTTCAGAAGGCGACTAAAATGTGACTATTTGCTACTATTTTTTACCTTGGGTGACTATGGCAACTTTTTTCATTGAAAACAACCCAAAAGCTACTATTTTCGTTAAAGTGGCTACTTTTTTTCACGTGCTGGCAACTATTTCTTCCTGTTTTGCTTATTTTCGTTTTTTCACAAAGGTTTGCAAGTAGTTAATGGTTTTAATGAAATTTAATTATTTGATGAAAAAAACTATCGTCAAATACTGTGTTTTACAGACGGCATGTTCAGACAATTGAAAAGGAAAGAAAATGCTGAGAATCCACGCCAGTGACATCTCTGGGGATCTTTTTTTCCATCTGGCGTATGCACAGTACAAACTAAATAAAATATGTTATACAACTAAATAAAATATGTGTAGTACAAACCAAAAAAAGTTTGTCTTTCAAATTATGGGTATGTCTCTCGCTCTACGATAAGTTTTGTTTCATGGGGCTAATTAGACCAGGGCATATTGAACATAAAACCCATAGTCACGGTCCCTTCGTTATTATTCACCCACAAAGATTGTAGAACTTTATCACTAACTTTACCTGTTTCATACCTGCCAACTTGTAAAGTTTTTGAGTGAAGTGATTGCAAACTATGATTAATTTATATATTCAGTTATTATTCCTGTTCTCGAGTGTCTGGTTTTAGCATCATCTGCATAGTCTGCATCAGTAGAGACTGTTAATCATCCTTGTGCATGGTTTTCAGAATAAAGCAATCGATATTCTGAGGTTCTTTTCAGGTATTTGAAATCCTTTTAACTGCTGTCCAGTTTGACATCTTTGGAGTGTCCAATGTCTCGGATACAATACTCACTGCATATGCAATATCTGTACATGTTGCTGTTGCTAAATACGTGGGGCTACCTACAGCTTTACAATAAGGAACTTCTTTTCCAACTTCACGATCATTCTCATTATGATCAGTTTTTTCACACCGGACAGCCACAGCATTTGATTCCTCCATGTTAAACATTTCTAGGATTTTCATTACATATTTACTTTGCTCAACAAAAATGGAGCTATCACTTAGTTTCTTCATGTTCATTTCCAGGAAGCAATCCAATGAGCCAACTGTAATCTTAAACTCCGCCTGAAGCTTTTTGACAAATGCTGTTACTTCACTGTGATCGGTTCCAGCGACAAGATCATCATCAACATATATCAGTTCTAACTTCTTTTCGTTTCTTACTCGAAAAAATAGATATGGATCTATTGTACTGCAAATCATGTTTTAGGCCATAAAGACTCTTATTAAGTTTACATACTTTTCCGCTTTTATCAAAGTAGCCTTCAGGTTGTCTCATGAAGACCTCTTCTTGCTGTTTATCATATAGAAATGTGGTCTTGACATCAAACTGCAGAAGCCCCAGGTTTTCACATGAAGCTACACTAAGTAGCATTCTGTGTCGAATTGAGGAACTGGACTGAAGGTCTCATCATAGTCGATTCCTGGTTTTTGTACATAACCTTTGGCAACTAACCTAGCTTTAAAGCAATCGACGGTTCTATCACCTTTTGTCTTTATTCTCAAGACCCATCGGTTCGTGATTACTTTCTTGTTTCCAGGCAGCTCAGCAAGATCCCATGTCTGATTTTCTTTCAGAGGCCATTTCCTCATCCATTGCCATTTTCCACTGATCGGCTTCATTTGATGACATGGCTATGTCATAAGACTGTGGTATACTGTGCTCTGCCAACAATACATAGTCATGTAAATATGGTGGAATTCTCATTACTCTTTTTCTTTGGGTTAATTCCATGCTCTCATCATCTCCAAGGGGATGGACAACTTCATTTTGGCTGTTGTTTTCTTCAACATTCACCTCTGGTTCATCCGTAGACACATTTCTTTCACACTTTGAATCACTACTTCTGGTCCCAATGTTGAGATGGTAGGCACTTCTGAAAAAAGACTTCATCCCTTTTCTCTGAAAACAACATCTTGACTTAAAACAACTTTGTTGTTAACTGCTGTCCACACACGGTAACCATCTTTTTTGCTGCAATAGCCTAGAAAGTGTCCCTTTATACTTTTCTTATCGAATTTTCATCGTTTTTTTGTTTTGGCACATGTACAAAACATTCCCTACCAAACATGTGTAAATAGTGAATATTTTTGACATCTTTATTGAATCAAAGCTCAAAAGGACTCTTGCCTTTCACTGAAAATGGCCCAGTTCAGTTTAGTATGTATACAGATGTATTAACAGCTTCTGCCCAAAGTTTCGTTAGGAGGTTCTTGGAGTGAATGAGACCTAGCACTTTCGACTATAGTGTGGTTCTCTTTTTCAACTGCTCCATTCTGTTCTGGAGTATAGGGTATAGAAGTGTGATGTGTGATTGATTCCCTTGGACTCAAGAATGCGTTGCACACTCTCATTTCGAAATTCAGTTCCACCATCACTTCGGAATTCTTTAATGTGATGTCCAGCAGTGCTCACCTCATTAATAAATATTTTAAGGCAATCTTACACTTCACTCTTCCTCTGCAGATAGAAAGTTCTGCGAAATCTTGTGAAGTCATCCTTGAAACAAACGAAGTATCTGGCACCTCCGATAGATTTCTGTTGCATTGGACCACACACATCAGCATGAATCAACTGTCGAGCTGAATCTGATCTGTTCTTTCTAGCTCTGAAGCTAACTCTGTGTTGTTTCCCTAATAAACAGCCCTCACATATTTCTTTGCTTTCTTTAGAATGGATTTAGAACTTTTCAAGTACTTCTTTTACATGATGCACATTTTGATAACACAGTCTTTCATGACATAGCTGTACAGTTTCTTCTTTGGAAGCAAGGTAAGTGGCAGCTCCACACACTTTTGTATTCAAAATATGCTGACGGTAGAGTGGACATAATTCTACTTATCAAGCAAATATGGCAGTTCTGTTTTGACAAGTCTATTTAGCTCATCATTTAACTGGCGAAAATTTCTTTGCGATCTTGAAATATGGGTCACTATATCTTCTGTGGGATTCTTTTTGCTGTTGAAAAATTGTTCCATCAGTCTATCGACCTGTTGACCCGAACTTCGTTCATAGATCGATACCATTTTCTCCCACATGGCTTTCGCTGTATCACACATGGCGATTAGTTCCATGTTTGCATTATTCACGCTACCAACCAGGATTAGTTGTGCCAAAGCATCATATTTCATGAATGCTTTATATTTAACGTTATGTAAATAATGTATCTCAGAATCAGTGGTTGAAACTTCTTCAGGACTGTACGGCGATACACTTTCTCCATTGATGCAATCTAGAATATTGTGATGACTTGCTTTTTCCATTACGACCAAGTTTTCGTACCTTCGAACTCTTCAATATGCATCTTAAAATCCATCTTTGCGAATAATTGATGCAGTTCATAAATAAATCTCACTTAGTGTTCGGCAGTGTCACTAAGCCTAATAGTCCGTATGCAATTCAAATCATGCAGTTTCAGCATGAAAGGCTCATAACCTGATAATTTTAGCTGATAAAGTTATCGATTAACTGATACTATTTAGCAATTTTTTTAATGATATTTAAGACTGGTACACAGAATTGATTTACACGTGAATCTTATTCACACACCGTAGTTACAAGCTAGCAAAGCATGGTACACACTACAACTACAAAAGGGTAAGGTTAAGGTCCATCTCCGGTTAAGTTCAACTATGTTGCCAGAATGTGTTTGCTTTATATTTCAAGGAGTTTATAAAATAATCTATAACATGGTTTTTATTTCATCCATCTATCTCATTTCTAGTTTGAGTAATAATTTTTGTAATTGCATGTAAGTAGAAAATCATGATTTTTTCCAAATTTCAGACGATATAATTTAAAATACTGCTGTTAAATATCTAAAAATTTTGATTTTTTTTACTATCTCTGGTAGTATATCATCACATGAGCCAAATTTGAAAAAAATCCAAGAGAATGAAGTTTTTCCATTGGATTACTTGGCGTGGAATGACCCATAAGCATTTTGCGAGTGAAATAACTTTCTTCAATTAGGAAATAGCAGGAAAACTGATCTTTTGCTATAGACTGCTTTATCGAAAAGATCAGCCTGAACTTAAATGCTAGTGAATTTGCTATGATGTAACCTTTGAATAAATACTATACACATTGTAACTAAACCTATTTTACTTTGAAATACATTGCTTTTTTGCAATTTAGGATATTTTGATAAGTTTTGTAACTTATGAAAAAATTATTTCCATGGTTTCTGCCAGTTATTGCCACTTCTGTTACAGAAACTAGTTTCTGCCGTGCCGGTTTTAACCAGTTATAACAAGTCGTTTTAACCATCTTGGCACAAACTTCCCAATTCTGAAAGTAAGCCATGAAGGTGTGTTTATCAACAGCTGCTAGAGTTTGTAGTCATTCTCAAATTCATTCTGGCAAATTTTGCCTAAAATCTTTAAAAAAAAATGCTCACTGCAGCTAACATCAATACTATTAAAAAAATGTAGGTGACTATTGGAAAATTACATAGAAAAGTCATTTAGACCCTTTCCCCCACACTTTGGAGACATATAGTGCATTTGTCACAAAGGGCATTTCTTGCATATTAATGCACTAAAGTATTGCCTCACTGACTGCTTTAAAATGTATAGTTTCCAAAGTCATATATTTGAAGAAAATTGCATTCAAAGAGGTTTCAGTGTTACAGCTTTCAGCATTTGATTCGGCTGATGTAACAGTAAGGATATTTAAAATGTATCTGTCTTCTGCACCATCTGTTCGGGCTGATACAATGATTACACTAGGTATTGATTTTAAAAAAATCCGGCACCTGTTGCTTCCGAATAACATTTGTTCGTCCAAATATTATTTCTGTATCCAATTTGCATTTGAAATAACACCAATATCTTCCAACAGATTTTCAAAGTAATTTTTTATGTAGGATTATTCAGTTGAGAAAGTTAAATGCAAATTTAACAGAAATTTTAATATTTATTAAGAAACTTTAGTTAACCATTAAGTTAGCATTGAAATGTGCAAAATTGCATTGTTAGTATGAATGACATCAAGGATTTAAAATGATGCATTGGTTTAATTAATGTAGTAATGTCATAAAAATTTGAATTTAAAATGCTACACATATGGAATGAACTATTTAAAGACTTACTTGGCTTGATTGCGCTTCTGTGTCCCCCGTTTTGTTTCTTTGAATATCAGTAGCTATATTAATAGTTTCTTTCAACGTCTGCACATAAAATTCAAATTAGGTAAAAGTTAACTTTAAAAAAGGTCAGAATAAACGAGATATAATAACATAAAATAGAAATATAACTATTTAAAAAATGTCATAAATTAATCTTTTCACTTTAAGTACATCATATTCAAAGTATGAAATAACATTTTTTATTACATCTGTGTAGAACTGTTTCTGTTTTATGGCATATGAATAAAATGGTTAATTTGTGCCAATAAATAGAACAAACTTTTTTGTAATAGTAACATAAAACAATAATCCAGCAAAACTATTGCATGTATTGGTGAAATTTTTTCATAAAAACTTAACAAGAGAATTTCAAATAATTACAAATTCTAAAAATTAGAATTTATAGGCCAGTAGCCTGTGACGTGAACGTTTTCAACTTCTGAGTCTCCAAAAATTCAGCAGTATAAATGCATGTGTTGTCATAACTCATAATCTCGGTTATGTACATACTGTTAACTTCTGGGGATCTTCTCAGCAGCCTTTAGACTAGTTTAACTTGAAATAGTTGACTAACCAAAAATAGGGTAAGGGTAGCAATCTGGGGACCTTTGTAAAGCAACCGTGTTTCGTTTTCGTGTTACCCATCGCAGGGCCTTTCCAACTCCCCCGTAAAGTAATCGATCTGCTTCGATTGACATTTTCGCTGAGGATCTTCTCCTCAGTGGCCAACAGTACATATTCCTACTCTCAACAACCCCTTCTTCCCTGCCAAATTAAACTTGGGAGACATATTACAAGGAAATGACACATGCAAAGGTCATCATAGTAAATTCATTAAAATCATAGTTGTAATGTGTCTGAATGTGATATGTATAAAATATAAAGTAAAAATTGCTTCCAGAAACTGAAGTATGCTTTTTGAAATTTATTGTGTACTTCTTCGTGCTAAGCCTGTGCTCAAGATTTCAAAAGGAGGGTGTTTTTAATGAAAAGGGGATAGGTTTTGATAGAAACAAAATTTTCTGTCATGGAAAAATTTATTTTGTAGCTAATATTATTATTCAAATAATGTGTGGGGGGGAGGTAACATCAAAAATCCCTCCTTGTTAGACACCTGGCTAAGAATTGGAATTGGAAACAAATTGCTGCCCACCTTAAAAGATTTCTGGATCCGTCCTTCCTCCCTCCCTTCTTAAATGAAAACATTCATTGTTAATCAGAAAAAAATGTCACTCACGTCGACTGTCAATTCATGTATTCACTTACAGTAAATGAGAGTGCAAATGGTCATCCATACTGTGAGGTCTACATCTAAAGAACTGTCCTTAGTTCCCATTTGTACATGAAAAGACCCCACAAGAATAATTAACTTTTGAGTTAGTTTGTTCTCGATAGTCTCAAATTCAAATAAAAGAACTTCCTTGAAGTTAATAAAGAATGGAACTGGGAAGAGTGAAACATTTATATACTCTTCTTTTCTCCCAGCAAGGAGCAGCCACTGGGGAGGGGGGGGGGGCACACATAACAAAATGTTTGTGAATCAGTCTATTTCTTGATATCTGGAAAACACATTAGGATATAATTAGCAAAAGATTATTTTATGATAATAACGCTATGAAAACTGAAAATCCATGGAAGAGTTTTAAAAAGACGACATTTAGTATATTTAAAGTATGTATAAAACTCTACTCTTCAAATAAACAATTCAAAAATAATGAACATGATGAATGATTCAATATGCGAAGTTGAAACGTGTATTGTAAAGCAGAGTTGTAAACGAACTACCATAAGATTTTTTGTGTAATACAGTTAGTGTCAAAAAATTGCATATCGTGTGTGAATATTAAAGATTATGAATTGCTGAAGACGAAATATTAAAAATAGGGAGGAGGAAGTTTGTACATTACCATTACACTTTCCCTCATAATGTAGAAACTTTAAAAGTATAAAAATTTTAAATTTATATTTCTGTAATATACCTTCCTTACAATTAAATTCAAGTTCAAAAAATGAATAAACGTAACTAACTTTAGTATCCATCTTTGGCAAAATTTTGTGTAGAGCATTCAGTTGATTCTATAAAATAAAATTACATTTATTTATAATCAACAAATTTATAACACTGCACACATGTATGCAAAGTAACCACAGCATTGTGTAGTGTGTCTGTAAAGTTTCATCACAAAGGCTACTTGGTTTGTAAGTAGAAATTATAAACAAAATACTAAACATACCCATTTTGTTAGATAATACAGGGTGCACAATAAGTTTGGAAACTTTTCAGATAATTCTTTTAATCAAATTTTTTATTAACTGAAAAACACACAACAGTAAGAACACTGGAAAAAGCACAAAATTTCAGTTAAAAAGAATATTTTTCAAAAAGGTCACCATTTGCTTTGACATAAGCTCTGAGACGGCGTGGGAATTGTTCCACTGTGGCACGCACCGTATTGTCATCTATTCCATTCCACGCTTTCACCAAATCTTGTTTTAATGACTCCACTGACTTGTGGAGTTTAGCACAAGCCGTCACCTGAAGAATTCCCCAGATTGCATAATCCAAAGAATTCAAATCAGGAGAGTAGGGCGGCCATTCCTGTACGATGATAAAGTCTGGAAAATTGTCTTTGCAGAACTTTTGGGTTACTTTTGCTTGATAGGCAGGAGCAGAATCCTGTTGAAACATCCATTGTTGACCTGCAAAGTACTTTAGGGACTGAGGAAGAACGGTAGGTTCCAAAATGTCACTGACATAATTTTTCGCATTAATGTTTATACCACTTTCAACGAAAATGAGATTACTCTTACCTGAAGCACTGACTCCAGCCCAAACCACGACTCCTTCGGCTTTTTGTGTGCGTAAAATGATTTGATCCTTATCTTTCGCTACCGAAGAGTCAGAACAAAGTATTCTGACGTTTTGGATATTGTGGGCTTGCTCGATGATGAAAAACTTTTCGTCGGAAAATAGCGTCCATATACGAAACCCAGCACCACGTCTGCATAGCATTGACGAGAAACGTTTTTTGGGCATTGAGCGTTTTTTGTCGTTCAAATCAATTCCTTTCTGGAGCTACAATGATTTCAGTTTAAGCTCCTTTTTAATAACGTTTCGAACACTGGACTCACATATACCGATTTCAGCAGCTATTTTTATCATAGACTGCCGGGGATTACGTCGAATTCGTTCTGGGATAATTTTGCGATTACGCAGTGGGTTTGTGGTACACGGTCTTCCACTCCGAGGACGGTCCGTCTTCTTGCCTTGCTCCGTGAATCGCCTAATATTTTTACAAATAAAAGATTTTTTCATATTTAGCAAACGAGCTATCTAAACTTCAGATTTTCCTTCACTAGATAAAGCAACGATC
>QLNU02015360.1:259460400-259472023 GCA_006491805.2 Dysdera silvatica | reverse complement strand
ATATTTGCCATAGAACCTAGGGTCGCAAACCACTCACAGCGCCAGTTCTAAAACCGTCCAGCATGCACAAATAGTGACAACCAGTGCATGAGAAGCGCAAAATGCGATGTCCTAATCATCTATGCACTTGAGCAGCTGACCTGAGTTTTATCTGGCGCTTTTCACGCACTGGTTGTAAATATTTGTGCATGCTGGACGGTTTTAGAACTAGCGCTGTGAGTGGTTTGCGACCCTAGGTTCTATGACAAATATTGTTCGTCTAAGTGTACCCTACCCCTCCTAGATGTTTGCAACCCTGGTGTTGGGACACCCTGTATAATCGTTAAAATTCAAAAGGAAAATTTCATTTAGTTGCAAACAAAATCCATTCCTGTTTTCACACCATTAAAAGAGAAACACTGCTAGATTTTTTGAGTAGAAAAAGTGTTTAGAACAGTAAATTTTCAGGCTACTTAAACCACCCTTAATTCCATTTCTAAAATGTTTCAAGGTGTTTTAGTGGCCGTGCTGGTTGAGGCACTCTGGTTTGATTCTGGGCCAGAGCATTCTTTTGTCTTCACAAAAAACTCTTGTTTGAGCTTATATACTATAGGTGTATATTAAAAGTCTCTTCTGTCATCCGCATTTGAAGCCAAGTTTGAACGGTGCTTCAAGGATAAAGAACTACATTTTGACAATACTTACTGAAAACGTAGTTTGAAAGGCAAGTAGCTTATAGATTCGTGGAAAAACGTCTTGATCGCATTTCTCCAAGACTTAGAGACATTGATGTAATACTTTTGTTTATTACAGCTATAACAAACAACACATCAAATATTATTCATTATCTTTATTTGTTTTCCTATTTAATCCTGATGGGAAGGGAAATCGCTCCTACATCCCCCAAGGTGCTTATATAATACTTTAAATCTCTCTCGGTGGGGATTGGGGATTTTTGATAATGAGTGGTGGAAAGTGGACGGTAAGTGCAACATAAATGATAGATATCACAAACTGTTGACAGACTTTTTTTAATGTATGTAAAAATGTTTGTTTACATCTGTATTTATTATGTATTAATAAAATACCTTCAAACTCTTTCTCTAAAACCTGTATATTTTAAAAAAATTTCTACCTTAAAATTTTTCTTACTTCTGCAAGATTTCAATAGACAGGTTTTATTTGACTTATATAGGATTTTAAAAAGTAGAGATTTTGTAATTTTTATCTGATCAAACTTTTTTGTGCGTGTATTTCTATATGCTGTTATTTTTTATGCTCATTTGTATACAGTGCAATCGCGATTATTCAGGATTAAGGGGGCAGACCTGATTTAGGATAAGCAAAATTTCAGGTAAGGGAATTCAATTTTCAGTGAAAAGTTGCTAAGAAACTACAACATTTTTCTGTGTTTGGATAAATGTTTGTTCTGACATTTATTCATATTTAATTACTAGACTACTATATTAATAAAAAAAAGTCATAAAGTATATGTTAAAATCTTTATGTTAAGAATAGTTCAATATCTTTGTATATACAGTGAAACCTGTCTAAGACTGAAAATCATGGGACCGGAAAAAAATTCCATAGTATGCATGTTTCCGCCTTATGGAGGTCACATGTAAAATATATGCATAGTTAAATTCAGTGGTAAGAGATGACTGCATATGCTATTTTTATTCTTTGTCTTATCTTGCGAACTTTAAGACTATATTTTCCTTTTGATAAAAATATTTATTTTATCACTGCATTTTATTTTTATTAATTTTAATTTTTGCACTATTTTGTGGTTTTAGTAGTTACGATCAATATGATGCAAAATTTCATGCAAACTATACATGCCTATAGCTCTGTAACCCCCCATTGTAAGCCTGTAACCCTCCCCTTATGAACTTTCTGGGTATGCCTATGGTGGGTTGGTGGTGTGCAAAATTGTGGTCAGACAAGCGTAGGCAGAAAGTTCATAAGGGGGGGTTGTAGGCTTAATGGGAGGGGTTACAGAGCTACAACTCATATATTCCTATGTTAAATATACAAAATTTCATTGAGATGGGGGGTTACAACCCCCAAAACCGCCCCCTGGCTATGCGGACAAGGGCATTCTATATCTGTAAAATGTCTTTTGTTCGTTATCCCCACTTTGCTATTTGCATTGTATTACAACCCTCTTTCCTTTTTCTGCTAAGAAAATTTTCTTCCTACTAACGATTTTCCGCTTTATGCAGGTTTTTCTCTTTGACGGGACTGAATAGTACTTTCCGATACCGCGTTAGACAGTTTCCGTTTTAGCTAATGTTAACTACCATTGACTTCTGAAGGGACCGTAAAAAAATTCCGTGTTGAGCAAGTTTCCGCTTTGTGCAGGTTCCGCCTTAGACAGTTTTCACTGTATATGTATCTTTATGTTGATATATTTATTATATTATTGATATGACATACTTGTATTTTACTTGGTAGTAAACATTAATGTTATGGGTATGTCAGCTAGCCTCTGTGAACTATGTATCCCATGACATCCTGAGGTTTAGAAGATAATGGAAATAAATTATATAAGATAATTGTTGAACAATAGAGGCACCGGTATTTGATCCTGCTATTCCTTGTTTCCATAGTCATGAATTTGGATAACTAAATGAATTACGGTGGGGCTTAAATTGAAAAACAATATCTTTCAATATTTTCATACCTTATGCTTTATCAGTGTTAACTATGTTAAATGAATGGTGTTAAGCTTGTATGTAATATTGATTCACTTTTTTTAACTTAAAATTAATTACTTTGATTTGAAAACAAATCTCAAATACTGGGAATAAAAAAAATATATATATGCTATTTGTTTTAACATTTACTAAGCAGTAGAAATTAAAAAAATTATGGGTCATTCAAATAGCTATAAAGAAGGTCATGAGATGTGACGTTAGAGAGAATAATGTGTTTCAATATCCCGTAGGGAGCCTTGAGCTCACCTTTTACTACACCACTGAAATTGAACAAAATCCTAAAAAGCTTAAAAAATAATCTATATATCATAATTGAAATGACTGTTTATAAACTAACAAGCAGCAAGAAAATTAAAAAAAAAAAACAAGAATATTTCCATTAAACAGAACTACATTTAAAAAGTACTTGATGTCAATTCCTTGATTAGTTGCGGGTAATTTTTAACAGTTCGTTAATTTGTAGTTTGATCGAGATTCAATTTTCCTACGTCAAATTTTATATATTCCATTCAAAATTGACACAAATCATTGGGTGATTATGACTCAGTTTTTTTAAGTATTATAGCAATTTATATGAAATTGAAAAAGAAATATGGGCTTCACGTAAGTTGATACACTAAATTAAACATATTGATGATAAAACAAATTCATAAAAAATTATTACATAATTTTATTAAATGTACAAAATTTTATTAAGTGAATGCTTATTTCATTACCAGTTTACTCTCTTGGTATGGTGTCCTAGTGATTTGGTATAGTGTCCTGGTATTTTGGTCTAGTGTCGCAAACATCAACGATGATGTGTTTATAGATGCATCGCTTGTTTCTTCCGATGCCGACTTTTCAGGCTATGAAAGATTACAATGCAATAAGAATACATACATTTTAACTGTGGATTACTTCAAAGTTTATGTATTAGCATAGGTGTAGGGTTATGAACCCCAAATATTTTAAAATAAATTTCAAGTTTATATATTCATATATACTTTAATATATTGTAATGTTCAAGTGTTCAATTTTAGAAACTAAGTTGCTATGTATTAGACAGTAATTATGTAAATGCCAATATGGTGATAGGTGAATCTCAGTTGAGAAATACTAGAGTAAGCCTTATTCAAAGTTTACTGAACAATGTTGTACTTCCCTGATTTTTGTTTGCAATTATGATTCTTAATAATCAGTATTATTGACTTGCATGAAATATGTGGACAGTAGTAAATGTGTATATAGAAAATAACTTAAATCTAACGAGGTCCATACTGGTATAAGAATGAAGTGGCTAGGAAAATGTGAAAATAAAATTAGGCATATTACACTGCTTAAACCAGTTAGGTAGTAGTGTAATTGGAATGATATGCTGCAAAACCAGCACTTTTGTGTAACTAAAGTAATTGCAGATAAGTGAAGGCATGCATATTCAAAACTGCTCATAGAGAGCTAATGTATCAATTTTAATATAGTTTGCAAAGATATATACAATCTGCTGATGCAGAACATACCAATATAAATTCAAAGATGGGAAATCACATATGTTATTGAAGGTTTTCTCTTATGGCATATGGCTTTGCATAATGGTTAGTACTGCAGCATACCTGTTTGGAATGCACTGGATAAGGTTTTTTATGAGTTGGTTGGAAATTTTTCCCACTCAATCAGTAAAGCAGTTTCAAGTTATTGAACAGTCCATTGGGTAAGGTGGATGTCCCAGATAAAACACACGTTCTAATTATATCCCACACATCCTGAATGAGATTCATATGAGATGAGTATGCAGGCAACTCCATATGCTCGATATCCCTTGTCACACCGAAAGTGGTTCACAAAATGTAATCAGTGTGGATAAAAATTATCTATTAGAAAAAAATCATCTAATAGAATTAATGCATCTCCAATAGGTACATCATATGGGATTAAAAGAAGTCCTAAAATGATATCCGTATTCCTCTGGTAGGTCACTGTACTGCTCCTGAGGATACATAGATCATGCATGCAAATGCTGTCCTGCATCATCAGTGTATCTCCACCATACTGATATCTTTCTTGAACAAAACAGGGACAATTCCATGTTCTTTGGGTTATCCATATGAGTATTCACCTATTGTCTAGCTGTATAATTAGTTAGTTAGGTCTCTTCTATGAAGAGAACATTTCTCCAGTCATCACATACCCAGTCATAATGTCCCGGTATGAGCAATGAGATGTACTGTTAATGTAACATCAACTATAAATCAGTCAGCAGGTATAAAAACCAGCACGGTATCGGCGATTATGCACCTTTTGTGTTGCAAAATTTCATCTTGTGGCCATAAACTCATCTCTGCAGTTGGGTTGTATTCATTCTCCTATTTCATAATACTGTACATAAAAAATACCAATCATAGTTTGGCAAAATTGAAGATGGTAAACGGTTTTGCAGGCGGCAAATACTTTGTCTCTAGAAATCTATTCCATACTCTGAAATTTATATTTTGTGAAACTCCACAGACTTACATTACAACTTGCTGGGTTTCCCAGTTTTCCAAATGGACCAATGGTTCTTCGCTCTCTAAATTGCATTAAAGACATATGTGACATCACCAATTCATCTAATATTAATTGAAAACCATTTCTGCAATTTTTGGTGACAGTATTAATCACATTCCGAATGACTGCTTGATGAAATTATAATTCTTAATTTCACAGGCAGTAATTTACATATGCACATGTGACATGTCAACTGACTACGCTTACGTCACTTTTAGAAGCCATTTAATGAACCTGGTTATACTGCCTGCTGTGATTGTGTATCAAATCAGCATTACCTCCCAATTGTTTTAAATAGTATATATGCACATTTACTTTTCAACAAATATGCTTACACATGTATGTGTACGTATATGTATGTAGCATTGAAAACAATGGTGTAAGTCACAAAAATGAAATTTTTGAGTGAAGTCCATCCTCTGGGGTTCTCTTGTTGCCTGCAGCACTGGTATAACATGTTCATAGTGAAATTAATTGCCACCAGATGGCACCACATTGCTATTAGCCAAAATCCTTGGACCCAAACCCTTTCACATCTCATTTTAAGCAAACATAGATTTGTACCATTGTTGTTTTCAAGGCGTCATATATTAATTGTATTAAAAAACAAAAGAGGAATGTATGCATATACAGAGTTCCTTTATTGTTTAAATTAACACTTATTATAAATTAAGTAGATATATATGAACAGAGTTCAATAAATCCTGCTATCATTGGTGGCTCAATTTTTTTCAGTTGGCGGGCAGGAAATCTTTTTCCAGTCAGTTTCACGGCTTTCGCTTTGAGACAGGAAAGTATGATTTTCCAAGCTTTGTCAAACCCTGTATATGAATGGGTTTTTTTTTTTTAAGTGAATTTGAATTTAACTTGCATAATGTATTGAAGTACATCCCACACTCTTTTTACCAACATAACTAGTGAGCTAGCAGCTAATCCAAGGAAAATTCTTACACAGTTAAGTACAGGGTTATGGGCTTACCAATTTGACATTGTCAAGTATTATGTTTGTTAGCAGGTTTCAATAGATATTAAACCCACTATTGCTGTTGGTTTTTCTGTCTGTATGCAATAAAAGGGCAAGGTAAAGGTCTTCTGTAAATGCAATAATTATGGTTGTTGTTAATGCTGAAAACCTACCGAGTTACTTGAGAATTAGAGAGTTGTGAATTAGAGCCGTGGATTAGAGAGCTTCAGACTAAAGCATTACGGATTAGAAAGTTGTGGATTAGCAAGTTGCAAATTAATGTTAATTGAAACCCGCTAAATTTAAATATCGACCTTAGGCAATTTTCTTTCACTTGCCTGTCATATTATATTCATTGTATGTATTGTCAAGCACTATATTTACGAGGTGGCAGAAGATAGGAATATACATTTTTGGGCAGTATTAGTGAGTTCAGGGAAAACCAGCCCCACACCATATGCCAGTTTGTTTTTTCACTGATTTACTGATCCCTAACTTTAAATAAGTTTACACACTGAATACAGTAACTATCTCTATTTGTGCTGAAGTAAGCCATAGTGTAAGAGTACAGTCAAATCCTGATAACTAAAAGCTGAAGAGTAAGACAACTTTTTGCACAAAAACTAAATCTAAGACATGCACAGTTGTTCAAAATAATCATCACATCCAAGATGTGGAAATACCTTAGTGCAGCCCTGATCTCCCCAGTTATAAGACTTGTCTTTATAAGCAATTTGAATAAGAGTGGATGGAAATAAATGGGAAAAATACAACATTCGGTTCTATAAAATTTTAGCTCGTACATACACAACAAAGTTTCCATATGTTGAAGATTCCATGCAAAAAATTACGACATACAAAAACTTTAATATATAGAAACAGTTATTTTATGTAATAAATGAAGGCTTGAAATCATGGGTTTCATCAAAACTTTGCTACACAGAGAATTTTGATATATTGAAGTTTGATACATGATGGTTCTGTGCTGTATAATAAAAAACTGATAAAATTAGTTAAACTATAAATAATTTTTGTAATCAAATCATGTATTTTACATACCTTGTCTAGAACAGCATCTTTTACCACCTTTATGGGAATGTTCTCACAAAGTGAGACCGGTTGTTGTCCTTTCACACTGTCATTCATTCCCTGAAATATAGTTTAAATATTAAATAAAATTTAACATATCATGCCTGATTTGTAAATAACTTTCACTTACAGTTAAGACTGAAATTTCTTCTGCAGTGAACATAAAATATAAAACTTCCTTAATTACTTTTTTAACGAAATTATATACGGTATGACAATTGAAACTAATAATTTGCAGTTATGAGAGGGCAGGTATATTTGCAACAAAATTGAAGAAAATTAAATTTTCTTTAAAAACTAGTTAATTTTTTAACAAAAAATAAAGCACATAAAACTTACAAGTAAACTCATGTCCTACTATTGATACATCACTATACTTATAAGGTGGCAAACCGTTGCAATGGCAGATGCAAAAATATTTCGATATGGTGGTGCGATTTGTTAGCGATTCCTATTTTTAGCCATGTATCTGATTTCTACTTTCATTTAATTTTCCATTATATAATACCGGCTCAAGTGGGAGAGGGTTATCACCCCCTTGGAACTGCCAGTGTCCTATTGTTGCTTTATATAAATTATATATTTCATAACTTATGGACACATTGAGTTTCATAAAGAAGTACTCTCCGTAGGTCAATAGCTTCTGAAACCAAGCTTAAACTTGGCTGTACATTTCCAAGTAAAGCAATAGAATGTGTGTGAAAATTTGAGAATGGTATGGGTTCATTAGAATATATTGTTTGACAATAAGCTAATGTTATATACTATGCTTATGTTTTTTGCTATATTTTGAATATTGTGATTTTTTGAATACTTTGATGAAATCTAGAGATCAATCCATATCTCTTCTCCATATGAATTGTTGTAGTGTTGGAGGAAAAATTAATTTATTGGAGGGTTTGGTACATGATACTGATTCTAATATTGATTTTCTTTGTTTGACCGAGACTTGGTAACCAAGAGACTCTTGTATTCATATAAATGGTTATCATGAGTTTTTTTTTAATAAATAGGCATGCATCAATGGGGGAGGAGGAGGTGTTTTTATGTTGAATGGTATGAAATATCCAAATTTTGATTTGAATTAGAGGTTTACTTCTATCGTTTCAAACTGTGAAATGTTGACTGCTGAAAATAACTTCTATATTAATTCTGCTTATATATCGGCTGTGTAGGGGAAGTTTGGTTGAATTTTTGAATAAAATATCTTCTCTTCTTGAATACTGTACTGTTTCCCGTAAAACTCTTAATTTACTTGGTGATTTTAACATAGATTTTTCGAATTCTGAAAATTCAACTCAATTACTTGCTAATATTGTACATCGTTTTGATTTTTCACTTGGTATAACATTTCCCACTAGAATAACAAATCATTCTCAATCTAATTTAGATCAAATAATTACAAATAGTAAATCATTTAATTCTGGTACTCTTTTGTTCCATATAAATGATCATAAGATATTATTACCCTTCACAGGGATAACACAAATGTCAAATATTGGTCAACACACAAAGCCACCCGGGCGAGATTTTTGCGAGTTTTTCGTGGAGGATTTTTTATTACAAATAAATTTGACACCCACGTATTAGTAGCTCAAACTAGAGCTATTTTTGTTTGGAGAAAAATCGCCCGCAAAAAAATTATCTCATCCCGGTGGCTTTGTGTGTTGACCATTATTTGGCAATTGTGTTATCCCTGTGAAGGGTAATAATATTAGAGGTTTAAATTAGGTTTTAATGGTAAGAATTTATCACATAAGGAGATTAAATATACATGGAAAAACTAAAAGCAGAATCAACACTAGATCTATCAATAATTCGGTCCCAATCAGTATTAGCTATATTTAAACAGAAATTCTCTAATTTATCATTGCCTAACCTTCTGGTAAGGAAAATAGGGGACTATGAATATGTACACCCATTCTTCCACCCATATCATTGTTTAGCAAAAAAATAGGAAGATGATCATTTATTACAAATAAATTTGACACCCACGTATTAGTAGCTCAAACTAGAGCTATTTTTGTTTAGAAGAAAAAGAGACGCCGTCCTCATCCCAGATTCGAACCAGGGTCCCCGCGTTGAGCCCGCGGTGTCTTGACCTACTAGACGAATGAGAACAAGAACAAACGCATTTTTCTCCGTATATTAAGTTGTAAGATATTATTACCCTTCACAGGGATAACACAATTGCCAAATAATGGTCAACACACAAAGCCACCGGGGCGAGATTTTTGTGAGTTTTTCGTGGAAGATTTTTTACTATGAATAAATTTGACAACCACGTATTAGTAGCTCAAACTAGAGATATTTTTGTTTATGAGAAAAAGAGACGTCATCCCAGACTAAAACCAGGTTTAGACACCGCATTGAGTATGCAGTGTTTTGACCTACTAGACGAATGAGAACAAGAAAAAACGCTTTTTTCTTCGAATATTAAGTTGTAAGATATTATAGAAATAAAATACAGGGTACCAGGGAGGAAATTACATAAAAAGGTTAAACACTGGTAAAATAGCAATGAAAAAGATCACTCAAGCTTTCGGACGCATCAGCAGCAGTCCTTCATCAGGAGTAATGACGATGTTATGTTTCTGTCTCTTTTTTATACTTGAAATTTCTGGAAAACCCTTCATCAGAGTAGTCCCGCAGAATGGGAAAACCCAATGAGAACCAATGGGAGGCCTCCAATAGAATCATGGAAGAACCCCAATAGGGACCAATGAGAAACCCACACTGCGGGTTACCTAATTTGGGGATGTCTCATACATTTCAGAGTAAGAGTTGTTTATAAGTTTCTGGAAGTGGTTGTGATGTATTAATGGCTTTCCCGTGTAGTTTGTAAGTTTCCCAAGATTCTAAGAAGAGTCTACTATTCTTGTTTGTGATGTGACGGTGTAGTATTTTTGTTGAGTCCCAGTCGGGTTCGTGTCCGTGTTGTAAAGCGTGTTCTGCCAGACGTGAGGCTATGTCTCCTTTCGCGAGTGCTTGTTTGTGTTCTTTTTTTCTTGTTTTGATCATTCTTTTTGTTTGTCCTATGTAATGTTTGTTGCAGTCTTTGCATGGTATTTGGTATATGGCGCCTGTGAGATCTTCTGGTGGAACTGGGTCTTTAACTTTTGTAAGTTGTTTGCGAAGTGTTGTGACAGGGGAATAGAATGTTTTGATATTTGCCTCTTTAAGGATGCGAGAGATTGTTTCGGAAATGCCGTGAATATATGGAATAGATATGCGGGTGTGAGATGTATTGTTTAAAGATGTACTATTGGGTCTACAGTTTCTGAGAATGAATCGTTTAGGGTATCCATTATTTTTAAGTGCCGTGTGTATGTGTTTTGTTTCTGTGTTTGAAAGTGTTTCATTACTGCAGTGAGAATTCGCGAATATTTTGTTTATGAATTTTAGGTAATCCGTAGAAGGATGGTAAGCGGCCGGAAGTGCATTTTAAAGAGTCGTAGAGATTAAATGTAAGTTTTTTAGATTTATAGAGTTTTAGAAGGAGAGAGTTCATTTTGGATTGAATTGTTTGTGTAGGGTCTTTTGTGATGCGGGTGTATGTATTTGTATCAGATAAGAGTGTAGAGACTTTATGTAAGTAGTCTGGACGATTTAAGACGACTGTAGTACGGCCTTTATCAGCTGGCAGTATGACAAGGTCCTTGTCGTTCCGTAGCTCCCGGAGGGCAACCCTTTGCATAGGCGTTAGGTTGTCCTCAGGAAGTTTTGGACGCCGAAGGAGTCCTGCCACTCTGCAGCGGATATCAGCTGCAACACGTTCGTCAGTGTGAGTATTTTGTAGAGCATTTTCTATGGAAGCGAGAATCTGTGGTGTAGGAATTTTAAGTGGAGCAGGTGAGAAATTTAGGCCGAGTGATAGTACGAATTGCTGTTGTGGTGTGAGATTTTTATTTGAAAGATTTAGTATCCAGTTTTTTGTAAGGAGTTTTGACTGTTTTGAAATAGAAGGTCTAAGGTTGTTAAGTTTACGTGAATGAGTAAGACGAATATGTTCTTGGATTTTAGATTCTTGTGAGCGAGTAGCGGATTTAACTAGGAGCATGGTAAGAAAATCAAGTTTAGTATTTAGAAGGGAAGTAAGAAAGAATATTTCATTTTGAAGCTGAGTAAGAATGCAGTGACAGAGAGAAATTCTAGCGGAAAGAAATTTAAGACTTATGTTATGTGCGATGCAATGTCCAAGGGCTGAATTTACAAGAGGTTTAACTTTAAGTTTGAAAGGGATAAGAAATTCCTTTTTACAGGTGTGATTAAAGTGAAGATGTTCTTTAAAACGGATAACTTTAATGTGTGTTTTGATGTATTTATGGACAATTTGAAGAGTTTCCTG
>QLNU02015360.1:259410860-259448682 GCA_006491805.2 Dysdera silvatica | reverse complement strand
GATCCTCAAATATTCCGTTTGAAGAACGGCATATTCAGACAATGGAAAAGGAAAGAAAACGCGGAGAATTCGTGCGACTGACATCTCCGGGGAACCTTTTCTCCATCCAACATAATATGTAATAAAGTGCATTTCCTCCGGTTCACCCCAACAGTGCACAAAGAATTTACCAGAGATCTCATAAAAGACGACCAAAGTTCACTGTAGTTCGGGTTTAGTTCCCCAGGCCATAAGAGGCTCGGATTCTGAAAATGCAGGTCCCGGTGCACGATTCATTGTAGTCTTTTCAGTTTAAAACCACAAAACAAACAACAAGCATTTCAACTACTTCCAACTTTTGGGTGTATCTCTCTCTCTCTCTCTACTTATAATTTCTTGTTTCTCAATTGGAACTGTAATCATCACCTTGTCTGTATTTTTATGTTTATTCTTGTTTTAATGTTATTATATTAGAATGATTATTGTTATTCTTTCATAAATGACTATTAAGATCTTAAATCTATGCAGTTCAACAAAGTCTAATAGTTTATATTTTTTTTTCTATGCTTCAATTGATTTGTTTGATTGCTTAGCTATACCTTTTAACACACCATTAATTATAGTTTGAATTTGGTTTGATTTTATAGTACTTGTTTTTCCCCATGTACAGATTCCATATGTTAAATGACTGTGTATAAGTGGTAATACAGTTGAATTGCTATGTCCTCAGGTATCATTTTGACAATTCTTGCAATAACGCCGGCTCCCATGCATGTTGTTTTACAAGTGTCGACGTGAGTATTCCAATTAAGTTTTTCGTGAACTGTCAAGCCAAGAAATTTCCATTCTTCCACTCTTTCAATGACACTTCCGTTTAAAGTGATTCTATAATTGTCCCTTATATGCAGTTTTTTATTCCTATTTCTGAATATTATATATTTAGTTTTATTTACATTTACAAAAAGTTGATTATCATAAAACCATTTCTCTAAAATCACAAGTATTTGCTCAAGTGAGCAATCGCTCAATAAAATTATGAAGATCATTAGAAAATTATGAAATAAGAAATGTATTCTAATCTTGAGAAATTAGTTTTGATTTTCTGTTTAATATAACCTATATTTATCAATGGTGTTTAATAAGGGAAAAAATATAGTGCTCCATTTGATTATAGACAAGATTCATTGCATGTTTGCAATTCATGTGTCAATGCGTTAATCCTCAAAAATTGTAAGAATTTTCAAAATTGAAATGCTGACAAGTATGCTATTGACAGACTGAAGATATTCAATAACAACTCTGTCAGGTATTGTCGAGTCCTGTAATGAAGACTTTAGTGTTGAAATTTTTAACTGTAAATGATGTTCTGTTGTACAGGTTTTTAAGGTATATATTTTCTTTGGGGGATAATTGAAGAAGTCTGCAGCACAGGCGAGTGCTTTTGTGTCAACAGTAACGACAACTAAGCAGAATTTGGTCACTTCATTTGCTATTTTTGATATAATCAACCGTGATTCAATTTGACCAAATCATAATTCATGGTCCGACTTCCAAAATGAAAAGGTCTTAAATGGTACTATTACCAATTTCATAGGCTGGGTGCAAGTTTCTCAATCATTTTTCATAAATCTAAAGTCAAAAGCGTTATGACTGGATAATAAAAAATAATCTTGCCAAAAATCTTGCCAACAGCTTACTTGACTGCAGGGCAATCAAAAATTGGTTACATCCAAAACAATCGTTTTCCATACCTTTGATGACTAAATGGCAACAGTACTCAGTGCCAGAGAAGGGAATTTTTTAATTTTTTTTAATCTGCTGCATTATTAGGTCAATCACTTAAATTATGCGTCAAAAAAATTTTTTTTGTTTTTGTAATTGCCTACATAGCAATGATGTGGATGTAAATAATACTTTCGCTCTAAAGGCAAATTGGGTCCTTTATGGATATGGAGATTTCACCAAATACAGATTATTTGACGTCCTTTACCACCCCTTTCAGTTTGTTCCATTAGTTCTGAATCACCCTGCAAAGAGCACAATTATATTTTATATTACATCCCCTCCCCCCAGAAAAAAATCTAATGAGCAAGAACTGAAAAATAAACAATGCTGATTTTGCTCAAAATATAATTAAAATATTTATTATGCAATTTCAATCTTTACTTAAATTCGAAATAAAGTTCAACTTATTAAACTACAATGTATAAATATGTTTTTATTTTTAAATGTGGGGAATTTCCTGACCTGAATTTGAACAGAAAATTCATAAGGAAATTTTTTTTATGATATCTTATCAGTAATTACACAAATACAACGAATACTAGCACAGTTGTTCAAAATTACTTTTATTTACACATTTTTACAATATAATTTTTTTTTTACTGAGCATACTATTTAATTTATGGAAGCTTGAAATTGCAAATAGATGAAAATAAAACAGTGTGCAGATCATTTCCATATTATGCACACCAGCTTACACAGTGAGACTAAGGTTTTCACATACATGATCTTTGGCATATTGTTGTCAATAAAAATTCAGTTATTAAAAGTCTTAGTTATAAATCACTACACCCACATAAACTTCTACATTCAAAATGTGCCTTTAAGTACATGAATATGGTTGTCAAAAATTTTTCGATTAAAAAAAGTGAAACTAGAAATATATAAAATACAAAATACTGTTATTTTGAGTAAACACCGTTCAAAAATCACATGTAAATCTTTGTAAAAAACTCAACATTGGGAGACAGTTTTTACACGGAGAAGCTTAAAAAACCTTGCTTTGTGCAAAAAGGATAAATTTAATTACCCTACACAAGCATCACTTTCAATGTCTTATCTGCATATAAACCTGCAACTAAAGCACATGGCCGCAGTGCAATTGCAGAAAATATACTGTAAATGTGTAAAAAGCATATCTGAAGTATATTCACAAGCAGAGAATTCAACTATAAAAAAATTAAAATGAATTAAAAAAAAAAAGTATATTTCTATTAACACATGTTACTGTAATATTTAAACTTTTTTTACAAATATTACAGTAAAAAATATTTGAATTTAAAAACTGAACTTAAGGTAATATCTAAAACAAAAGTTAACCCATAAAACGTAACTTAATATTTTTATTAACATTTCTTACTTTAATGAAGTTTTCAGTTGTGTCAAGTATTTTAAAGTTTTTAGTTATATCAAGCATTTAGTTGTGAAATGAACATTTTAACACATATATATATATACACACACACACATAAGGCAACTCAATAAAGTAACAAGACCTCACACATGTATTATCCCATACAGTATTATTTTCTATGAGATTAGAGCAGATGAAAACTACTTGGATTCAATGAAGTTAAATAGTGCCTCATGTTAGTCATGTTCTCCTAACATCAGTTGTATGATGGGTGAGCTTATGGAAATATGATCAAACATTGAAGTGTGTAGGGTTAATTTTTTGTGCCTAAAGGATACATCATCAGCTGAAATTTACCATGGAAAATGAGTTACTACGAACAGGCATGGCAACATCAGGCCACACTCAGCCAACACCATGCATGACTTGTTACGTCGCTACCTGTTGGAGGTACTGGAGCATCCTTCCATGCAAAGGATTCCATGAAAGGCATGACCTGACTCCTAATGATTTTCATCTATTCAAACTACTAATGACCTGGATGGTAAGCCATTCACAACCTATACTGATATTCAATAAGCCATCATGGTGCTCGACACTGACCTCTTCTATGCTAACATATATGCTATGGTGTACCACTGAAACAAATGTTTAGACAAGTGTGTATGAAAATGTGGAAAAATAATCTGTACAAAGGCCTATTGTTTATAAATATATATATATACCAGTTGAATAAATTAGTATATATTAACCTTTATGATGTCGTGGCCAGCACATTATTTTTTTTAAAAAACGAGATCCCAATCCCAACGAATATACTCTTGAATACCTTTACGTTTTGTTTTAAAGTTCATACATTAAACTATCGTAAGTATGAATAATTAATTATGGCATATAGTCATAAAGAGTATCAGTACACTCCTATGAATATACACTTTGCTGATGGGTCACTAGTATTTGTAACACAGTTGTTAGTTCAGTTTTAAGAATAGATAATGTACCAAACATTATTTTAATTGGCTTATAGGCACTCATTATGAGTGGTCATAAAGAGTGGTATGCCCTTTCCCTAATATGAAAAAATTTCGATGTCTGAAAACTCTTGATCATTCATGAATGCTCTCATATTTAAAAATACACGGCTTGGTCACTGGTAATTGCTGCATAGAAGTTAATTAGGCATTCTGGGTCTGGGATTTCAAGCATTGGTGATGATCACTCCCCTCAGAATATTTCCATGATAAATTCGTTATTGATGAAAAATGCTTCAGAAACAAAAATGAAATATCCCAGGATAATCTATCCCTCGGCCTGATATAATTGATGACAGGGCCCGGCAGTTAAGAAACAATAGTATATAAATTTACCTAATAGGTCTTGCTACCTTACTTACTAAATCACCTTTGTATGTGTGTGTATATATATATATATATACAGGTGTTTGGGGACACCAAAAAGGCATGTTTCACCATATCCCCAAAGGGGCCAGTTTGGCTGTAGAGCGCAACTACTGTTTACGTCCATCACGTTGCTATGTAGCCAATTGGATTAATTAAATGCAATTTTTGACACATAATTTAAATGAATAAGCTAATAATACATCAGAGACAAAGAAATCCGGAATTCCGTTTTCTGATTTTGATCTGCGTTACTGTTTAGTGAAAATAAGCCTAAAAATGCCTTTTTTTTAACACACTGGAAAAGAATTGGGAACTGCCAAGTATATGCAACAGGTGAAGAACATCAAAATAAACATTTTTTGTTCAGTGAATTTTTTTCCAAAAATTAGCCGTTCGGGCACTACAGTGAATTTACTGTTTGTGCTCACCACATTCAAGGTTTCACAAATGGCTACAATGCACCATTTCAAGAATTTTTCAAATTATTTAATGTCAACAGACATTGGGCTCTCTCCAGTGATTTTTTTACAATCAGCTAAATTCACCGGCATTGTATGTGTAGAATTCTACACATACAATTCTGGCGAATTTAACTGATTTTAAAAAATCGCCGGAGAGAGCCCGACGTCTGTTGACATTAAATAATTTGAAAAATTTTTAAAATGGCGCATTGTAGCCATTTGTGAAAACCTTGAATGTGGTGGATGCAAATACTAAATTCACTGTAGTGCCCGAACGGCTAATTTTTGGAAAAAAATTCACTGAATAAAAAATGTTTATTTTGATGTTCTTCACCTGTTACACATACTTGGCAGTTCCCAACTCTTTTCCAGTGTGTTAAAAAAGGCAGTTTTAGGCTTATTTTCACTACACAGTAACACAGATCAAAATCAGAAAACGGAATTCCGGATTTTTTTGTCTCTGCTGTATTATTAGCTCATTCACTTAAATTATGTATCAAAAATTGCATTTAATTCATGCAATTGGCTACGTAGCAACGTGATGGACGTAAACAGTAGTTACGCTCTACAGCCAAACCGGCCCCTTTGCGGACACGGGGATATGGGCAAACATGCCTTATTTGGTGTCCCCTATCACCCCTTAAAGTTTTGCCAGATATTTTCCAAACACCCTGTATATGTACATGCATATACAAAGGCTCACTTTAACATATACATGTATGCAAAAAGTGAAGAAGTAACAGATTAAAAAATGTTATCAATTATGTCCTTATCATTTTACTGAATTGGCAGGAGCTAAATTTCATATTTCACAAAATTTGATGTATCACATCCCCAATTATTATTGTCATGCATTTGAATTTTTCTTGAACATGCATTATTTAGGTTTCTATTACAAGTTTAACCAGCAAGAAGCTAAAGTTGCATGTAAATAGTTGGTATTTATGAAAAATTATGCAACAGGATTTTTATGGTATGCTTGCCCTTCTTTAACACTATTAAGGGTTTTTTTTCCTTTAGAATACTCCAATGAATTGCTCTAACTTAAAAATTAATGCAAACATTAAAGCAAAACTAGAATTAATCTAAATTTGCAACATAAAGCTTTTGCAAATCTTATAATACTAAATCCAAAATAATTAATGAAAAAATCCAATTACAAGTTATATTTACTTTCACACCCTAGAAAGAAAGAAAATTACATTAAAAACGCTTTTAAATTCTCCACAAAGCAAAAATAAATTTACCCTTTTTTATATCATATATAATTTTGTAAACAAACAAAATCACATTTGAGTTTAAATGCATACTGATACATAGAAATAGTTTCAATATAATTTTTGGTTTCTTTGTTTCACATCAAAAAGCATCCTGAGATTCTTTAATATGCTTTTATAATGTAGATTCAAGGCCAGAATTCAGCAATTCGTCTGAATGCAAACCACTTCCATGACTGTCTAGGCTTGTAGAATCGCTATCGTTGCTGTGAGGACTTGAATAACTGGCAGCTTCTTGTAATCGCATAAGCATATTTAACTGAAAATTGAAAATAATGTCAGGTTTCATGTAACACTATTTTTGCATTAAAATTAAATCTTCTGTAATTGCATAATGGAAAAGGTGAGATTAATCTTTTTTTTTTTTTTTTCCTTCTTTAAAACAAAATAAAGTATCTTGATATTAGCGTTTGAAGTATTAACATGTTCATTACTCTATACCAGGGCTTCTCAAAGTGTGGGTTGTGACCCCATATAAGGTTGTACAACTAAATCGGGGGGGGCACAGAAAGTTTAACAAAACTTAAAAATTTCTGGACGTGCAACGACCAAATTTTTTTAGAACCAGTTCGGCAACATTACACATATATGTCTCTGAGTTTATGACAGTGAAAGAATTAGAAGTATTTACAGTTACAGATGTTTTTATAATTGAAAATAACCTTTCCAAAGATTTAATTTTAAAAGTTATTCATCATTTGAAGTGTTTGAAAACAATTTCAAAAATACCTTTCTTCAAATTTTGATGTTGAAAAATAAAATTGAGTTCATAAACCATACTTAATTGAGACGACTAATGTCACTCATTTACCATTAAACATTCAAGAAGAATTTACCGAGTTATCGAATGACACAGGTTTAAAACTTTCAGTTTCCCAAAAAATTATTAAATGAATTTTGGCCAGGTATTAGGATAGAATTTCCAATGCTTTCTGAAAAGGCTGTAAACATACTAATATTTTGTACTATATATTTATGCAAAACGGTATTTTCATCATTAACGTTTATAAAATCAAAAAATCAGTGAACTCTGCAAAACATTGAAGAGGCTCTACGTCCTGCAGTATCAAATATTCATCCAAGATTTAAGTTTTTATGTAAAAGTAAACAAGCACACCTAGATCATTAGCATGAATACTAATATTTGTCTTTAATACATGGTAAACATATTCGTATGTATACCAAAGAATTGTTTTCGCAAAATTTTTTTTATGCTTTATTACCAGCAAAGGTTTTATATATAATTTGTATTCCCACTTTATACACATAGGGTTGCGAACATATTTGCTCGAGTAAAATGGGTGACAAGTAGAAAAGTTTGAGAAGCCCTGCTGTATACAATATTTGTTTCGTGTTATTTGGCATACAGACAGGTAAGGTCATGCTGCATTGGAGTCTCCATTGCTTAGGGAACCAAATCCCAGTTAACATAATAGACAAAAACATCACTAGGCAGTGGTGTCAACTTCGTGGGTTCGAGACACTTTTTGAACCCTCAATAATTTTGTTGTGGGTTCCTCGAACCCCTAATATTTTTGCTCGTGGGGAAAATACGCGTACGGAAATATATGCACAACGTCATTCGACTTCTTTTTTTGCCTAAGTGTTCTTGTGAGATATTATTACCCTTCTCAGGGCTAACACAATTGCCAAATACTGGTCAACACAATAAGCCCTGGGGCAAGTCTTCATGATTTTTTTTACGCCTATGAAGGACAAATAATTATCTAGAGAAAAAATATTTTTCTATAATTTGCTTCATTTTAACATTTCAGGTGTCTTATTGTACCAGATAATCTGATAATGAAATTTAAATTACACTTAAATCCTTTGAAAAACGCGCCGGTCATTCGATTTAAAATTTTCAGAACTCCCCTAATTTTTCAAGTCGACGCCTATGTCACTAGGTCACTGTAGGGCCTTATTATATATAATTCTGACATTTGAAACAAGTGAATTAACGAAGATATACATTAGAGGAATGAGTGCCATAGGGTAAATAATGACATCTGAAACACTGAAGCAAGATAGCTGTATTATATTTCCCTGTATTTATTGTACAGGGTTGCAGAAATTAAACTTCCCTAACTCAGAGGGCTCCACATAACATTCTATGTATCATACTGGTATGAAATTTGGACAGCAGGCATGCACACTCAATTTATTTAAAAAATAGTATAAAAAGTCACTGATAAACGGCACTGTAATATTAGTGAGACATGATCTGCAGAAACGGGGGCCCTGTGCAATCTATGCAAATGACGAGTCCAGTAAAAGAGGAAGACGAGCACTGCATAAGCAAGACTTTTAAGTTTACAACACAAGCAGGAGTTTCCAATTAGCTGATACACAATGCCAACATTGAAAGATAAAGCTCTATCATAATGATGAGAACTCCGCTGCTGTGATAAGCACATTCCACTGGGAAAAGAATGTATGCCAAGGACCCATGACCACCACATACTCTACACAACATGAAAATTTTTTTTAAAGAACCAGACAGCTTGAAATTTTTCAAAGTACAGGATGGAAATCTATGGACTCTGTATGCATGGAAGATGTGGTTATGGCGGTCATGGAAGCAACAAGCCAATCGCCACATGGTGTTGTGAGTGTACCAGTTGTTTCTTGTGTTATTGTTATGCCTTATTCCATTGTTTGATAAGTGATGTGACAAAGCATGGGTTATTATCCTTACAAAATCCATAGTCTTCACCAGTTGTGTGATGGAGATGCCGAAGTTAAAAAAAAAACATTTGTTCTGTAGTTCCTTGCACGAATTTACCATTTTTCCATACCTAGGCTCCTTGCCGCCCTGGCTACTTTTTTGCCATCCCGTTGATTTTGCAACAAGTGCGTTCGTTGAAAAACAAACTCATAAATTGAAACATAAACATTAAACAATATTAACTTATATTGAAGTATTATCTCTTCTTTGTATATAATAAATCAAATTCAATTTTATTGAAATAAATTTTAATTTTAGCAAAAAATAAAAGCCTATCGAACACTGGTATTTAAATGGAAAGCATGACGTCTAGCTTCCTTCTCGCCAAAACATCTGATTATATCATATGGTATTAAATTTTTTATATCAAACTTAATACACAAAATTTTGCCTCCCTAGTATAGCCTATTGGGAAATACGGCACTGTCCATGAAATGTTCTGTGAATGGATGAGGTCCACTTTTACCTGAATGGTCAAGTGAATACACACACTGCCACATTTGGGCAATGGAAAATCTACACACAATGCATTAAGTGCTCTTTCACCCTGCAAAAGAGATGGTATGGTGCGGTTTCACTTCAACGTTCATCATTGGGCTTTTAAGAGAAGAGATGACTAACAGGGCTTGAAACCTGTTCCACCACTGGACAATGGTATTGGGACATGTTAACAACATTATGATCCCAGAACTGCAATGATATCACCACATCCAGGACAATTTTTATGCAGGACAGTGCACATTACCATATTCATCTTGGCATTGAACAAGTGTTATGGAAAACTTTCACTGAAGCATGGGTAATCAGCCATTGTTTTCCAATAGCTTGGCTCAACTGATCTCATCACGTGTGACTTCTGGTTATAAGGATTCTTAAAGGATCAGGTCTAATGAGAACAACCCGCAGCCCTGTCACTGCGTTCATCAGCATGTTTGTGGAATCCATGCAGACTTATTGTGTTCAGCTGTACAATATATTGTTTTGCGATTGAAAATGGTTGTGGAGAACCACAGTAAATATAGATCTGTAGAACATATCATCATGCTGCAGCACGATGACATGTTCTACATACAGATGCTCATCCCTGATTAAGGGTGCTGCCTCTAGCAGCCACCCTCCACAATCTCATGCTTACCCGACCTACACTATGTTGCGCTGTTATGTTACTTTCACCATTTTGTCATTAATTTTCGCACACCAGTGTATGATTAAAAAATTATCAAAATTAAAAAATAAAACTTCGATATGCCCCAAAACTTGCAAATTGGAGATTAGCAGGAGCCAAAAGAAGGGTCACTCTCTGGGAGGATGACACGAGTCCTGCTATAATGCAGGACTGAATTTGGGTTGCTCATTAAATCGTTAAGTTCAGCTTACCAACATGGTGAGCTCAAGACTAAATCCTACTTCTTTCAGCATACCACATGTAATTGTGTATATGTGATAACACAGAGACACCCTCTTTGCAGTTAGTTGATGAGTTTATATCAGGGTTGGCAAGTCTCTGCCAAGGCAGTTAAAACCGGCATGGCAGAAGCTAATTTCTGCCACAAAAGTGGTAATAACCGGCAGAAATCCAGAAAATAATTATTTTGTGTGTTAAAAACGTATCAAAATACCCCAAATGGTAAAAGGGAATGCATTTTAAAGCAAAATAGATTTAGTTATAATGTTTATAGTATTTATTCAGAGGTTAGATCATAGCAAATTCACTGCACTGCTGGACAAAATTATGAGTTCAGTAGTTCTTTTGCCATGAACGGGAGAGTAAAGTATTTATATGAATGGGATATGCAAAGATTTGTTTTATGGTGACTTGCAAAGTATTGTAAACTTCCACAAGCTTTTATGTTTACCGCATCTAAATTTATTTAAAAAAATATTATAAATGACTTAGTCAAAATTGTAAGTTTGTAAATTTTTTTTTTTCTAGTGAAAAGTTTTCAACTGTATGCAAATTACTTTCACTGATGATGTAACGTCATTTACTGATAAGAGAATAAAAAGAAGTGCGTAATTGAAATTTTGAGTTTGTAGTAAAAATGCCAAGAGCTAAGCAACTTTGTGAGTGTGAAATTCAACAAATTTGGAAATTACATGGCAGCAGTTTGCCTCAGAGGAAAATTGCTGGGATGATTGGATGCTGTGTGTGCTATTTCGTATGTCCTTAGGAGGAGAATTGGAGGAACAGCGAAAAATGTTCAGGTTGGAAACCATATCTTCCATTAAAAAGCAAGCGCAGAATTAATGGGCTTGTAACAATAATGAAATTATCCACGACAAAAATAAAGGACAATCTAAATGTCTAGTGTTGAAGAAGAACAATTCACAGGGTTTTTCAGAATTCCCATGATATTATACAAATGGTTGGTTGTTTTTTATGGTGCAAGGAAAGCAAGGGTCATTTTGCACCGGTCAAGGTTATATATACAAAAATACGCCGAAAACCACCACTAACTTCAAAACATAAAAATGATCTCTTGAGTTTTGCCAGAAAGGTGAGATGGACTTATGAATGGTATTCCATTATATTTTCTGATGGAAAAAAAAAATGTAATTTCGATGGGCTGGATAAGTGTAATATGTACTGGCATGATTTAGGATTTGAACATAAAATGCAAATGGGAAGTGGTTTGGGCATGATTTACTGCTCAAGGCAAAACTGATATTGTGTTCCTGAACATGAAAATTAAATCTCAACAGTTCGTCACAGTACTTAAAAAGTCAATTATATGCTTATGGTGAAATTTTAGATGGTGAAAATGACAAATTTTGCATCAAAAATTGCATCAGTCCATCGTTCAGTTTGTACAAAAGATTGGCTTAAAGAGCAGGATTTTGATGTAATTGCACAGCCTTCATGTTTACCAGATATTAACCCCCATAGAAAATTTATGGGACATACTTGCAAGGGAAACATAATGATGAGAAACGATTTTATATGATTGATGAATTCAAATTAATAATCGCAAAAGAATGGAAGCGCATTCCATGTGAGACTCTTTTAAACTTAGTTGAATTCATGCCAAATCAAATTTTTGGTAATAAATAATCATGGAGGTTCTACAAAATATTAAAATTATGTAAGTTTAAAAAAT
The DNA here is from genome assembly GCA_006491805.2 of Dysdera silvatica. Classification (NCBI taxonomy): domain Eukaryota; kingdom Metazoa; phylum Arthropoda; class Arachnida; order Araneae; family Dysderidae; genus Dysdera; species Dysdera silvatica. Next base: position 259,436,603 of record QLNU02015360.1, on the reverse strand, counting down.
AGTAAAATGAGTGTGAACTTACAATTCCGTCCACATCGATGATGTTTTTCTTGTATAAGTTTACAGCAAGCTGCTGAAAACATTTGTATTATTGTGGGCAATACTGTTGAACATATCGATTACTCATTGCTTACATTTGAACACATTTTTTCCTCCAGTTTTTAATAAATTTCAGGTGAAATTATATTTTTGTCCAGCAGTGTAGCACTTAAGACTGATCTCTCCAATAAGTGGTCTATAGCAAAAGATTAGTTTTGCTTCCATTTCCTAATTCAAACAATTTCTTAATTTATATATATATATATATATATGAATAGCTTAAGAGAAATATTCTTTCAAGCCCACTAGTATTGCAGGTAATATCACTGAATAAACAAAAGTTACAAAACCTTCATTTACAGTTGTTTTCTTTACACTATACCACCACGTAGAAATTGGAACAGTTCTTAAGATTATATTGGAGTAGCATGCTTCAGGAAAAAGAGCTCATTTTGCTCAAAAAGCTATAATGTAAAGCATAAAATTTGGGTTAATGATAGTTCTTTTCAAGGAATTTCTTAGTATTTTCCCCTTACTGATGTGACAATTTAGATCACATGTACTTTGGACGAAGCATCTGATGTTGAGTTACTGTCTAAGTCTACTTTTTACTCATTTCTGCGGGATAATCATCCATTAGAGTCAATCAAATTTCATATACATCTGCAATAGAAAAATTATCTTTTCGAGTCTTATACAGGACAAGAGCAATAGGTTTTAAGAATGGCAACAGATCTTTTTACATCTTAATTATTTAATTATTTATGACTTGAAAGTTCTTTTATCGAGATTTCATGATCTGCAAGTTATATAGATGGGATGATTCTTTATGAACAATTCCAAGCAATCTACCTAACTTTTCCACCTTATATTGCTGGGTATTTGTGGCTTTACAGTGTTTATGTATTCCTTTAGCCAAGCACCTTGTCTGTACCGATTTCTCAAATATTTTTGAGCAGATACCACATGCTTTGCAAAAGACTTAAAAGGAAAAGTTGTTCATTGGCTGTAATACAGCTTATCTAATTGGTCATAAACGACAGGCTTTTTCTTACAGCAGCCAATCCGTCAACGTTTTCGGTTTTTTTTATTTTATAACCAAAGGACTAATGAGATAAAGAAGATAAATAAGACAAAATATGCCTAATAAGTTAAATAATATGGCCTTCAAAAGATGACTTTTGTAACAAACCTTTTGATTTACTCTGAGCATATTTTAAATCGCTTAAAATACGTTAATTATTGAAACAATATAAAGCTTTATAATATACTAAATTATTGTAATAAAATATATATTTGTAATCTTTCATTTACTAAATGATACAACACTATTTTAAGTACTCTTATTAGTTCCTGCCAGTTTCTCCCACCCTCTGTGGATTAAAACTGGTTATAACCAGTTTCTGCCGTTGGCATGGCAAAAAAAGTAGCTTTTGATGGCAGAAAGCCAACCCTGGTTTATATACACATATAAACTACGACTTAATTATTGTTTCTTACTTTCTTATTTATTCTGATTTTTCTCATGATATATTGGATATATGCATGTGAGTGATCTTTTATCCAATTTCCAAATTATTACAAAAAAAATTACCAAAGGATCAGCTTCAGCTTCAGTGTTATTTACATGGTGAGTTTTCGATCCCATACCAGGCCCAGGATGCCCTTCATATCCAACATCTTCTTGTCTTAAGCGCAGCAATTGTGGCCAATCATTTGAATTTGGCCCATGTGTCAGCCATGGATAAGTCTCATAAACCCATTCAGCAGGATCTTCCCATGGTGCTCGCCGTCCATATAGCTTTGAGAAAATAAGTTAATATAAAAATAAAAAAATATTACAAGAAAAACTGAAAGTGAAAAAAAAATAATGTAATGATCATAAAACAGATAATCAAAAACATGTGTGTAATCAGATGAGTTGTCCTTTTCTACATTAATCTAGGTTTGTTTGGAGGATATCTAAGGAAGCCTATTTATCCTGAATGTCTTTTTTCATCACTGAAACATGAAGACAGGTCCTCAATGACAGTGAGTGTTTATACATACTTTAGTGTTCTGTTTGTTGAGCCTATAAATACTCTAAATAATCAAATTACTGCTAATCATTATGTGGATATTTTAAGTAACCAAATGCTTCCTATGGTCCAGATATTATTTTTGGAAAAAAATGTATAATTTTCCCCCATGGCAGTGTCCCAATATAGATAACCAAATGTCTAGACTTGGTTTGAGGAGTATGAAACAAAATTGGACACTATCTTTGGCCAGTATCAGTTGTAAATATTACTAAATCACTGAAAGCAGTTTCAGAGAGTAAAATGAGAAATTATTTTTTCTTCCTTGTGATTTTTTCTGCATTTTCCTGTTATTTCAAAATTCTAATTCAACCACTTTATATAAATAAATTGATTAGCTATGAGCAATATTTTTTATACCTGCCTTACACCCTAATTCAGGGATGGAATAGCTGAAGTGGTTTGGAGCAGCTTTGGGAGAAGCAAAATAGCCGATTTGGAGCAGTTCAGAATATCAAAATTACAAATTTGGAGCAGTTTTGGAAGAAAAAATTTGAATTGGTAGCAGAACAAATTCTTTAAATATACTGTTTTGTCATCCAGTAATTATGCCCCTGCTTAGCATAGGTGGCACCTATGGGGGGGGGAAGGGATGTGAAATCATATGTAAAGTGCATTAAAAAAAGCAAATATTCTGTTAAGAGATTTTTACACCGTCAGCCCCAGCCAAGGAGAAATCTTGTGTGTGCCCCTGGTTTAATGTCAATTGACAAAAAAGGAAGAGGCACCTAATAAATGTTAGCTATGTACACAATATGGCAGTTACTATGAAAATGTAAAAATTTTACCCTAGTGAAGGAAGGAGGAATAAACTGTAATTGCAATGTTACAGGAAAAGTACGACTCAAATGTTTTGGCCGTCAATCTCTTTTCAATCCCGAATTAGGTTGAAGACCCCCAACTTGTCATTAAAAGAACTACTTTGTTGGCAAGGATGGGGCCAAAGGGAGGCAGCCCACCCCTCTATTGGGTAAGTTACAGGGAATTGCAACGATTTTTTTTTTTCTTTTCGAAAGAACGATTTTTCGCTCCCCATCCTTCTTTGAAACACATGCCTACCAAACTAATCACATGGTGACGTCATTCTTTACCAAAAAATATAGATATATAAGTAAATTGCAACCGAATCTCACCTTTATAAAACCAAAATTTAACACTAACTATTTGGTGGCCTTAGAGAAAGTGTGTTTTGATATTCAACAGCGGGAGGGTTTGAGCTTCCTTTTCCTACCTACACCACTGAGTTAATTAAGGTCCAATGAATATTTATAAAAATGTGTTTTTTTAAAGGATTCCAATTTCATTGTCATTAAAAATTTTCACTTTCTTGAAAATTAAGTAGTTAACTTTCAAAAAAGTGTGTGATAAAAGCATCTGAAAATTAAATTGAAAAAATCCAAATACTTAAATTTAATAATCCATTTAAAGGAAGACAAAAACAATATGTGTGTAAATCTCTAGTAAGCAGCAATTACATAGATTAAAAGCATAAAACAGTAAAGCTCAATGTAGCATCTATTTGAATGAGGTGGTTTCTCTGTAGTACAAAGTTGCAGTAGTAGGCTCTGGGCACAGTGCAATTACCAGTTTTACATTATTCCCATGGAAGCTTATCTTCCTCAACATATCCCCCCCCCTCAACGTTCTTTGACTTTATCTTCCCTGTCTGACAATAGTTCCTACAGAAATTTTCTCCGGGGGAAGAGTAAAGATTTTTTCTAAGTAAGTGGAACCGGTGGACTCTAATGAAACTTAAAAGTCAGGAGGGACTGCCACCCTGCTCTAGGCACGTACACTGTCTGGCGATTCTATTGGTTCAGTCACACGGCACTTTACTTTGAGTGCCGAGAAAACTGGAAATTTAGCAATTTTGGGTAAAATTTTGCACCTAGATTCTGCGAGAAGGAAAATTTGGCGCTACAAGATACAAAAGCAAAGTGTAATTTTAACAAAGACAAAATTTAATTTTAGCACTATGAGAAACTTAATATTTTGACACTATGGAAATTTTAACGTTTCAGAACAGTCCAGTGCAATTTTACAGAAATCGTTAAATTTGGAGCAGATATACGAAGCAATATAATTTCAGCACAAGTTGGGCACAGCTGTTCCATCCCTGCTTATTTTGTTTATATAGGTCTTGTTTCTAAAATGCAACTATCAGGTAAAAACAATCAGCATAGAAAAAATTTACTATACTTGGAATATTTATTATTACAACTTACTTGTAAACCTTCTCGAACTGCCTCCAATAAGTAAGGTATGATACTGTAATTCCACAAATCAGTAAACCATACTTGTGATCCTGATAAATCTACTGGGCATGACAAGAACAATCTAGGACCTTTAGAGAGAAAGAACTATTAAAATTGTGTGTGGCAAATACTTTTATATAAAAGAATTTTCTTTAAAAATTTATACCATGGGTTACTGAATTTTAAAATGGTTTTTAATAAATTTAAATGTATATAATAACGTTATTTATAATTCATTACTTTGCAACACAAATAATTGAAACTGCCTTATAAATTTACCAAAGACCCAAAATGGAACTACAACCAATATCATCACATATGCACTATATTAATCAAAAATAAATTCTCCATGAACTATGATACTTTGGATGCACTATTTTAATCACAATTAGGTAAAGGGGCTAGTCTGAATGTGACTGGTTCCTGAAGTTTTCTTTCCAAATATAATTAAACCCCAATTTACCCAATTAATTCAAAGAAAGATATGGTATTAATTTGAAAAATGCAAATGCAAAGAAATGTAAGATGAGAAAAATAGCATAAAGGATTAGCTACTGCTTGCACAGTCATAACTCTCCAGCCTTGCAGAGACAGTGTGAGATATGTTTTGCCATATGGAGAGGGGCTTTTGGACTTTTGATTCATGTGGACTAACGACAAATTCTAGATCTATTTAAATATCACTGCTGATCAGATCTGAGTATGATGGCCTTTACCATCATACTATTGGGTACTTTCAATAGGGCAATTACACACTTCCTGTGATGTATGAGAGTTTTTTCAGAAACCTGAGGAATACTTGCTTAGAATTTCCAGACCCTGAATCTCAACCCAAAATATATCCAATCATAAAAAATATGATAAACTTCATACTGCAAAGTGATAGTTTGTGTTTTTACAGAGACAGCAAAGGTCATGTTGTGCAAAAACCTACAGTTTTCTGAGACATCCAAATCACTGTTAGCAATGGAATCAAATTCTGGATTATAGTGAGTAGAAAAACAGCATATGTTCCATACCATTAAGAGTCAAACCTATGTTAATGGCATGATAGACTAATACATAACCACTATACACACCATAGGGCATAAAAAATAAAACATACATACCAATAGTAACATCTGAGGAGCTGTGTGTTTCAAGATATTTATTGAGATGTTGCCACACCTTTGGCATCCAATCTATCACTTTTGTTATATCTGAGTTTTGAGTTCCATTTTTAATTTCTTCTTCAATGAGCTTCCTTTTTAAAAATCTTCCCAAAAAGCCTTTTACAGGTTCCATGTGATTGGCACATAAAACCCATCTGTCATACAAATTAAATATTATCACTAGTAGTAAATAATTTTAAAATAACAATTGTCTTGACACTCCACAAAAATGATGAACAATATTCTTTTAGAATTGCATGATATAAATGCTAATTAATTTAGATATTCATCAAATTCAAATCACATACAAACAATATATTGGGTCGACCGGAAAGTTCTATCCATTTGGGAAGTGAAAGGAAATAATACATTTTTTATACCTTTAATATTTATTGTATAATACAATTTCCGTCATTACTTATGACCTCTTGCCAGTATAATGGTAATTTGTAAAAACCAGTTTTGAAAAACGTTTTGTCCTTAGAGGCGACGAATTCAAGTAGTGCTTGGCTAACGTCTGCTTTAGTTTTGGAATTTTTTCCCCTTCAAAAAATTTTGGAAGGAGAGAAACAAGTGATAATCGGGGGGTGCTAGGTCTGGGGAGAGTGTGATTAATGCGACAGAATTTCCCAGCCTAGCTCTGTAAGTTTCTGACGAGTCACCAAAGCAGCATGTGGTCTAGCATTATCATGGCGCAGTATGATGTGCTTCTTATTGAATATCGCCGGCCTCTTTTCTTTGACTTCTTTGTTTAAATCATCCATTTGCTGATAGTATCTCCCCGAAATAGAGCTTTTCATAAGGTCTCACAAGCTCATAATGTACATCCCACCATATATACAGCATTCGTTTATTCAGGATCAAGTTTGTTTTAGAGGTGAAGGGGACAGGTCCGGGCTTAAAATATGCTCTTTTCCTAACAATGTTTTCTTAGTTAATCCACTTTTCATCACCAGTTATCATCTGGTCCAAGAAGGGTTTGTTTTTGTTCCGAGCAGGCAGAGATGTGCATATGGCGACTCGATCATGTAAATTTTTCTTAATTAATGAGGCACCCATCTGGAATATTTATAGACCAATCCTAGAGTTTCCGAATATGATCCGAAATTGTTTGTTGAGCTGAGTTAAGCTTTTCTGTAATCTCCGATGTTGTCGAAAAAGGATCTTGCGCTATCATGGTCTTGACAATATCGTTATCGATCAAAGATGGCCACCCAAAGCGTAGCTTATTATTAAGTCCGAAATCACCTGTTTCAAAATTTTCGAACCATCTCCTACATGTCTTATCCGAAACTGCATCTCCACCAAAATCTTTCGCTAAATTTCGACATGTTTCTGTATCATTTCTGCCTTGTTGGAATTTGAACAAAATACAGTGTCGTAAATGAACTTCATCGATCGCCTCGGTACGATCGCATCTCACTTGATAATAAAATGAGACACATTTGTTTCAGTTAATTTAGAAGAGCACATGTGTATAAATACAATGATAAAGAGAGACAGCCATGTATGCCTCAAACGGACAGGTGCATGTGTGTTGAGATAACATTATCGAACTTTCCGGTAGACCTAATATATATAGAAGAACCGGAGACGACTTCAGAATAAAGCAAGACAGGCGACCACTTAGGGTCTTATGCAATACTTCAGCAAACCTTACTTCTTTATCATTATTTGTTCCTTTTTTTATAGCTTTTATGAACTTTTGGCACACTCTTCATATTATATATATAAAATAAAAATTAAACATATTTAGTGATATATATTTTATTTAAATTATTTTATAGGTTTTATATATATATATACACACTGCAAAAGGCTATATATATACACACACTGCAAATATGGCCTGCAAAAGGGTTGCTGGTATCTAACTGGAAGGAGACCCACACGCTGAACGTATGTGACGATGTGTGGAACCGGCCAGGCCAGTAACCTAGTGTCCTACCCCGCCTTCAAGTGGTGCAGGCTGAGCTTTCTATTTATGTGGCAAATTAATATTTGCTGCACGGATGGAAAGGCGGAAGGGGAGGGCTAATTCACCAACCCGTCTAGCCAGCGTGGTGAAATTATGGCTAATTCCTCCATTATGTTGACACACCAGAAACCATGGCCCCTAGTCTCCAGGTGCTGGAGTGCTCCTGATCAAGGCAGCGGTCAGTGTGGCATGAAAGCAGGGGGTGCTAAGAATCACTGGAATGGCCCAGGCTGCCGTTTGTTATTGACCTTGGCAACGTATAATGGACGATCCCTTGCTTCTGAAGCAAAACTTCAGGAATTGGAAGAAGAACTTGACAAGATCAAATGGGACATTGTAGGACTCAGTGAAGTTAGAAGAAAAGGTGAAGAGTTGGTGGAACTTAAAAGTGGACATTTGTTTTATTATAGAGGAACGGAAACTGGAAGAACAAGTGGTGTTGGCTTCTTAATCAACAAAAGAATTAAAGACTGTCTTCTGGAAGTTGAAAGTACATCAGATCGAGCAGCGAGGCTCGTTGTTCAACTAACCCAGCGATACCAACTTCAAATAGTACAGGTATATGCACCAACATCAAGCCATACCGACGAAGAGGTTGAAGAATTTTATGAAGAAATCAAAGAGTTACACACCAAAGGGAAACAACATATCAAGCTCATCATGGGGGATTTCAATGCAAGAATTGGACAACAGGAACAAGGAGAGACATCGGTTGGTAAATACGGATATGGGGAAAGGAATGAACGTGGCGATCAACTCATCGAATTTGCAGAAGCTGAAAACCTTAGCATCATGAATTCATTTTTTAAGAAGAAACCGCAAAGAAAATGGACATGGAAACACCCAAATGGGGGAACTAGTGAAATTGACTATATCCTGGCAAACAAGAAATCAATTATTGAAGATTGCAGTGTACTGAACAGATTTAATACTGGAAGTGATCATCGAATGGTGAGATGTAAAGTGCACTTAAATACTAAACTAGAAAGGCAGAAGCTCATTAGGAAACAAGTAAGTAAGAGGGTGGATTTAAAGAAATTAAAAGAAAATACCGAGGCATTCAAGTTGGAATTAAAAAATCGCTTTTCTGCACTGGAAGGACTTATTGATGAAAGTGATATCTCAGAAGCAAATGAAAACATTGTTAAGACAATAGTTGAAACTGCTGGGGAAATTGGTGGTGTAACCTGTAAAAAGCACAATAGCAAATTATCTGAGAAGACGAAACAGCTCATGAAAAGGCGAAGAGATATGAAGGTGGACAATCGAAATACCAGTTCCAGGATTGAGTACATAGAACTTTGTAAAACTCTGCGCAAAAGCATGAAAGAAGACATAAGAAAATTCAATTGTGAGTTAGTAAGGAAGGCCATTGAAAATAACAAGAGCCTTAGGGTTGTTAAAGGAAGTTTATCTGTTGGGAAGAAACACATCATTGCATTAAAAGGAGAGGATGGCACCGTAACAAGAAATAGGGAAGAAATACTTAGAAGAGTTGAAGAATTCTACAAAAAACTATATGAAAGTAACAGTGGATTAAACGAAGACACTGAAATAGTCGAAGGAACAGCTCCTAAAATCTTAAAAGAAGAAGTTTCATTTGCAATAAAAAGTATGAAGAAAGGAAGAGCCCCTGGCGATGATGGTATTACATTAGATATCCTAAAAGAAGCTGGAGAATATGTAGAAGACATACTTGCAAAATTCTTTACCAAATGTCTTAACAGCGGTAACATACCAAACCAATGGGATTCTGCAACAGTAATTCTTTTGCATAAAAAAGGTGATAAAGAGGATTTGAAAAATTACCGACCAATTAGCTTGTTACCTGCTATTTATAAAATCTTCACAAAAGTGCTAACACATCGCCTGCAGAAAAAATTAGATGCAGCTCAACCAAGAGAACAAGCTGGATTTCGAAGTGGATTCAGTACAGTGGACCATATTCAAGTATTAAGAGAATTAATTGAAAGAACACATGAATATGAACTTCCATTGTGTGTTGCATTTATTGACTATGAGAAGGCCTTTGACTCTATTAAAACATCAGCAGTCATCAACTCTTTAAGATCAACAGACATTGAGGATGTGTACATTGACATGGTGAAACGTGTGTATAAAAATGCAAGTGCAAAATTTCGGTTACATAAAGATACCAAAACTATCAAACTTGGCAAAGGGGTGAGGCAGGGAGATACCATTTCTCCAAAACTTTTTACTTCAGCTTTACAGATGATTTTTCAGCTGATAAATTGGAATAACAAGGGAATAAAAATAAATGGTGAATATTTAAATCATTTGCGGTTTGCTGATGACATTGTTATTTTTTCAACGAACCCATCAGAACTCCAAGACATGGTACAGGAGCTCTCAACTAGAAGTAAAGAAGTTGGACTCAAGATGAACCTACAAAAAACTAAGATCATGTTCAATAATTTTGTAGAGGAAACAAAAATACAAGTTGACAACATTGAGCTAGAAATTGCTGATTCATATATTTACCTTGGCCAGCTGATTTCAATGGATGGCAACATTATGAAAGAACTCAACAGACGTATTAAACTTGGCTGGAGTGCATTTGGAAGAAACAGTTTTATCCTGAAGGGGAAATTGCCTTTGTGTCTAAAAAGAAAGGTCTTCAACCAGTGTGTATTGCCAGTCCTCTCTTATGGATCAGAGACATGGAGTCTAACAGTTGGAGCAATACGAAAGTTACAGACAACGCAAAGGAGCATGGAGAGGTGCATGCTTGGAATAACTAGGAGAGATCGAAAAAGAAACACTTGGGTGAGAGAGCAAACTAGAGTAGAGGACATCATTGTTAAAGTAAAAGGGCTGAAATGGCGATGGGCTGGGCATATTGCAAGAAGAACTGATCAACGATGGACAACAGAAATTCTGAACTGGATTCCAAGAGACCACCGAAGACCTAGAAAACGTCCTCAAACTAGATGGGTGGATGAAATAAGAAAACAGGTTGGGGTGACGTGGAAGCGAATTGCTCAGGATAGACTTGTGTGGAAAGCATTTGGAGAGACCTTCATCCAGCAGTGGATAGATAATGGTTGAATATGATGATGATATACACACACACAAACAGTAAGTTGAAATTTCACACTTCACAAATTTCATAAAATGTGCAGATACATTACAAACTTATAGCTTGCCATTTACCTAAAATTATGATGAAGCTGCAAATTTGTCGTAGAACAAGTTGCTTGATTCATCGTTCCTATTATGTATGGACTGGAAATAAAAGTAAAATTATCGTAAAGCGTAGAAAAAACTTGTTGTATGTGTAAGTAAGAATTTGAATACTAAAGGAAAGTGAGTACACATGAAATAAGCACATGATTTGATAACCAAATTTTTATGTACAGGATAATTCATTCAAATTAAACAGGTGGTGTCTATACCTGTCTGTGGGGAAAACTATGGGGGAATCTCAACCAAATTTTGTACACACGCTTTCCTGAGTATGGGAATTTGATTTCTGAAGAATAAAGTAGTTCACATTTTGACCACTAGGTAATAAATTGATGCTACAGTGCAGGTAATTTTACATTTCTAAACGTACCTAACATATATCGCAAAGGTAAGAGTTAATACGTAATAACTGTATTGAAATAACATGAAATTATTAATACAACGAACAAGAGTTAACATGCAAGAGGTTTATTGCACTGGCATGTGGAATCAGATTATCTGCACAGATATTGCTTGACATGTACTCCATCGCCTTGCTATAGAAATTGAATTCGGTGCAAAACAAACTGAACAGCAGAATGCAATTCATTGGCATGAAAGTGTGTCACATGTTGTGAAATTCTACCTTTTAAAATTGTCAAGTTTAGAACATAGCTTGCACAAACATGGCTCTTTTTATAGCCCCACACCCAAGAGTCATGGGGAATAATTAGATTAGGTAACTGGGTTTGACAACATGTTGGAAAAGATCTGTTGGTCATTCTGTCAAAGCGATGGAGGATATGTTGAGCAGTATCGACGCTGATGTGATTTCACATATGACAGGGTGGTCTACTCAATTGGAGAACCTGGAAAAGTCAGTAAAGTTTTTCTGATGGGAAAAGTCAAGGAAAAATCAGGGAAATTTGAAATACAAAGGCCCAAGTCAGGGAAATTTGAAATTCATTGTTATAATAAATAACTTATTAAAATAATTTTCCTGAACTGTGCTTTTCATACCACATTACCTACTGAAAAATTTGAAAAACTTGTACTTTTGACTAAACTTCTTCCAAAAGTTACCATTTTGCACCAAAACTAATATAATTTATATAAAATTATTAAGCCTATATATTTTTCAGAAGAAAATGTTTGCCAAATATATAACTAAAACTTGAAAAACAAAAAGTGTTTTTAGCTAAATTATTTAATCTGTAAGGGGTTTTGATCATACCAATCTCCTTTGCCTTATATATAGTCATACACATTTTAAATGAAATAGAAGATGAAGCATCAGCTTTGCGATTATATAGTTAAACTCTTTTATAATGAACTCAAAAAGGGCCGAATGGAAATGTTGCTGTAAATATTTAATTAGTGCAAGTTTTTAGTGTAAAGAAATACACTTTTTAATACAGCTTTTGAATTTGTAAATTCACTATAATTGAGTTATAAATGGCTTTGGGGTTTGCGTTAATCGATTTCATGGCCTTGAAACTTATTTTGATTGCGCAAATTTTAGTGCATTGTGTGTTGTTTACTGTAATTAGTGACTGGAAATCGATTAACATTTGGTCTGGAATGGAAAAGTCAGGGAAGTTTGAAATAGAATTTGGGTAGACACCCTGATATGAGTGTCACCATGGGCTCCCATATGAGTACTTCTATTGGAGTGTGTGTGTGGGGGGGTGACAGGCTGAGAAAAATTACCCTCTCCTTTTCGAGACTGTCAAACATTCTAGTTAATGTACAAAAAACAGAAAAGTTGGTTTTGAAAAAAAGGCTGTTTTTAGCTTATTACTAATTATCAAGCAGTATAAATTATTTTTGAGCCACAAAAATAATTTAGACTACTTGATAATAGTAATGAGCTAAAACAGCCTTATTCAGATGTAACTGCAAAACTTTTGAAAATGCATACAGAATTGGGCAAACTAAATTTTAAATGGTTGGGAGGGGTAAGTTCCCCTTTGTACCCCCCCCCATATAGATGCCTATGAGTGCAATAAAGATATTGCACATGCCTGTTTTGTAACAATACCTGTTATTTTCATTTCATGTTATTGCAAAACCTCTTGCATGTTAACTCTTGTTTGATGTTGATGTGTGTTAATTTTATTGCCACATGTTATTGAACATTAACTCTTACCTTGATAATAACGGTTAGGCATGTTTGAAAATGTGCAAATTACCTATGCTGTAGCGCCAGTTCCTCTCCTAGTTGACAAAATGTGAACTACTTCCTCAAAAATCAAATCCCTATGCTCAGGAAAGTATGTGTTATGAAATTTGATTGTGATTCCAACAGTAGTTTTTCTTACAGAGAGAGCTAACAACCACCTTTTTAATTTGAATTAGCCTGTATATTAACGCATTATATATATATATATACCTTCTCACAGTTTTAAGTTTGATCTTATGACAATCTCTCGTGTGAGTAATAGTTAATGTGACTCAAGTCACCACTAGCCTTTTCTGCCAGGAATAAATCGAGGAACCATATGCTAGAAAAACATTGTTCACTGCAATAAATCATAACGATAGTAGAAGTAACAGGATTAGAATTTGGATCTGGCAACATCAGATATTGTGATTAAATCCATCATGCTGCAGGTAACAAAAACACACCAACTTTTCCCCCTTATGAATCGAATCCATAAGGGCAGAAAGCTGGGACTTGCTATATCACAGCAATATTTCTCAGGCTGTAGATATATAAACTACAACTTTCCATTGTCATTTTATTAGTTTTGGCAGCCTTTGGAGCAGTAAAAATACCTTTTTTTTTTGTAGAAAATTTTTATTCGTAACTGTTTGGAGCAGAAAAAATACCATTTTGTAGCAGTTTGGAGCAGAATTTTTTTAATTTTGTAGCAATTTCAGTAGAAAGCATTCCATTTCTTTCTAGTGAAATTTAACTCTAAAGAAATTGAGTTTTATGATGAACTCAGTAGCTAATAAAATACAATTATTAATGAATATCTACGGTTTGCATGAATGAAGAGTTGAAGGCAATAAGGGCCTAACAGACAATGTGCAGTTTTGGCATATTAAATTTTAGAGTTTTCAAAAACATTAAGAAATTGTATTTTCTGCTTAACACTAAGCATGCACTGAAGTACATTAAATATCAAAATAATTTATAGGTATGGGAACGAAGACACAGAAAATTAAAAACAAAATAAAAAAACATTAAATGCAATAAAGTCATTTTGGATATTTTCAGCAATTTTAAAATATGATTGTCAATAATGGCATAATGGAAGCTGAAAATCCACAACGATTGGCATCGCCATTATATTTATTAAAATTAAGATGTATTATTTAATACATTTTTATTTATTTGATTTGAAAAATAGGGTTTTGATTGTGTTTTTTTATCCATATAATGGATACTTCACAGTGCAGCCAACAAAAATAAAGGAGAAAAATTTCCAGATGCGGACTGTAAAATTAAATATGAATTTCACACACATTTCTTGACATTCCTGTGGCATTAAAAATTCTAGTACATTCCCGGATTTTCCCGACGGCTGGACACCCTGCATTAACAACATGTGATGTTATATACTATAATATATAACGCTGGCAGTGGGCTCTTTGCAATTATTTTAGCCAGTATAACATCCTTTTCTTGTAGATATTGTACGCAATGCCAATTTTAAGAGTTAAATAAAAATTCCAAAAAAATTCCAATGAAACGAATTTCACTACGTTTAGCAATTTTAATACGAATAAAAAAATTTGGCACAGAGATGGTGCAATCTTGCAAAAAATATACGTTTTGGCACTAAATAGTGCAGGACTACACACAGTTTACTAACGGTCTGGCACGATTTGGCGCAGAGTGGAAACCCTGTTTTATAAATTAATCTTCTTGACAGTGAGACTACCTTGCACTCAACTGAGCATATGGTGAAAAGGAATTTTACCCATAAGTAGCAATTCTCTGACAAAGCTTTGAGAAAGTAATTTCGGAATTTTAGCAGGTGAAAATGCTTTCCCCCCCGAGTGTACTTGGTATGTCTACTGTTTTGATTTAGTGTGTACGTGTGTGTGGGGGATGTGAAACCTCATCAGGAAGGGTACCTCATTGTGTCTTTATCATCCTCTCATTTACTGTTTTTTTACTTCAAAACTAATTGCTCCAACCATGGTATGAAAAAAAAAATCATGAAATTTCATTGTGTTTCATATATAAAACACAATGGAATTAAATATTTTCTATCAAATTTCTAAATTAAGTCTTTTGCATGAGCATTCATCTCTTTCACAACTACATCAACTGTATTTTCAACAAAAAAACATGAAAAACTCCAGAGGATTGTTTCTCCTTTTTATTCCCAGTTTTGCAGAAAATGGGCATCGTGGTGGAGGAGGAGGTAAAGCATTATTTGGTGCTACTGGGCACCAATCATGAGCATTATTCAAATTACAGTCAGTCACTTTTAGATATTATTAAGCAATTTAAATTGCTGCCCGATTTGGAGAAAGAAAATTCCTCATCTTTGATTATTGTATAAAAATTGTAAAATAATTATAAGGGAAATTCAGAACCAAGTGTACAAATATTTTAAGTTAAATAGCAAAACACAATAGAGAATGCAACGAATACATTTTCCCTACCCAACAATGCTCAAATGGAGCCTTATCTGAAACTGCATTCCGATCCATTCACAAATGCTATTTATCCCACCTCTTACAGGGTTGCCAACCTTATCTGAGCAGCTTTAGGAGCATTCGCATAAAATTTCAGGAGTTTTGAGGTTGTTTCAGGAGTAACATGAGAAGAAGAGCAAAAATGAAAGACCGGCATGTTTTTTTTTTAAAAAAACAGCAATATAAAAACCCCTATTATAAAAAAAATATTCTAGTAATATATATACATATACATAAAAGGTTTAAAAATGGCATGTATAAATAAAAAGGATTTATTCTAATATTATAGGAACAAAAATCTAATACACATTTAACTCCCCTCTCCAAACCTTAAATATAAAATGCATTGGAAGTTTTTCCAATGAATTAGTGTGGAATAATTTTAGAAAAATACAAGGGACATTTCTCTGAATACACACAAATGAAAAACTACATGTACAGATATTCAATTAACAATAGGAAAGAGAAAAGCCTAAGATAAGAACTCATCCAAAAAATTTATTATGTTATTAATTTTTTAATGAATTTTAATAGCCGTGCAGAACAATAAAAAGAAAATATATGATTTCTATTTACATCATTACTTACGGCAAAAAATAATTTTGGGAAATTTAAAAAGATGGGGGGCTCCGGCCCCTTCCCAAAACGGCCCTGATATGTTCATTCAATATACACATCCCAAGTGCCCTCACGTACAATCTCTGACTACGTAATATCGTAATCGTAGCCTCAATAACAGCCTAGATAAAGGATGGGGGCTCCAGGCCCTTTTCCTAATATGCCCTTGACGACTTGGTCGGTGCATTTCGAGTTTCTAATTTGTCGAAATACGTTCCTCCATTCTTATACCAGCCCACTACGGCAACATTCTGAAGTTTCAAAGTCTGTGGGCATGTGCAGTGCACCGTTTTGGAAGGTGCAATTCGAGTTTCTAACGTCTAGTACCCCCGTGAAAGAGTGGGGGAAATATCGCAATCCTGACTGAAGAAATTTGGGGCAAATTTATCCGTGAAGTGGAGATTTTTCCTTGTAGGAAACTCTTTCCCTGCATCGACACGGTTTCTGGAGTGAACATGCACAGGTTTTCTAGAAGTTGGAGCGTGGTGGTTCCCACTCTTTTGTCCTGATGAAATTCAAGGACTTTTTAAGGACCTTACATTGTCAATTACAATATACTCATACATAAAAATTAAAAATGCAAGACATTATAAGCATAACACTGAAATTAGAGTGTTTAATTATATTGTTCTTTTCAACTTAACACACTGCCATCAAAAGCTACCCTTTTTGCATCCCTTATATTAGCCATGCTCAGTGAGAGGGGGAAGGAAGGGGGTGTGTTAGAAGTACTACTGGCTTTGTTCAGGAAATAAGGAGAAATACCCTTTTTTTTTTTTCCTTTCTTTTGCCAAAATTTTAAAAAAGGCTTTGAGAAAAATTCAAGGACTTTTCAAAGACCAACCACATTTTTGGCAGTTTTCAATTACTTTTCAAGGGCCCTGACTTGGCAAAAAATTCAAGGACTTTCAAGGACCGTGGGAACCATGATACCTAAGGTACACAAGCATTTTTGTAAATCTTAGCAAAAAAAAGGGCAAAACCTGCAGTGGGCCTTGTTTTCTAAGATCGTCTTTATTCCCAATCTGCAACAGAATACAATAAAGTGGGGGAAGCTAATGTCAGTATTGCAATTAAGCCCACCTGATTGTCTTTTGATTGTCAAGGTACTCTGCCATGTCAGAAATGAGTCAACATTTAGAAGAAGAGTTATCTTGTCAACGACAGAATTGGACCAGTTAGCTGTAGACAAGATATCTCATTATTGTTAGCCGGAGGGTTAAGCATTTACTTCTTGATGGAAAAAGCATACGGTTATCAAATAAATCATAAAGGTATTTCGAATTTGAATATCAGATCTGAAAAACTGTGGCATCTTATATTGCAAAAACTTATACTTGTGTAATTCTATTTAACAATTGGAACAAGAAACTAATGTTTTGTTCAGGTCTCATTCTATCAAATATTAATTTTTTGGGATAGATATTAAAAACATACACATAATCATGAGAGCTTAATACTTCTTAATTGTGAAATTAAAAAAACACAAAAACATGAATATACAATATATTCCTTAATGCAAAAGATGTATATTTACCATTTTTGATACTTGGCACTCAAAAATCCATTGAATACTTCACCCAGTGATCCCACATGATGCAAGTTATCTAAAATTATCACAGTGGGCAAATCGGAAGCATTACTAAAAGAAAAAAAAAAATATGCACATTTTATATATAAGGTGCATTTCATAATGCATACTTTTTTTATCTGCATATGTAAAATTCACATGAATGTAACTGCTGGTATATAAACAATATACATAGAAATAAAACCATGAAAAAAAACACAAAAATTTAGTCAGCTTTCAGAAATAATCCTCAAAAATCGATTTTTTGATAAATTTGCAGTTTCACATTTATTCGGACAGTATTTGTAGTAGATGTGAGCACCATGGCCCATAAATACTTCATTCAGATTAATGACAACAAACACTGCATGAGGCATAGAATCGATAAGATTATTAAAAGATATTATTCAAGTATAAGATTAAGAAACTTTGCTTGCTTTGCTTACCCACTTGCTTTTACCTCAGACTTTATGATGTACGTCTAGACATAACCAGGATTTTTGACCAAATAAAGACTTGTCTTGCCAGTGTTAAACACTTGATTGACAATATCTATCATCAATAATTTTTGCTAAGTTCTCCAGAAAATTTTTGGCTGCTTCTTAATCTGCTGATGCAGTTTCACATGTAATCTTATTGTTATGAAGTGCATTTCTTTAAAAAAAAAAAAAGAAGTTAAACATCCGTTGCTAGCTGAAAATCCTTTATCAGCGTGGGAAACAGAAGATGTCTTCAATTGTTTCACCTTTTCATAAAACGGAAGAACTTTTTTGCTCAATTAAATAGCCGCTTATTGGAATTTTTTGAGTTTGTTTTTCCACCCAAATTACAAGTGCTCATTTTGTTTTTTCTAATAAAACATCTCTTGAGTATGACGATGATTTGGCACAAACAGCAAATTTGTTTACTTACACATGGCCTATTTTATTAATATGCAGTTAATGGTAGGTTGATTGTATTTTTATGGTGTAAGGACAGCAAGGGTCATTCTACACAATATGAAACTAAAGGAAAATAATTATTATCAAAAGGATACAAAACAATTGTATGTGACTTCACAACCTTGCTTCTAAATGTGACATTGACTTACAAACAAAAGAATTTTATTCATAAAAATAACAAGTTTACCTTATTGTTGATGACTTAATGGTTTTTTGGGGGTTTCTTCAGTTTCAATAGACTGGACAACAAACTGAAGGAATTTAAAAATTCGAAACCCCAGAAAAAAAACTCCCATTTTTGCAATGAGACAAAACCAGTAGGAATTGTTTTTAGATTCTATTCGGATTTAGAAATATTAAACAATTTAATTTTTAAATATATTCCATTATTTAAAAGATTACATCCATAATAAAAATAATAATGTCTAAAAATGGATGTAGAGAGATTGGGAATTTTTTATAGTAGCCCTGTAGCGTGCATATTTAGTAAAAGAAATGTTTCCAAGTTATGTTACTTTGTACATACATGGTCCTGAATATATACACTGTCGCAAACATTGAATGCAGGCAGCACTGAATACTGAACGCACATGCCAACTTTTAAATAAGCATTTATATGACAATAAGAAAACTTTGAACTCACAGAGCACAAATTTAGTTTTTATTGGTACTTTATACTCAAAGAACATAATCATAGTTCTTCCATTGGTTCAGTTGATAGTTTCTTGCAATTTAGAAGGCAGTGAAAGGTGGTATGGGGAAGGGGGACTTAGAACACAGATGTGGTATCTAGAATTTTGGAAATTAAAGTGATGGCAGTATGTCAAGGAGGAAGTATGGAAAATGTAAAAGCTGAAATTTCCTTAATTTTTCCAAACTGTAAAATTCCCTGATTTCCTGGTTCTGTTAACATAATATGGGTTTTGTTATGTACAGATCACCAGACACAGTTGTTTGTGAACAGAGCAAATCTAAATCCTATTGTATGGCGACCTATTTTTTATTGCATCCTTCACAATACTCAAAAATTTGTCTGGTAGATTTTCCAGAAGATTTCAAACTTGTAATAAGATCATTTTTGCAAATACATGATTTTTTTCACAGGCTATTTTGATTCAATGAAACTGGCTATAACAAAAACACTTCACAGGGAAGTATAAAGCGTTCACTTTAAAACTAAAGGTGTGGCCCCATCTAGATTACAAATTTGAAAACGAGAATTGTCTTTTCAATATTTCTTTAAAAAAAAAAGGATCACGTGGATACTTTTAATTCTTCTTAAAGTACAGGGTGATTATAATTAAAGTTCAACTTTCAAAAAGCTGTAAAAAAAAGAATCACTGCTCAGAATGACCTGAAATTTGAACTGGATATATTCAAAGAAGGGGCGGGGGAATGGTATGGCATAGGGAAAAAAAGTTAAAAATTTCAGCAATAGATGGCACTTTAAGCATCGTAATATGCGAAATAAAAGACATGTCTTGAGCACGACACATTGAATTTGTTATAAAAACGCTGGGTACATGGCGTTTTCCTCATAAGACATCTGAGAAGCTCATCATGACTCTCTCAATGAAGCTGTGAAGTTTTTATACAAGAATGGTGACTGTGCGCCAGTAGCTCTGAAGAAGTTCCAGATAGTAAAGGGTATGAAAAAAAAGGTTGTAGTCCAATGTCTGCCAAGGGTCTGGAGAAAATGATTAAGAAATTCGAAGAGAGGTTCTTTTGAAGTGAAATCTGGGAGAGGGAAGGAAACCAATTGCTTCGACATCAGTAGAAGATGTGCTCACAGCATTCCAGGAAAAGACGAGCAGCGGTGTGCGAACATACATTGCACGGGGAATTGCTTGAACTTTGGACATATCTGTGAACACGGTGCATAAAATTGTACGAAACATCCTGTATTGCTATCCATACAAAATTACCCATGTTCAGGAGTTGCTTCTTGCTGACCTGCCAGTAAGACACACTTTTGCTCTAGAATTTCTTGCTCGCATGGAATTGGACAATGAATGGCCATGGAACATTTCGTGGATCGACGAAGCCCATTTCCATCTCCAAGGACATGTCAATACTCAGAATTGCAGAATATGGGCAATGGAAAACCTGTTCTAACATGAACCAATACCTCTTCATTCTGCAAAGGTAACTGTGTGGTGCGGGTTGACACCATTGTTTATCGTAGGGCCATTTTTTTTCGAGGAGATGGGTCGTGCGGGTCCTGTTACCTGTACCGTCAATGGTAAACGCTATGAGAGTCTTTTGCGCAACTACATCATTCCAACACTTCAACAGCGTGCGTGTGTGGGTAGCATCATTTTTATGCAAGATGGTGCTCCTCCGCACATTGCAAAGCCAGTGAAGCAGCTGCTGAAGAGGCATTTTGAAAATGATAGAATTATCAGCCATCATTTTCCAACAGCCTGGACGTCAAGATCACCTGATCTTAATCCTTGTGACTTCTAGATGTGGGGTTACCTAAAAAGTGTTGTGTTCAGTAGTCCGATTGAAAAATTAGCTGAATTGAAGGCACGCATTGCGCAACACATTCACAACATGACCCTTGAGACAGTCCGATCTGTTGTGGAACATGCTGTTTATCGGTTTCAACTTGTGGGAGAAAACGGTGGACAGCATATTGAACATGTCTCGTGCAAGTCTGCCGATAATTAAAAACCGATTTCTTTGTTGCTTTTTATGCGGTTTTTAGCCTCAGGAAAATTAAAAACAGATTTTTCCTATCCGATGTGGTACGACCCTGTCACGGTGGATGGGCTTTCCACTAACAGTGCCATACTTGTTGAATGACTTGGAAGTTTTTTTTTTCAGTGAAAAAAAAAGAAAACGATACAGTCATGCATGTTGAAAAGTACAGTTGGTTTAACATGTAACGCACGCCATAGCTATCGTATTGCGATTCAAATGTCACTTGTAGCTACACCCATTTATGTTAAGATGCTTAAAGCGCCATCTATTGCTAAAATTTAGAACTATTTTTTTTCTAATTCCATACCATTTCCTCCTCCTTCGAGTATATTCAGTTCAAATTTCATGTAATTTTGAGCAGTGGTTCTTTTTTTAATACTTTTTGAAACTTAAATTATAATTACCCTGTATTTATTTTTTTGCTTCCTTGGCATAAATGTGTAAGTGATTTGTGGTTTTCAAGTAAAATCTGCTGCAAAAAGTATGGAACACACCTTACGTGTACAATAGCATTTTATTTCATTATCCACATTTACCGATCGTTCATTATCATATCGCATACCGGTTCAAAAGTGACAACTCAAAAATTTTAAAATTTAAGCTGAAAACATCATTAAGATAAATTAAATATTTATCTTCAGAAAAAAATGGCACATCTAATCCTCTAATACTTTCCATGAGAAAAGTAAGAATGCAGGTTGTTTCACCATAGTTTATTTGGTGTTATATAATTTAAAATTATTCAAAAGGCAAATCGACAAATTTTTAGTTGTGTTACTTCTGAAGCTGGGGAGTGATATATCAATTGTTTACATACACAATATATAAAATATATTATTAGATATCATAGCAAATCTCGTTACAATTTACCTAGTTTCACATTGTTCAGCAACATTAGACAGATACTGTCTTAATTCTTTTGCAGACTTATGATCAACACTAAATGTAGCAATAGCACCAGCAGTAAGTTCTTTCCCATTCCTAAAAATATATATGCATAAAAGATACTATTTAGTGAAAGAAAAACTAAACTAATTATCACAATTAATACCATTGTTATTGAGTCATGTTTCAAGATTTAATTCAACCAAATTTATACTTAACTAACCTTTAAATAAGCAGTTTAAAAAGGAAATTTATTATAAACACTGTACCTGTTCACAAAATTTCACAGTCATAAGAGCCTAGCATTAGGTTACTAATCAAAATACTGTGGGCTGTATGCTATATATATTTGCTCTATAATACACAAGTACTAAATGGTGAGTAAGTATAACAATTCTAATTATGGGATGACAGGTCAAAGAACATATTGGGTACTTTATCCCCAGTTGCAGAATGTCAAGAGATTTCACTATGTTCGAGATATGTAGTCAAACCTCTTCAATATGAACTACTTCCTGAATCCCCATCAAACTCTATTGTAATAGTAATATGATCCTACCCTTTCCACATAATGTGAAATACTTTGAACATGAATAATTTTTTCGTCACTATTAATGTTCACATTAATGAGGTTTGATTGTATTAAAAATATACCCAAAAGCTTAATATGTTCAACGAAGTCATAATATGAGTAAGCAATTATGGAAAGGATATTGGTAATGAAAGGTAACACCCATAAATGCTTATATAAAGTTAGTTAATATGATTGAAAAAGTGAACCAAGACAGTAGGTGTTTAAAACAATTACATCCTGTAACCCAATCCTATAATGGATGAATTAAAGGATGGGAGTTAACACAAGTGGTTGCACCCATTCAGATATTCACTCCCTATAGTATGGTACTTCCTTTCAAAACGACTACATCCCATCTCATCACCACAATTTGGTAAATACATTTGCTAGCAGAGCATTCAAATAAGTTTGCAATCTTTCACTCTGTTCATTCTGGATTTGAACACAATTTATTTGAGCTTAAAAATAATGTGGCAATTCAGTGCATTCTGGATGGCTGTTTTAAAACCTCATATGCCACATCATTGTACATGTACGCTCAATAACAAAAAAAAATCGACGCACCAAGAAGGAATTGTTCAATTGCGATAAAAATTGGTGGATGTGAAGAACATACATAGAAAAAGAAATCATTAAAATTTCAGAACAATTGAATGATTTATTGCAGAGTTTGACCGTTACAAAGGGAGGAAGTCAATAAGGCGTTGGTCCACCTCTGGCCTGGATGCAAGCTGTCACACGGCGTGGCATAGACTGATAAAGATCCCGGATGGTGTCCTGCGGAATTTCTTGCCAAATTGTCTCCAACTGTCGGGCTAAATCGTCAACATTCCGGGATGGTTGCAATCGCCTTCCCATAGCGTCCCAAATGTGCTCTATGGGAGAGAGATCAGGAGACCTAGCTTGCCAAGGAAGTGTTGGGCAAGCTTGAAGACAATTCATAGCAACACGTGCCGTGTGCGGCCGGGCATTGTCTTGTTGAAACGTAAGTCCAGGGTGTCGCAAAAGGAACGGTAACACAACCGGTCGTAGAATGTCGTCTACGTACCGCTGTGCTGTAAGTGTGCCAGAAATGACCACCAAAGGGGTCCGGCTATCAAAGGAGATGGCACCCCAGACCATAACGCCCTGTTGTGGGCATGTGTGGCGTGCGATAGTAAGGGCAGGATCCCCACGCTGCCCTGGACGTCTCCAGACACGTCTGCGGTTGTCGTCAGGACACAGTTGGAAACGGGACTCGTCACTAAAGACTATACGTCCCCAGTCAGCGCAGTTCCAAGTTGATCGAGCCCGGCACCACTGTAATCGGACTTGACGGTGTAAAGGCGTGAGAGGTAAGCGGCGTAACGGTCGGCGCGAGCGTAAATTCCGCTCTCTCAGTCGTCTGCAGAGGGTCATGTTGGACACATGTGTGCGGGCCACACGTTGGATAGTTGATAACGACGAATCCGGTGCTGTGACAGCTGCTCTGACAATCGCTCTGTCTTCCCGTTCTGTTGTGGCCCTAGGTCGACCGCTGCCGTCCCGACGCTGACATCTGCCGTTGTTGACCCACTCTTGCCAGCACCGTCCAATCGCCGCATCGCTTCGACCCACATGTCCAGCGATTCTTCGATTCGTCCAACCAGCCTCTTTCAATCCGATAGCACAACCTCTTTCAAACTCTGACATATGCTCGTAATGAGCACGAATCTTTCGGCGAGGCATTGTTACAGTCGACGTAA
This sequence comes from Dysdera silvatica, assembly GCA_006491805.2. NCBI lineage: Eukaryota > Metazoa > Arthropoda > Arachnida > Araneae > Dysderidae > Dysdera > Dysdera silvatica. Next base: position 259,412,239 of record QLNU02015360.1, on the reverse strand, counting down.
GATATCCGCAGTCAAAATGCAACAGAAATTTTGACCACATATTGAGAATCGCTCCTTATACAGGGTGATTCTTAACTAGAGAAAAAAATTTTAAGGGGTGGTAGGGAACCGGAAATGAACCATATTGGCCGATATCCCCATGTTCAAAACTGAACGGGTATGGCTGTAGTGTCAATTTATTGTTTATGCCCAGCTCGTTGCTACCTAACCAATTACATCAATTAAAATATTTTTTCCACACAGAATTTAAGTGATTCACCTAATAATACAGCAGAGACAAACAAATCAAGAATTCCCTTTTCTGATCCTGATCTGTGTTACGATTTAGTGAAAATAAGCATAAAACTGCATTTTTTATCACACTGAAAAACAGTTGTGAACTACCAAGTCTGTGAAATAGGTTAAGGACATGAAAATAAACAATTTTTGTTTAGTCACTTTTTCCTAAAATTAGTCGTTTGGCTGCTACAGTGAATTTAGTGTTCGCATCCAGCGCATTCAAGGTTACCACATATGGCAAAATGCGCCATTTAAAGAATTTCTAAAATTATTTAATGCCAACGGACCTCGGGCTCTCTCTCTCTATTTGGCGACTTTCTAAAATCTGTTAAATTCACTGGAATTGTAAAGCGTAAAGTGCAGTACATCTTGGAAAAAGAGATATCTTAGGCAGGGGCGGCCTTAGTGTGTGTGTGGGAGTGAGATGGGTTATACCCAAGGTCACTAAAATTGTAGTGTGCATACTGAGAAACTAGTTTATGGCCGCCCTTACATACATAATTCTCAACGAAGTTGTAAAATCCCAGACCAAAAAAATAAATAAATAATAATAAATATACAAACAAATAAAATAATAAAAATGTACCGCATGTACAATGAAATCAGTTTTCAATGACCCTTCTCCTGTATACAGCTATGCATACAGGGGAAGCATCGTGTAGGGGTGATGCCAGGCATTTTTTGAACAGTGGCAGTAGAGGCGGCAAATCTAACAAAATGTGTATGTTTACTACTAGAGGGCGCTATTGGGCACATGCAGAATTTACTTCTTTGCTTAAACTAATCATTCTTAACGCGGATGTCGTACACGATGGAGCCATTCACAAACTCTGAAAAGGCAGATATGCATCTGGTGTATGGGGCTAGCAATATGAATGCAAGTACAGCTCAAAGGTTATATTATGAACGTTTCCTCACTAATCGAGTACCGGATCATAGAGTTTTTTCACGTTTGCACAGGCAACTCTGTGAAACTGGATCATTCCATGTTAGCAGGCATGAGACCGGTCGGAGGAGATATTCAAGAACAGTACAACTGGAAGAAGACATTATACGAGAGGTTGGAGAAACACCGAACACAAGCACCAGACGTATTGCAC
>QLNU02015360.1:259386034-259410760 GCA_006491805.2 Dysdera silvatica | reverse complement strand
CAGAACTTTTCAAAGTATTCTCCCCCTGCTTCGATGCACCGTTGCCAACGCTTCACCCAATCATTGAAGGCGCCCTGGAAGTCGTCAACGGGAATCTCCTTCAGTGAGGTCGTCGCGGCTGCTTTTACCGCCTCCAGCGTCCCATGCCGAGTTCCTTTCAGGGTTCTTTTGATCCTTGGGAACAAAAAGAAATCCGCTGGTGCCAGATCGGGGCTGTACGGCGGCTGGGGCAGCGTTGCCACACCCATTTTGGCCAGCAACTCGGAGACAATGAGCGCGGTGTGGGTTGACGCGTTGTCATGGTGCAAGATCCAATTGTCGCGAATTTCGTTTCGGACGCGTCGAACCCTGTTGCGCAACCGTTTGAGCACTTCACAGTAAAACTCCTTGTTGACTGTTTGTCCTTGTGGCACGAATTCACTGTGAACTACACCTTTTCTGTCAAAAAACACAATGAGCATTGCCTTGATTCGCGATTTGCTCATCCTTGCTTTTTTCGGGCGAGGAGACTCCTTGGTGTGCCACTCGCTGCTCTGGCGCTTTGATTCGGGATCGTACTGAAAAATCCACGTCTCGTCCCCTGTGATCACTCTGTCCAAAAATTCTGGGTCCGTTTCGTAGCGTTCATGCAATTCCTGGCACTTCAACAAACGCTGCTCCTTCATCTCACTCGTCAGGACTTTTGGCACCATTTTCGAGCAGACTTTCCTCATTTGAAGATCCTCCGTTAAAATGCGATGAACGATTGTTTTGGGTATTCCACACTCCTCTGCAATCACCCGAACACTTAATCGTCGGTCATTGTCCAAAACTTGACGCACTTTTTGCACCGAGTCGTCCGTTTGTGATGTCGACGGGCGTCCAGAGCGGTCGTCGTCGTTGACGGACTCCCGACCTTCCCGGAACCGCTTGTGCCACATGAAAGTTTGGCTTTTTTTCATCGCCCCGTCACCGTAGGCTTTCCGAAGCATTTCGAGTGTCTCCGCCCCGTTTTTACCCAGTTTCACACAAAATTTGATTGCATAACGCTGCTCCAAAAACTGGTCCATTTTTTGATCGACGAGGGTGCAGTAGATACCTCTGCGCGGAGCGTGACCCTGCCTCAACAACTGCCCGCAGGCGACTGATACCGGTCTCGTTTCCAAGCTCAGATCCCCCACCAACTTCTCCGCCCCGTCAGCCAGCGTTGCCAACTACAAAAAATCATTCCGGGAACTTCTGGGACAAACCCTGTATGCACAATACTCATTTTTGGGCAAATGAGAATCCACACGCTACATGGCCAGGTGCTTTTCAGCAACGATTATCTGTAAATGTTTGGACCGGTATCGTGAACGACTTTCTGATTCGGCCATACCTTTTGCCAACTCGACTTGACGGGAGAAAATATTCCATTTTTCTGCAAAATGCCTTGCCATAAATACTTGAGGACATTACACTATCCATTCTACATAAAATGTGGTTCCAGCAAGATGGAGCCCCAGCCCATTTCACTCTTCACATGCTGCTTTTGGACAGCAATGGATTGGCAGGGGTGGACCTGTGTCTAGGCCACCATGATCTTCCCGATTTATCCAGTTTAGATTTCTTCTGGGGATACCTGAAAACCATAGTATACGAAACTCCAATTGACACTAATCAGGATCTCGTCGCTACTGCTGCCAGTGTTCGAGAAATGCCTGGCATCTTTGAAAATGTGCATCATTCAATGCGTCGACGGTGTGAGGTATGCATCACTTCTGGTGGTAGTCCATTTGAGCATTTATTGTAAGAAAAACTTTACCTCCTTCAAGGCTGTAATAAATGTTTTAGTGAATGTACAAGATACTAAAATGCTACAAAAATAATTGATACTGCTTGACAATTAGTAATGAGCTAAAAAGTACCTTACTTACCTATACTTAAAATAATTTAAAATGTAAACTATAAAACTTAAGAAAGTAACCACATAGTAGAATCCTGAAAATCAAAATTTTAAACAGCTGGGGGGTGGGGGAGCCCCTCAAGCCTCCATATGTATGCCCATGTATGAACTCTGTTCCTTCAAATGAAAATCCTGTTAGTGTGATGAAAGCTTTCACTACATTGTAAACTGTGCGTTGTTTTGTGATTGATACAAGAGGCGGACACTGTGGAGAAACTTGATTTTTGAGGACATTGTGCTGACAAAGCGAAAAAAATCTGCAATTGCTGGATTTTTTAAGTATACTATTACAATTTAAAATTTTTTCTTGGAGGAGTATGTAATCCGGAACAAATAAATATTTACTAAACCATAGTATATATATATAGTAAAACAAGGAATTTTTTAACCCATCTAGCAAAATATCCATGTAAAGGTACGTATATACTATTCTTTTGTTACAAAATGTGCATGCCATAATAAAATACTGATAAAATGTAATAAAATACAATAATTTAATAACATGATAGCAAAATGTGCATATGGTAACCAAAGATGTGATAAATAACTTATAACTTAACGTGTAATACAAACAGATTTACCATTCCCCTTAATGAGGTTTGACTGTACTCGATAAGATTACTTTTTTAGTGTAGTAAACAATAAAAACAAGCAAACAACAGTGTGATTCTTATGCATTAAGGGTCATGTTATGCCAGGATCTAGAGTTTTCTGAGGAATTTGAACCTCTTATGATCTAAGGAATCAACTTTTGGACTACAGTAACGACACATTAGGAAAACAACTTACCACTGCAGGGTCACCACAAATTTAGCCTATTAATAAAAGTTAACCACGTTAGATAATTTTGGCCCTAGTACAGAACATATACTTTAGTACTTTTAAGGGGAAGTGTTTCCAACATGCATGGCAACAGTGACACTCCCTTGCCACCATGTTGTTTACGTCATGTCATCTTAACAACACAGACGTCTCGATTCAGCGAAGTTAAGAAAAAAAGAGGTACTAACCTTTATTGCTCTTCTTTGTTGGATGTGTATGGTTTTTGTGGCACTTAAAAACACGGGGAAACAAATTTTCTGGTATATTTTTGTGCTGGCGTTGCCATATGAACTCTGCGTAGTAGGAGTCAAACAGTTCCTCATTCAAGATTATGTTTTTTTTTCTTATTTCCTTCCCTCCTCTGTCTCCCTTCTTCGCCTCTCCATCCCTTTTTTCTCTTCCCTTCCTAACTCGCCTCCCTTTAATTTCCCCTTCTCCTCTCCTTTTCCCCTATTATGCACATTTTCACGTTCTGGTAGCGGCACTTAAAAGCGTTGTTCAAACGAGACTCAGCCCACAATCTCATCTCACAAACTCATATCCGGACGAAATTAATCCATCCTCCTTTCATAATCACAATCCAGCACATTTTTCTCTTTCAACCGTTAAAAAAACAACCATTCAACATAATACAACCCACTGCAAGGAACAAAACAACGGTGAAGACAACGTATGTGTGACGTCACAAGCCGATCTCCAACCATTTTTGACTCTTTTCAAGAGGAAAAAAGCACTAAGGTACGTGTCCTGTACTTTCAGCATAATTTCTAGTAACCTTAACAATTAAATTATAATTAATAAATTTATAAATAAATGGTGTTTATTCTCAGTCACAACAAATAATCAAAACATAAAACCTTTAAACATATAAATCATCAGAAATTACAAAACTATTTCAAACAGCATAAATGTAATACATATAAGAAAACTATTCAATAAAACTTATAAAAATAGGCACTGTGCAAAAATTGGGTACAAAAACTAAATAGTGTTTAGATAAACAATATAGGGCTAAATACTAAAAAAATAACATATAATCTTTGTTACGCACAAAAAATTAAAATATTGTTTTAGTATATCAAATTGTATACTTCTGATGCATCTATATAAAAGGAAGAAACCAAAAAACAGATATTTAAGTAGTTCCAATAATACAATTTACAGTCATGATATCTGTATTTGTCATATATGTGGTTTACATAATGGACTCCAATTCAACAAAAATTGCCGGAATGGCAGCTTATATTTTTTATTTTTACAGAGCAAGGACAGTAAGAGTCATGCTGTGTTGGGATCTACAATTTTCCAAGGAATCTAAATCTTTGCTGCAAAGGGAACCAAACCATGGACTCAGGTAGGCAGAAAAATTGCATATGTTTTAAAATACCATTGGCAATCAAACCCAAATTAATGACATGATAGACAACTGAATTACCACTACATAACTGTAGAGCAGTGAACCTAGATTTTCCTGAGCAATTCAAATTTCTTAAGGCTTAGGAACCCAATGTTTGGAGTAGAGTGAGCGATTAGGCAGTAAGCGTTTCTTATTTCACCCTGTCGCCATTGAGAGACTAACCCTTATCAATAGCATGCTAGGTGAACACGTTACAACTGTAGAACCGAATGGCCAGCTCATATTTTCGAAGTTGAACTTGTTGATTCTGGGCGTTTACGCCTAGGTTAGGGATTTGCAGACAATATCCTTAACAATAGAAGATAATCACTTATGACAAAAGAGTTCAATTTCTGGGTAACTATAATTATAAAAATATATAAAATCACAGTTAAAATTTCATTATTAAACATTTGCAGTGATTTTGGAAGCATGGAGATTTCTTCTTCTGAATAGAAAAATGACATGCATGTGGGAAAGATTCACTGTTGCCAACGCACATCACAAATTAGAACACTCCTATGAAACCGTTTGTGCGTTCGTTAGCTGCATCTCTTGCTATGGGGCCGAGTAAATCCCTCCGAATAGAGTAAAAAGTATTAAATGAAAGCTGGTTATTAACTGTGATTGCTGAATTTTCAAGGATATGAAAGTGGTATTTCTCCAAATTTATAGGAGCATTTGAATTTGTGACTGGTGAGTTGGCAACAGTGGACCTTTTGCGCGTATAAAAGATCAGTTATGTTTATGTTCTGAAGAAGGATGCTTCATAGTATTCGAAACAGCTATCAACATTTTATAATTAAATTTTAACTATAATTTTGTGTATTTTATATCCTTATCGTTTAAGCACAATGTATCATATGTTTATGTTTAACTGTAACTATATTTCATACAGCGGATAACCTCTGTTCTCTCAAATATAAAGTTAATTCAACCGTACTAAATTAAGAATTCATGTATCCATGTTGTTTTTTTTTGTCTTAGATTACTTCTATTTTTTGTTTCTTTTTAGTTTTCTCTTTGCTATTTTAATCTATAATTAAAAGAAATAAGTTGCACTTTCGCCAAAAGTGCTCATATATACTCCTTCAGATTAAGTATACTAAAAGAAAACCCATTCTTCATGGCATCACTGTGTATATACACACATAATCACTCTACACATAATACACTATACATAAGGTGGCTTTTTATAATATAATTTATACATAAAAAACTCAGAACTCTTAAAATATAAGCATGCACCATACTTAAATACAGGTTGGTTTGTTGGTTGTATTTTTAAGGCGCAGGGACAGAATGGGTCATTCTCACCAACTAAGGTGAGACCGTACATACAGTTTAATATACTTAAATACATGTCATTCTTACTTTAGCACTAAATATTCAGCAAGCTTTTGTGCAACGTAGGTTTTCCCAGTACCACTAGGTCCACAAAGTATGATTCGCCTATGTTCTGTAAGTAGTGAGATATATCGCTGTACAATTGACTTGGGAATGAGGCTTTCAAATGTTAATGCATCTACAGAATGCTGCTTAGTTCCTAAAAATGAAGTTACAAGATCAAAGGGTAACTAAATGAAATATTTTTAAAACAATTTAATGTTTTTGTACTATTGGTATTATCAGAAAATTTTAATACTTTACACTTGATATGGTAACTTTTTTCAACTGCATGATATTACTTACTTTATACATTTTCACGGATCATACTCGCCTAATAAGACTCACAACAGGAAAATCTATTTTTGGAGCAGAAAAATGTTTGTTTTGTTTGTGGTTTTACGGCTCAAGGACTACAATGGTCATGCTGCGCCGGGACCTACTGTTTTCCGAGGAATCCGAACCTCTTAAGGCCTAGGGAACAAGACTACAGTGAGTAGTTGATCTTTTTGAGTAAGCATTCTTTGCACCACCGTTGGGAGTCAAACCCGTGGAGCAGGAAAAACTATTTACATAAGAGTATTACTCCATTTTTGCAGCAAAGGAAGTATATACACATACAAGGTTCAATAAATCACAGCAAACTGAATTCACCAGACAAAAATGGTACTCGTCTGGCTCAAAAAGGAAATTCAAGAACCTAGTGAGAAATCTTTCCTACGAGCCTTCTTTATTTGAAAGTTAAGGTAAAAAAAAATTTGAAAAAGAGCAGTAAGGATCCATCGGTAAATGAATTTCTTGTTTTTATGGCACAAGGACAACAAAAGTCATGTTCTGGAACCTACAATCAGGGCCGTGCTTAGGGGATGCGAGTTGGGTGGCCGCCCAGGGCCGCCAAAAAAGTGTGGTGCAAGCACCAAAAAATCAGTTTTTAGCGGCCCCATATACTTTCAACAGAGTATGTGGTCAATTAAACTTTTGCGTGTGACGTCATACTTCCCATAATGCAACTTTTAAATGGTGGTCAAAATAAATATATGTGGTATCATCAGTAACCTATGTGCGTTATCATGCTTATTGTGGTGGCAATATGGCCACTGCAGAGACTCGTGGCAGCATAAAAGACTAGAAAAATTACTTTGTAAGTTCTAATAGTATAAAACAAGCAGCTTTGTTCGTTGAGAAACTTTTCATTAATTCGTTATAATTATAATAATTAGAGTAATAATAAATTACAATGATTCGTATTTTATTTAATTTTTATCCCCTATTTTCAATTTAACTTCATTATCTGCTCTTTATTTTTACCTACAGCGTTTAGACCAGTAAAGGACTTCATGCTTTATGAAGGACCCAATGCTAAACTCTCACAAATCTTTTTATCGTCGTGTTACGTCAAGATATTTTTAAGGCTCGTTAAAATCTGCTTACCCAGAGCTGATAAAATTTTTCTTTGCCTAGGGCTGCTAACTCCATAAGCATGGCCCTGCCTACAGTGTTCCGAGATACCTGAACCTCTGTTGACAAAGGAATCAAACCCTTGACTATAATTGGCAGGAAAACATGCATGCCATGATATAATCAGGAGTTCAACCCAGGTTAATGGCATGATAAATGTGTCACCACTATACTGGAATAAATAGGTGGACTAGGGCGGGGCCTAGCCCCCAAAAAACTTAGCAGTTATTTGTAATTTTTTTATTTCCTATGTGCCAAGCATTGAGTGTCATGGATCTATATTTTCCCCCAAATTAAAAATCATTTAAAGCTTGGAAACTAACCCCAAAACAATAGTGAGCAGTTATTTTGAGAGACTTTTTTTTTAAAATACCACCAAGTGTTGTACTCACATTAATGTCATGCTAGGAGTGCATGCTACCACTGTATCTATGAATTAATTTAATCATGAAACATTTGAGAATGGAAAGTAATTCCCTAAAAGTGATCAAGTAATTAACATTAAATGAGATAATATAAATTGACTAAGATCAGTAACTAAAGTTAGTTGGCTTCGAATTTATAATCAAGCCTCCATAGATTGTCGGAATCGAAAGTCTCGGACTCATATATCACCAGAGGGTGATATAGTTTTTTGTTCCTCCCATTAGAAATAAGACGACCAGTCGAAAACATCGTACATTGACCACGAACAATGCTCCTCCGTGGCAATCGACGATTCAATTCAAAACGGATCAGGAGGTGCAATCTTCAACATAGGATGGCTAACCAGCAGTGATTTTACTTTTAGTGCAATGGAACATCCTCACTGTCCATACAGTTATACGAGAAAGCATGTCTGCAATTATAAACCGAAGAGTTATGCAAATGACCATGGCGCCAAATTTTAAAAGGCGGCAGACTTTTTTTAAGTGCCACCACAGAACTTTCCACGGAGAATTTTTTTCTATGGAGTTCTTTCCACCACAGAATTCCTCCATTTCGCTTTCCTTGGGATAACAATCCCCCCCCCCCCCCACCCAAACTTCCTTTGAATTTAGCCTTAATTCAAAAAATTTGTCAAACGGGTCACCTTCCCATTCACATAAAAGGATGGAGGCTCCAAGAATCCTGATTTGGCCCTGGCATGCAACATTTCAAATGCCCTCGCATACACACTCCGAATATGAAATGTCCTAGTTGTAGCTCAAATAGCAGGCTATAAAAAGGATAGGAGGCTCAAGCACTCCCCGACATGCGCATTTCAAGGGCCCTCGCATACACTATCTGAATATGGAATATCTTAGTCGTATCTCAAATAGCCTAGAAAAAGGATGAGGGGCTCCGGGAACCTCCTATACGGTCCTGACATGCGGCATTTCAAGTGCCCTCAAGTACACTCTCTGAATATGGAATATCGTAGTCGTAGCTCAAATAGCAGCCTAGAAAAAGGATGGGGAATCCGGACCCCTTTTCCGATACATCCTTGACTGTTGGTGATAACTTCGAACTAAGACCACGATCTGATGATTGCAAACTATGAACGAAGACCGGTGACTGCAAACCAAGATCGTGAACAGCGAACGAAAACCACGACCCATGGACGATGATGACGAACTACAAACGAAGAATGGTGACCGCAAACGGCGAATTAGATCCAGGGGTGGTTTAAGTCCAAACCAGATTCCCTGAACATACCAGAAAATTCCCTGAAAAGTTACATAATATTTTTAGTAAAGATGCTGATTTCCAAATAAACATAAGAAATTATAGGAAACAAAATGAAATTTTTGTAATTAAAAAAAAAAAAAAATCCCACAAAAGGCAAGTTGAAATTCCGAATATAATCACCCTGTAGATAAAGAATCAGAACGCATGATCACTCTAACTAACGCATGATGAAGGCCAAGAATGGTAGTAAAAATCTGTATGAACGGGTCATTTTTGTGAATAGTTCAAAAAGACCCGTTCATTCACGACCGACCTATCTCTACCCTAAAAAGCTGAGCCTGCGTAGATCACGAAGGGCTCCAGGGGGAAATCGTCTTGGGAAGAAAAAGGCAAAATGAGCATTTTTCTTTGGAGATCGTCGTAAATATAAGCACGTTTTAAGAACTGGAAATGATAGAAAAAAAATAATGATAGTAATAAAAAATCAGCACTTTTTACGGGCCTTAGAAACCAAAATAAAAAATCAGCACATTCTAAGGTTTTAAGCACAAAAATAAATTTGGATTACCGACACGAAAATAACAATTTACATTTGTTTCCATAATGTGTGAATGACCTTCTGTATGTTATTCATTTCATTTTCACATGTTATTGAAATACAATTATTGTGTATTAACTCTTACCTTGATGATAGTAAGTAGGTTCAAAAATGTGCAAATTACCTGCAGTTTAGTGCCATTTTCTCCCCTAATGGTTTAAGCATGAGCTTCATTCACTTCAGAAATCAAATCCCCCCCAGTATTTTTTTCCATACAAAGCTCTAAACACCACCAGTTTAATTTGAACCACCCTGTGGGTGTGTATATATACACTCTTGTCCAAAAGTTAAGCGTAATTGGTAACAAGGGGACAAAATCCTGAATAAATCATGTGACTAAGAGCAAAACATTGTGCACATGCAAAATATTTAGTCAACGGGCCGACATGTCCGAAACTACTCCGTACATGTCGGAATGATATAAGTAGTGGTCTCAAGCTGCCTGCCACAGTCAGGCAGGTTTTTGCAACCATGGTGATATGGAGCATTGTTAATATCGGTAAAATAGACTAATTATATTACAAAGACGTCACCTGGGTACGTTTTTGAAAGGAAGAATTCAGATGATTCCAAACTGAAGAGTCTAGAATTCTGAATGTGCCTCAATGTGTAAATTGACGGTGGCAAAGGTTTCAAAGTACTGGAGATGTTACTTGATGACCGGTACAAGGTCTGCCAAGAGTAATAACCACTTGGCAAGATCAATGTTTGACAGTAATTGTGCAACATCAGAGAGAACGCTCTGCCAGATAACTGGGTTCAATGCTGACAGCCACCACAGTAGTAAGAGTTTCGAAACAAACTGTTTACAGGAGACTAAGACACGATTGCTATGCCAGACAATTATTGGTTTGCATCTCCCTTCATGTCTGCACAAAAACATGCATTCTTACAGTGGAGTTTAGAACATTAGCAGAATAGTCGGAAATAGTGGGGTACTGTTATGATTAATGCGAGTCTAGATTTAGTCTGCAAACTGATTCTCATCATACAATACCGAAAGAATGTGGAACTCGTTTCCACCCAGGAAATATCACAGAAAGACATCATTTTCCTTCAGTGGAAGTCACAGTATGGCCAGGCATCAGCACGGATGGGCACGAAAGCAAGGGCGTTCCAGAAGACAGCTACTAGGGGAGGGTAGTAGGGCTCTCACCAGAGGAATTTTGTTTCTAATCAAGAAGTTTAGGTGTTTTATATTACTACCTTCTTTCATACCAGGGTTGTCCAATATAATGCCTGTCTACGACTGTTTGAACAAAAACCTAACAAAAATTTTAGATTTTCACAGGAAATAAGGAAAGGTCGTACAACTCTATACCGGCGCACAAAGGAATAACTAAAAGACTTAAAGGACACTGTTAAGTGTTAGGTTCCCCCCTTTTTTTAAGAAACCGCTGGCTTATAAGATCCGTGAAAATTCTTTAAGTGGCCCGCTACCCAAAAAGGTTGGACAACCCTGCTTTATACTCACCAAAATATTTAATTTACGACAATGAATTAAAGCTGGGCTTTTCTTTAATTAAACTATATGGTTTAAGGCATATTATAGTCAAGTATGACAGAAGGATAACCTAGTAAAGGAGACATATACAATAACCAAAATCATAATTTACAATGTAATTAATAGAACAAGTTTGACTACAACTTTTTTGTAGTTTAAATTTATTTTACTTTTTTATAACAAGCAACTTTTTAAAAAACTTGACGTTTATAGTGCAAAGTCGAGCCATCTTGGTTTCTTTGAAAATTTGTCAATCACTTTATTTACATCAATATGAATGTCTCTGTGGGTGTGTATTAAAAGTCTCTTCTGTCATCCGCGTTCGAAGCCAAGTTTGACGGCGCTTCAAGGATAAAAAACTACGTTCTGCTGAAGCAAGACTTACTGAAAACTTAGTTTGAAAAGCGAGTAGCTTGTAGATTCATGGAAAAACATGTGGATAGCATTTCTCAAAGACGTGGGGACTTAGATACAAGACTTATTACAGATGTAACAAACAATACATAAAATATTCGCCTTTATTTTTTTTTCCCTATTTAACCCCTGAAGGACGCCCCTGCAACCCTCGCTGGATTAGCCAGTGCTGTACAGACCTCCACATCTTTAACATGAGGTCTGTTACTGCTCATAGATACAAATTCCTTGCCCGTTCATTCACCTGTTTTGAAGGTGCTGTCGGCCTAGGATTAATTTTCATGAATGATAATGTGCCTCGTTCCCATGCAGCCTTGATTGACGACTCCCTTCAAAGATGATACCCAGCACATGCAGTGGCTTTCTAACTCTCCTGATCTTAATCCTATAGAGCATGTATGGAATATACTTGGAAGACGATTTGCAGCCCTTCAGCACACACCAAGCTCATTTCCAGAATTGAGAGAGCTCTCTGTGAGTGTTGGAACTCTTTAAGCACACAATTCATCAATACCCTCATCGAAATTATAGGAAATCATTATGCAGCATGTGTAATAATAATTATTTTTCAGTAAAGTTGAAACTAGTAATATGCCCCCCACCCCCACCTTTTTTCAAATTTTTCATTTGGATAATTAAAAGTCAATATTATATATTTTTGTTTTTCATTGTTTTATTCTTCTGTAACCTTACTACACCTGAATACCACGTTTCTTCCCACTCCGATTTATAATTCCTTAAATATTCACATAAACAGAAATCATGCTTAACTTTTGGACATTAAGTGTGTGTGGTTTGTAAAAAGGTTGCTGGTATCTAACTGGAAGGAGACCCACATGTCAAATGTATGTGTAGAACCAGGGCCTGCTCACTGCTAAGGCGTCTGAAGCCTGGGCTTTGGGCCCTGCAATTTTAGGGGCCCCAAAAAAAGACAAAGTATTTCATTTTTATATATAAATTTTTTACTTTTACCCAATCTTTTCCTAAAAAATAAAAGAAGTTACAGTGCAATAGCATTGCGAATTTGTTATTATAGTGTTACCTCCCAATAGCGGATACCCACGGAACAAGATATTTTGTCACTCAAATAGAGGTGTCCATTCTTCGGAGGTACATGTGTTGATATATACATATGCTACAGATCAGAGGAATCGTCCCTTATTTGGATCCCTTTCAAGAGGTAACACTGTATTTACCTATCCAACTTATGATGGGACCAATTTTGCAATATCCCTTCGAAATGGGCTCAGCTGTCTACTGAGAGAATTTCGCAATTTTCGTGAGCACAAAGGCCTCAAATATGTGCCAGGCCTAGGGCCCCCGAAAAGGCATGATCGGGCCCCATGTAGAACTGACCAGGCATTTAATGTCCTACCCTACCTTTGAATGGTATGGGCCAGGTGCTATGTTTATGAGACAAATTTATATTTGCATTATGAATAGAAAGGCGGAAGGGGAGGGTTAATTTACCAACCCGTCTAGCAGGTGTGGTGGATTGATGCTGAATTCCTCCAATATTCAATTACACCAAAAACTATGCCTTCTGGTCTCCGAGTGCTGGACTACTCCTGGTCAAGGCAGCTTTTAACGTGATATGAAAGCAGGGGATGCTAAGAAGCACTGGAATGACCCAAGCTGCCATTTGTTACTGATCTTGACTACATATAATGGACAACCCCTTGCTTCTGAAGCAAGATTTCAGGAATTGGAAGACGAACTTGGGAATGTCAAATGCAAAATTATAGGACTCAGTGTAGTCGGAAAATTAAGTGAAAAGTAGAAGAACTTAAAAGTAGACATTTGTTTTATAATAGAGGAACAGAAACTGGAAGAACAAGTACTGTTGGCTACTTAATCAACAAAAGAATTACAGACTACCTTCTAGTAGTCGAAAGTACATCACATCGAGTAGCAAGTCTTTTATTTAACTAACCTATGATACCAACTTCAATTAGCACAAGCATATACATCAACACCAAGCCATACAAACGAAGAGGTCAAAGATATTTATGAGGAAACCAAACAGTTAAACACCAAGAAGAAACAATATATCAAGCTTATCATGGGGATTTTAATGCAAGAATCGGACAGCATGAACAATGAGAAACATATGGTTGCTACTATGAATAGTAGGTTTCGGAATTATGAGAGGGACACTGCATACAGTTTCTACACTATCTAAACTCTATTAATACACATCCTGAGTTTTTTTATTTTGCCTTAAGAAAACATGACAGTAAGCAAAAATTGAGTTTTCCCACATATAAATTTCATAAGATATACTTCCCTCGTTTGAAAAAATATTAAAATAACATACAAAAATGGTAAAAAATATTTTAAAAAAATGGAAAGTTTCAAAACTCTGAAAACATTTATCATAAAAAAAATAATTTCAAATACCTTTCAGAATAACTTTTTATATATTCATATTGTCACCAACTATAGCACTAAATCAAAAGGAAGCAGTTCAGGAATATCTGTTTCTAAAAACAGTATACAAACTATTAAGAAAACATTTGGAATGAAATAAAATTTGCAGATATATAAGAAATGCTCACTTCCAATATATTTGCTACAATCTATTTCAAATTTAAAATCAAGTCAATTCATTGGAAATTGAAAGTTATCATTAACAAAGAATGCAGTAACATACAGACTAACTCTTCAGCAATGAAGTTGTAAGAAAATTGATGCTTGGAAAATGCAATACAAGAGATGCAAGTAAAACTAAAAATTATTTACCAATAACAAATGAGCATAGAAGAAAGCGATTTATTAGTGAACATAAATCATGAAGTTTAATATCGCCTGAGGTATACAATGATTTGTAGGCAGTACTACAAAATATGAACACATGTCTCAGTTTGAAATGCTGTACAGCCAAACACTTGGCACAGGTTAAAAGTTAAAGTATTTTCCCTCCCGTGAGGGGAGAAAGTAATAATTGCCAAATATGGTCAACACAAGAAAGCCCGGGCTTAGATTTTTGTGGAGTTTCGTGGGGGAATTTATTATACTATAAAAAAATTCTCGCCTTAATGATACTCACAGCTCAACCAGAGCTTATAATTTTGAGAAAAGACGCTTCTCATCCTGATTCAACCAGGGTCCCCTCCGCTTAGCCCCGGGAGTGTCTTGACCGATCAATGAGGACAGGAAAACAACGCCTTTCTCTGTATGTAAAGATAAAAGTTAAGGTATTATTACCTCCGTGAGAGATAATGTTACCACAAAATATGGTCAACACAAGAAAGCCTCCGCCAGATTTTGTGAGTTTGTATTATACTCATAATTTTTTTATTTTTTCCCTGTGGAGGGTGGGTTAAATACCTAACATCTTTACATATGGAGAAAGGGAGCGTTGTTTCCTGTCCTCACCGCTTTAGCTGGGTCCGGGCACACTCCCGAAAGAACGGAGGGACCCGGTTTGAATCCAGGGTGGGAAGCCCTTTTCTCCAAATTACATAAGCTCTAGTTTGAGCTTTCGTAATTAATAATGGGCAAAAAAAAAAAAAAAAAAATTATAGCATACTTGGCACAGTGGTGTATAGGTAGCCAAATTCAGTTTCAAATATACTTAAGTTTTCCAGATAAAATTTTAATCGATTTCCAGTCGCTACAATTATAGTAAACAATATATTACAATGCATTAAAAGATACAAGTGCTGAATATTGTAATATTTAATATATTGTGCTTATGTACTAAAATACTGAATATACCTAAAAATTTTTGACTATATAAATATGAGGGGGTCAAATTGATTCCTACTGCAGTTGTCGGCACAGTTCATGCGAAATAAGGAAAAAATTTGAAAGGTCTAAGACAGTAATAGTTATTATATTTGAAGTAATTATGGGAAAAAAATGCTGGAGGATAATCAGAAAACTGACAATTTGTGACAAATAACTGTTGAGATTAATGTTTTCTGTAAATTATGCCACAAATGAAATTCATGCAGAAATGAATCTACTAGTAGCAAAACAATATGCAATGTAAGAACTTGCAGGTATTGAAAAATGAGATGGTCCACTTTTCAAGTTACACTACGCCACTAATATATACAGGGTGCCCAATAAAGTCCTTTCTCACACTTTCTTTCTTCTGAACGCCGACAGGAAGTTACGAAAGTAGTGTTTTGGTAAAGTGACTATGCACTACAAGATGAAACCATGTGCAGCGATTCTGTTGGCAAAATTCATAAGTTATTAAACGTAAACTGGAAAATAAAGGAGACACAGAAAAAATGTCAATGACAAATTTATTCGGCATCATTTAGTTAGTATGACATGTTATGCACACAGATTGCTTAATTTCAAGGCAGCATCCTCTGCGGCCCCAAGAGGGTACAGCCTTATTTTGAGTCTATCACTTGTACACAAAATGTTATTCTAGACCAACAACTTTTGTAACTTACATTTTTCCTGTATCTTGCTTAGTTCTAAAGTTACATCTGCAGTTTTCATATTAATGATCAAATTCACATGCATATGTAAATGTCAATAGTGACATAACAGGTGGTCAGTGGGACAAATACCAAGGCTGGGCAAGTGAATGTAATTCAACAAACACGTCACAAACTACAATGGCACACTACTTGAACGCTGAGTATTGAGATGTGGGGAGCCCCATGCTTATTCAGGATTTTCCACACATGCTGTGCTGTTAATCCACGAACTTTGGCAACTGCTCTGATACTAGTGTGAGGATTAACACGGACATATGCCAGGATAGCCTCAAGATACACTCGGAACACCCAAACTCTCATGTCTGTTGGATCACAAATATACGTGTATGCTTCCAATCAGTGGCAAACACATTTATCGATAGTCCATAGATATATTGTTACCCCCTTCTCAGGGATAACACAATTGCCAAATAATGGTCAACACACAAAGCCACCGGGGCGAGTTTTTTGTGATTTCTCGTGGAGGGGGAATTTATTATACGCAATAATTTTCCATAAGCACATATAAGCTCCAGCTAGAGCTTTTTCAGATATAGGAGAAAAAGAGATGCCGTCCCTACCCTAGAGTCAAACTAGGATCCCTCAGTTGAGCTCGGATAATCTTGACCGCTAGACCAACGAGGAGAGGAACAACATCCTCTTTCTCCATATAAAAGAATGTAAGATATTATTACCCTTTCCAGGATAACACAATTGCCAAATAATGGTCAACACACAAAGCCACCAAGGCAAGTTTTTTGTGAGCTCTGAGAAGGGTAATGATATCTTACATACGGAGAAAGGGAGTGTTGTTCCTGTCCTTGATGGCCTAGTTCAGTGGTTCTCAACCTGAGGGTCGCACACAGGTTTCTGGATGGTCGCCACAACTATTTTTAGTTGCAATTATTTTTGTAAGGAATTTTATACCAAATGTTTCCAACGCTTTTACAACAACATGGCTACACACATTGCAATATTTTACTAATGGTTGTTAACTTTATATCTATAATATATATATATAAAATATTTAGTAATATATTTTTATATTTAATGTGTTTTCTTTACTCTGTTAAAAATGCTTTTATTATGCAAATGTGGCGGCGGCAGACAGAGGGGTCACAGATCTTTTGGTTGGGAACCATTGGTCTAGTGGTTAAGGCATTCCAGGCTCAACGGAGAGACCCTAATTTGACTCTATGTCGGTGACCATGTCTCCTTTTCTCCAATACCTAAAAAGCTCTAGTTTGAGCTCAAATGTGGGCATTGAAATTAACTATAATAAATTCCATACAAATCACTACAAAATCTCCTACCGGTGGCTTTATGTATCGACCATTATTTGGCAATTGTGTCAGCCCTGAGAACGGCAATAACAGCCCACACATTATTACTAATATATGTTATGAAATATATTAAGTGCCATTAAGATTAAAAAATTAAGTTCTTATTGAGTAGTATTCCTTCATAAATTAATAATTTCATGTATAATTCCTAGTGTTGTATAATGTGTAATGTTCCCAGAAAAAAATATATACCTTTCGATCTCATAACATCTCCAACTTGATATGTTACAACACTTTCTGCATTAAGACCTAAATTGGAAATTGGATCCACTCGTAAGACATATTCCTGAAAATGCAGGGGATTGAATTATACACATGAAAAAGAATTTTAAATCTCATTTATTAAACAGCAAACTTTTTCAAACAAAACATAACTTAAAAACTATAAAAGTTGGCTTACTTTAAATGCCCTTTTAACAAGATTATCCAAGAGGTCCCATTGTGTCTTTGATGTTATACAAATGTTTCCAATCGACACTTCTGAAGATTGCTATGGAGAAAGATTACTAGATCACTAAATGTAACAGTAAACAAAAACTATCCTAAAACAGAAAGTTAAAAGTATATGGATAACCATATGATCCAAAATCTATCACCACTATTTCCTCTCAATAATTTACTTCAACACACATTAATTTGCACGTTAGTTTTAGAATAAATGTGAATTATAATGTATAAGCATCTTTCAACCAAAAAACGCAGTTTGTACAAATATACAATCAAATGGAAAATAAAGAACACTCCTGTAATTCTAGAGACTAGTCTCACTGGTACACACATTTACATACACTGTAGTTTGGGGGGAAGTGTGTGAGGTGGAGGGCATGCACCCCAAAGAACATGTTTTATCCCTATGAAACTTAACATGTACAATAACAGAACTATACGAAGACATGTGGAGGAATGATAAATACTCATGTAACTGAACATTTCCTTAGAGTAGAGTGAACATTTAACATGAGTGAGCAGAGAAATAAGGACGATGCAATGGGTGACAGAATAGTAGGGTAACAAAAAGCAGACCAAACTCAGATATAACCTTCTCAGGACTAATGGTGTCACAAAGTACAATCTTCAGGTTATGTAGGTTTCTAGAGATAGGACAGTCACTATAGTTACAGGATGTCTGCATTGACAAACGAGGGCAAATATCTGGCCATAATGGCATGACATAACTAAAAAATACTGTGATGGCTTTCAGAAAACGTCTCAGCAGCTATGCAGATGCAGGATACACAGAAAAAACCAACAAGTGCTGGATACATACTGAAATCTAACGTGGATTATTAACATGGTAGCCAAGTGCATTATATGTTGTTTTTCTTACAATGTAAAGGAAATTTAATGGAGTATGTATGTTAGTTTCTGAAGTGGGTAGTTAAACTATAGGTAATGAAAGCATTATCCATTGCAATGTCAATCAAAAAACGGTCAGTAGTGCCACCATTTCCTTGATTTTTTAGCTGTTGAATAATAGTTCCTCCTCTGATCACATAAGTCAACACCGCCCATATATTTGTTATATTCGGCTATTGAAAGTGGACATGAAACTGCATATTTCTTGGCATCTTTTCATTGATTTCTGTTACGGTTTGATTTGGAAAGCTACTAGACAATAATGCAATCTGCTTTTATCTAACCATACACTGCATAATATGTTTGGATATTCCACACATTGAAAAATAACACTCTCCTTTTTTCTTTCTAAATCCAAATTTTATCTTGTTATTACTGATGTGCTACAGGCATACTGCCCAGCTTTTAGTATAAATCCTTCAACAAATTAACACTGCTAAAAAAGCTATCGAAAAAAACCTTTTTTTATCGAAAAAAACCTTTTTTTTTTCATGTAGGCAGTGAGATAATGCAGTGCTTTCATTTTCTACAGTACTACTGGAGTAATGCTCATAGTTTTAATATGGTAGGTTACTTGTTTTCTGTGTAAAAATACAATCGGGGATGAATGGCTGGATGGAATTCAAATTACATTATTATTTTTGTGAGCTGTGTATAGCTTTGTATTTCAGATAGATTGCTGATTGTATTAGCAACCCATATACACAAATATCTCATACAGAGAATTAGAACATAAATATATTGGAATAAAAACTGTCTTACGCAACTGAAATTATATGTAAGTACGAAAATATTATGTATTAAATATTTGCACAAGATTCCAAACAATAACTTTACCATATTTTTGTAAAGTGAAATATCACCATGGCAACCTAAAAAAACAGACACAATCGCTAACTTTCCATCAGGATCAGGCCTCGTTTCATTTAAGTACATGTCAGCTATATTTGGAATAGCAAAAAAAAAAAAAAAATTATACATATATATTTGAATAATAATTATATATACGTTCTATTGGTAATCATGTACTTTATAGAACAGTACTGCATACATAATTTCTCACTTTTTATTAAACAAATCATAAATTACATACAGAAAAAACTACATTCTAATAACAGTTCCTGAACAATTATCATAATAAACCTTCATCCACCCATCTAGTATGAGGACCTTTTCTAGGTCTTCGGTGGTCTCTTGGAATCCAGTTGAGAATTTCAGATGTCCGTCGTTGATCATTTCTTTTTGCGAAATGCCCAGCCCATCGCCATTTCAGCCTTTTCACTTTAACAATGATGTCCTTTACCCCTTTTTGCTCTTTCACCCAAGTGATTCTTTTTCAATCTCTCCTAGATATTCCAAGCATGCACCTCTCCAGGCTCCTTTGAGTTATTTGTAACTTCATATTACTACAATTGTTAAGACTCCATGTCTCTTATAAAAGACAACACAGTGGCCATTCATCTTCACTGAATGATTGAACCTAGCGATATCTGAGTAGAAGCAAATAAACAATACTGCTTGAACCGACTGCCACATTCAATGAGGAGAGCACTACAAGAGTGTCTCTGAGGTCCATGCAGCAGAAGACTGACTCTAGTGCCTTTGCTCACAACAGAGCATTGGAGTCAATGACTCTCCTAGGCTCGAGATCACATGCATTGGTCACTAGATGAATGGAAAAAGGTATTGTTGTCCGATGAACCATGTTTCCAGTTGCTACAAGCTGAAGATCAAGTTCGAGTGTGGTGCAAACCCCATGAGGCTATAAATCCAACTTGGCAATAAGGCATTCTGACAGCTGGTGGTCATTCCATAATGGTGTAGAGAAGTTTCCTTGGCATAGATTGGGTTTTCTGGTCAAAGTGAACTAGTCATTGATAGGAAATCACTACGTTCAGCTACCTGGCGATTATTTGCAGCCTGTTTACAGACTTCATCTACCCAAATGACAATGGGATGTTCCAGGATGATAATGCTGTGTATGTGTCATAGGGCCCACATTGTTCCATAACTGGTTTGAGGAGTATTCAGGACAGTTTCAGTATACAATTTGGCCACCTAAATTGCCAGACGTAAACCCCATGGAGCAGGGATATGAGCAAAAGAACCACTCGTGCACATGATTTAGCACCTACCACAACCACAGAATTATGGGTGGCTACAGAGACAGCTTGGTTGAACATCTCTCCTGATGACTATAGCCAACTAGTTACATCCACTCCATGTCTAGTTGCTACCCTTCAGCAAGCTCAAGTTGGTCCTTCACAATATTAGAGGTATCCTATGACTTTGGGCACTTTGGTGCGAGTGTGTATGTATATCTATCTATACACACACACAGGGTGCATCAGAAGTTCATAAAAACGTTAAAAAAATCATCAAAAAAGAACAAATAATAATAATAGTGAGTGGTTTACATGAAAGAGTTCCTAGGAAAATCAGACTTTTTTTTAGTAGGAAAAAAATGTCACCTGTAAGTGGTGCTGACACACAAGATATTCAGTGGTGGTATGGAAATCAGGTTTGCAATAAAAGACCTGGATACATGTGGAAATTTGATTCAATTCCGGCAGTACTGCATAATTGGAGAATGTTACTACCAAATTAAGCATTACTGGTGAAGCTCTTCTACCCGTATGGTGAATCAGCAACAACTGCATTATGAGAATTCCGCATGGCAAAACAACTGAAGACTGGAAATGATTCCGTGTCAAATGCTAGGATACTGAAGCTTGTTAAACGGTTTGAAAAAACACGCTGTTTAGAGGATTGGCCATGAAGTGGAAGACCCTCATTGGTGGAGGGCTGCGTCATTGCCATGGAAACTGTTGTAACAGGGTATGGTGCCAGAATCGTCAATGGGGTACAGCAATGCTCGTGAAGTTGAAAAGATATTGGGTGTACCCGAGTCACCCATCAATTCGATGTATCCTACATGAGATATTGTATATTCATGCAGCTGTAGCAACCACCATAGTCACGTTCAGGTAGGAGACTTGCGCGTCTTATCCACAAGGTAAAGGTCCTGGTTGAAACAGAATGGAGAAGGAATCAGTGGACGAAAACTGTAGCTGGTCACTTCGAGCGTGATAGTCAGACTGTAAACATGTTAGCGAGAATGCTGGTGCTGTAGTTTATTCATCATGAAAATATATTTTAACAGTTAATGTTACAAATAAATGTGTTAAGTATTAATTAGTGTCATTCAGTGTGATCAATGTACATATCTGTAAATATCATTTAGTAACACGCACATGCCACCGCCAAATTGGTTACTTGGGACATGAATCAAGAAGCTGAATGGATGCTCAATCCTTATGCATCTATGCCGGAAATAGCGAAAATTGATTATTTCATGTATGTAAAGTACAAAAAGTGAGTACGTTTCTCAAAAACCTTAGCATTTTCTTCCTGGTGTTACAATTATGGCGGAAGGTGATGGCAACGTAACTATTGCATGTGTTTCCGTAAAAGCACCCCCATTCTGGCATGCAAATCCAGAGATATGGTTCTGCCTATATCTTGCTGGTAAGTCCACAGCATCGAAATACCTTGTAGACACGGGAGCCGACATCTCAGTTATCCCATGCCTCGCCGTGGAACACAATTGCCAACCAGGACCTCTTCAGCTGTTTGCGGCAAATGGTACGTCTATCCTAACCTTCGGACAGAAGCTGCAAAAACTGGATTTGGGTTTGCGCAGAGAGTTCCATTGGCCATTCATCATAGCTTTGGTGGCACAACCAATTATAGGAGCCGATTTCTTGCATTATTTTGGACTGTGGGTTGACATTACAAAGGGTTGTTTGATAGATCCACTCACTCAACTACAGTCAAAAGGAACTGTGACCGTAACAACAAACTTGTATCAAGTCAGTCAGCAGGAATACAAAATTCCACAGACTGCTTGCTGAATTTCCTTCTCTCATGGAAGCAGGTCTTATACCTCACTATACGTCATCGTACCAAACACAACGTCAAACACGTAATTCAAACCAGTGGACCACCTGTGTTTTCCAGACCTCACAGACTGCCAGCAGATAAGCTTAAGGCAGCGAAACAAGAGTTTGAATATCTTGTGGCAACCAGAGTCTGCAGACCACCAAAAAGCTGTTGGGTATCTCCACTGCACATGGTAGTCAAAAGTAATGGTGACTGGCACCCATGTGGTGACTTCAAAAAATTGAATAGTGTAACAATCTCGGATCGTTATCCAGCGCCACACATTCAGGATTGTTTGCTGGTGTTGGAAGGTAAGCAAATTTTTTCTACCATCGATTTGGAAAAAGCATACTACCAAATCCCTATCAAAAAGGATGATATTCCGAAGAGAGTGGTAACAACACCATTCGGACTGATCGAATTCATATGTGCATGCCGTTTGGTTTGGCCAATGCAGCATCAACATTTCAACGTTTTGTTCACCACATTCTGAGAGGAATGGATTTTTGTGTTCCGTGTTTCGATGATGTTTTGGTAGCCTCGGAAGATGACACCCAGCATATTCAACATCTCAAACAAGTGTTCCAACATTTTGATGAATATGGTGTTATCCTAAATGCTTCAAAGTGTGTCCTGGGGGAAACTTCAATCAGATTCCTAGGACATATTACTACTACAGATGGCATTACTCCTGTGACAGAAAAAGTGTCTGCAACCGTTAAGTTCCCTAAGCCAGAAACGGTGAAGGAACTACGTCAATTTCTTGATATAAATAATTTTTACAGACGGTTTGGCCGCAAGATACCGGGTGTTGTCTTGCTAGTAAATCAAGCTATTTCCTGCCATTTCATGTGCAATGGCTAGAAGGCTAGCTTCTAAGACTTCTTTGTACACTAAGGCATTCTATTCTGGATAACTGCAATAGAGCCAACACCGCTGTTGCCAAAGCAGGCCGGAACAAATGCTAATTCTCCTGCACTTTAGCTTGTTCAGGATATTTTTTTGTTTTTTCTATTACAGATTAACAACCATCCACGTTAAATTTCTTCTTATCTGAAAAAATGACCTTGATCCATTTATCAATTGTAATAGCTTTCTTTCCAAACTTGTATTGCTGCACAATATGTTCTTACTTAAGTGCAGATTTTCTCAGTGCCTTCAAGTATTGCAAGTTTTTACACTTCTTTAAAAAACACAATGTTTGTTCTGTTACTGGCAGAATAATTTCTGATTTCTGAGTGATTCCCCCCCCCCCCCCCCCACCCTCCACACGAATAATTTCCAGTTGATCTCACAATAGTTCTTTTCTCTCCTGAATTGTCAGTTTTCTGATCACCCTGCGATTTTTTTGCCATAGTTATCATTCAAAGGTAGTAACTAGTAATTACTCGCCGACTTTTAATCAGCCCAATATTTCACATGAACTGTACTTCAGCTGAAGTAGGAATTGGTTGGACCCTCATATTCAGAAAGCAAATGTTTTTTAGGCATGAGTCAATATTATAGTACATATTTATCACGGTATCACAAAGAAATATGACTATAATTTATTACACTCCTATACAATGAAACTTAATACACTGACCTAACATTTTTTTTTTTATATTTTTTATGATGCAATTGCTGGATTTTTGTTTTTATCCTCGTTGCCATCTTCGTTATGTCACATTCTCCATTACATCACATGTTTTACGCCAATTCCATTCCCTTATGCTTCAAACTGTTACACCAATTACAACTTTTCAATATTAACTTCGGTATATTGTATATATATATATATAAATTTTAAAATCCTATAAAATTGATGTATAAATTAAAGATGCGCTTTTATATACGTCTCTAATTTCACCACTGATATCTTTGGACGCAGTTGCAATACAATTACATAACCAAGTGTAATTGAAAAAGAGCAAGATTTGTACATTAAGAGCAGTTATAAAACCAGTCACACCAGGACCACTTGCAGAACACAACTATATCAAAGCTGTTTGGAGTAAATTATATGTTTGCTTTTGTCTGCATTTTTTAATGCATGAAGAACATCAAGGTGATGCTTCACCTGGACCTACAATTTTCCGATGAGAATCCGAACCTCTGTTGTCTAGAAAACCGAACCCTGAATTATGAAAATAGCATACATTTTATGATACCACTAGAATTGAGCCTAAGTTAATGAAACAATAAATGAATGCATTACAACTGTCACCATAGGGCAATTTTATATTTTATTTTTTACATTAATACTAATATATTCATAGTATTGTGATTTTGGTTAAAAAAAGATGCAGTGAGAACAATGAATTGAAGAAATTGAAACTTACAATTAAGTGAACCAGTTTGTTCTGATGCACTTAGACATCTTTCCACACTCTCTAAGCTTGTGCGATGAGGTAAGGAACTTTGAGAAGACGTAAGAGATTTTGTTGACACTAGTCTTTGCAATCTGTCATTATCGTGTTTTAGACTAGCCATTTCACTCTAGTGAACA
>QLNU02015360.1:259352101-259377876 GCA_006491805.2 Dysdera silvatica | reverse complement strand
GATCTGCTTTCCCGCTACGGGCTACGACTCAATCTTCTTCTTTCGCTTTGCCATTTCCCATGTTATATGGGGTCGGCGTTATGGTCCTTTAATCTTCTCTTCCACAATCTTCTATCCAATGCCTCTTCTCTACTCCATCCATACTCTTCCAGATCTTCCGTCACTTTATCCTTCCATCTCAGCCGTGGTCTTCCCCTCTTCCTCTTACCCATTACCACCCGCCTATCCATTACCTTTCCCACATATTCCTCATTTCTCCGCTCCATATGCCCAAGCCATCTTAACCTATGTTCTTGTATTTTTCTTCCTATGGGTCCAACCTTGACCGTACCTCTAATTAGGTTATTCCTTATTTTATCCCTCCTTGTAACACCATTCATCCACCTCAACATTCTCATCTCAGCCACTTCCATCTTCCTTTCATGCGCTCTTGTAATTGGCCAAGTCTCTGCCCCGTATAACATTGCAGGTCTGACTACAGTTTTGTACAATTTTCCTTTCATCCTACTACTTACTTTCCTATCACAGAGCACTCCACTCGTACTGTCCAAGCTTAGTGACCCAGACTAGTGACTCTATTGCATTACAAATCCATCTATAAAAAGCCTGTTCAACTTAACCTGACAGTGGAAGGAAGGCTACAGCTGACCGCATTGCAACAAGGAAACCCTGTTTTTCAAGTATTCATGCGCGCTTTCTCATCCCCGCCCCCACTTATAGTCTTTGACCAATAATCAGATTTGGCAATTTCTCGCCGTTTCTCAGTGGTTTTTTTTGTGTTTTTTTAATAATTCTCACAAGTGAACTTTCCCAAAGGGTTAGATCGTTTTTAACTAAAAATTAAAACATTATTCAATTTTTTTACATTAAATTCAAAAATTTAAAATGCACAATCCCGGATTTTTTTGAAAAAATGGATTGAAAGAGAAGTGGGTGTGGTTGCCTTCCATAGATAAATTTAAACCGGAGGGAAGGGCGGTCATTGAAATATGAGAATTGCCGATGGGAGTAGTCTTCTGTAAGATGCTTGCAACGGGTGGAAAGGGTCATTAAAAGCAGACAATTGTGGATGGGAGGGGGGTGATAAAAATGTGTAAAATTTTGCGGACGTAATGTATGGACGAACCCTAAGTGGAAGTTGTCTCTCCCTCTATAAGCTACGCCATAGAAAACGGCCCTAGGCATGCGTTGTGTATGTGGAGTAATAATGTTTATTGTTATTAATGCTATTTTTATTTTATGGCCCTGAAATGGGCCTTTATTTATTTTTATAATCAAAATTATTCTATCACACTAAGGTTATCGTCTGAATAATCTGAAGTGTCGGAGCCGCCAATTGCAAAAATTACAGGTTCGACAATATTTTCCGTAAGGGCATCCAATTCCCACATTTGAGTTTTAGTTTTCATTACGTGATCGATGCAATTCCTCCAAGCATGCTGTGTGACTCTATCGATGCCTTCGAGTGTCAGTTTCGAAACTTGATTCTTTTTAAACGTTTGGTTTTGACCAGCAACGTAGCCCTTCACTTGACTACAAACCAATTCAATAGGATTAAGCTTACAGTGATAGGGGAGTATGCGGAGGACAGTGTGGGGCCCATTTTCAGCAACTATTTCGTCAATGCGATAACTCGCGTAATTCTTACAGACGTCGTTTACTACATGTAAAAGTACGGCCTTCAACATAACACAACTCGGTGGAATGTTTTTGGTTGTCAACCAAGCTTGAATATCGACATTCCATGCAGATGTCGATGGAATAGTTTCAACCAATACGCTATGATATGAGGCGTTATCGAATACAATGACGCTATTCGACTTCACGTTGGCGAGAAATTTCTTCCTAAACCAATCCACATAATATTCCCCATTCATCTTCCCATGGTAATTGCCTTTTTTCTTGCAAGCTAAAAACGTATCACAAGCACCATCTATAAAACCTTCTTCGTTTCCAGTATAAACCAAGATATTTCTGAACCCTTTTCCGGATGAAGCCTGCTGAAAGGCCGTCCAAAAACGCCTGTTTCGCCGACTTGACGGTGAAATTGACTCATACTTTCATTTCGGTATGGCCAAAATTTCATCGGTGTAAACGATGGGTCGACCTTCAGAACAAAAGCGTTTAATGTCTCACAAATAGTGACGACGCCAACACTGAACATCATCGCGTTCTATCAGTACAGACTCCCGTTTTCGTTTAGTAAAACTGAAACCCAAATCTATCAGATGTTTTGCTGTACTAATACTGACGTTTGGCAAGTCATCATCCGTCATTAATTGCAGCCATAACTTTTAGGTTTGTAGGAATTTCGTTCCTGAAAAAGAAAGCGTGAACTTTTCTCCGTACTGCCGATAATATAAATTCATCGTAAATTTTTATCCTCGTATGCATTGTTGCTTTTAGTGGGCATTTTTCCCTGGAGTTGAAAACTTCCCTTTATCTTTTAATTCAGTTTTTGTTCTATATATGCTGGAAGGAGAAACACCAGTTAAGCTGGAAACAATCGCTATGACATCATTCTCAGATATTTTGGGTAATCTTCACGTATTTTGAAAAAAAACATTCATGTCAATAACCTTAGTGGAACTTCCACGTGGTTTTCCAGCCTTATGCGGTTGAAATGTAAAAGAACTATTATTCGATACAGGAACAGTAGCCATTATTACGTTCATGCGAAAATGCGAAGTCCGTAAGAAAGAACAGAGAATGAATCGTCTTCCCGTTTTGGGGTGGAGGGAAAGGGTTGCTGCAATTTTTATTTTCTCCAAATTGTGCCAAAACATGCTTTGACCCTATTAGATTTCAAAGCGATGACGTAATAAACACATTTTTCCCTAAATAAAGACGAAATGTAATATTACTGGGTACACATTATATATAAAATTCTAGATTAATTATATAGACATGTTGTTTGCATTTGACGATGAATTTAACACAAAAATGCAGTACTTAACTGACGAACTATTTTGTAAGGGCGGAAGGTTACAAGGCATAGCCTTTCCTCCACTGTCAGGTTAAGTTGAACAGGAGTATAGTGAAATCCAAACAGGCTCAAAAGTCTTATTAATGGTAAGTAATCTTCATGCACAGTAATATTGTTTTACATTATAATTAAATCGTTTAAAAATTAATAATTGAACAATTGAGTTCACCCTTTTCCTCCACTGAGCAAAGCAGATTTACTCCATCCCTATTTTACAACACCAACCATGATTGTAAGATAGAAAAAGTGCTCGAGTTTTAGGACGAATCTGTTCTCGTATGTGAAAAAAATTGACACACGGTATGTAAAAGGCTGGCCACCACTGGTTTGGGTAATTAATTGGTAGTATAATATATATTTCCTATATTTGTTTTTCTTCTTTTAATGCATAGTATTAAATTATAATAAGAACCATCATGTAACTACAAGGAAATCTGAAAAGAGTATAGTACCAGTTCAAATATTATTTTAGGTATTTTGCAGGGAAATTTAAGTGATTTTATAAGTTCCTACACGTTTTCATAAAATTGGGGCAATAGGATCTGGGCATTACGGGATATGAGCAAATGCAAATAAGAAAATGGACGTCTCAATAATGTCATGCAGACAGACATGCAGCAGCACAGTAAATCATGCAGCACATTCACTGTTAGTTGCTGTTTTCTAGCCTCACCCGTATCCTTAGTAGTGTTAAAAGTATGCCGACGAACTAAGTTAGGAGCACCCGTACTTCTCTGGACAGCTTGCATGGACTGCAAAGCCATTTTCGTCAAGCCAGCTTCAGCACTTTGCTTCTTAAGAGCTTCGATTGTCTTTCGCAGCTCCATTAATTCTGAATCCTAAATATTAAAAATACTTTGATAAACATATTTTGAAGTTTTGTCTACTTCAAAGTGATATTTGTTTGCGTGTGCATTAGAGTGGGTCGATTTTTTTTTTAAATCGAAATCGCCTGTGGTGGGAAAAATTGTGTATTGGTATCAAATGTTTGTAAAAAAAAAAAAAATTTTTTTTTAAATTAAACTATATTTAGGCCCCCGCTAGGCCCTTGAAATTTCTCCAAATATGTAAAATTTAATGCTTTTTATTTATGTTTTTGCGCAACAAAATTTTTAACCGCTTGTGGTGGAAATAGTTGCATAGAAAGACCATTTGTGAAAAAAATATTCTGATATTGTATCGTATTTAAAGCATCCGTCAGGCCTTTGAAATTTGTATAATTGGATATTTTTTTAAATATTTTACACAGAAGCTCTGTCTGTACCATTCTCTGTATCATTTAGTTCTGCTTAGTTTTGAATATTCACTGATAGATGGTGTGATTGTGCTGCATGGAATATTTGTTTTCCCATCCCCTATGCTAATCATATAATTCTCTTTCCCATTCCTGAAATACGCCTGGTATTGGAATTCAGCCAAGTGAATAAGAACAGTGTAGAAATCAGAATGAAAACTCAGAAGTGTTTGATGTTTGTGCTTTCTTCTTGAAATTTTTCATGCTATCTCATAGTCTGTAAGTGATTCCTCCTTTATTTTTTATATTAACTGCATTGTTTCTAGAATTGAAAGTTTCCTGTCATTTACTTTCACGACACTATGTCTGAGATTAAGAAACAAAATTTACAGACTAGGAAATCTGTGTGTGTCAGACCCTGTGTTTGGTGAACCCAAAGATTTGTGTAAAATGTTACTTCAAACTTTTGAGAGTGTTATGAAATTCTATTTGTTTATACAACATAATCTCAGAGAAGATGTTGTGGCAAAAGAGTCTACGTTTTTAGAAATTTCAAGAGTTGTTGTAGAGAAGGTGGAAGAAATCTGGAAGAAGGATTCTCTTCCAATAATTTTGCATCAACAAAGTATTGCATTACTGAAAAGGTATCAAAAAATTCATAGATATGAGGAAGTCTACTGGAAAAACAAGTGAAGCTGCAAAAAGTAAATTAAGGTGGTTTCAAAATAATGCAAAATCTACACTATATGATATCTCAACATGTGTCATGAATTTTCATTGTGCACGTGTGAAAAGTCAAGAAAAATACCGGTTTTGGAACAAAAATTTTTGAAGGATCAGAGATCTTCTAGAAAAATGTATATGGATGCTAAAATCACTAGGGTGATAAAACTTAGAGTGGCAAAGAAAGTAATGGATGCTAAACGAGTGAATAAGCAAATACCTGAAACTGAGATAAATAGCCGACCTCAACAATGTGAAAGTATTTTGGATGGTAGCTCTACTGCAGAAAGTGTAGATAATTTTGATTCTGATGAAGATTTTAAGCAAGTTGCTACATCTTCAAAAGAAGTAGGCAGCTCCAAAGTGACACTTCCATTATTAGCATTGGCAACAGCATTAAATAGATCCAAAGTTTCGAGTCGAACAGGTGCAATGATAGCAAGTGCTACACTTGCTGGCTTGATCATGAAAACCTCCATTATGGTGATGGATAAATGTAAAATAGACAGTTAAAGGAAGAAAGTTCGCCTGGACTTGAAAATAGTTCAGGGGAAGATAAGACAGCATTGCAGGACTATATTTTGATGGAAGAAAGGATCAAACCTTAGCAATTGTTAAAGAATGGGGTGTTTCACACAGAAGAATTGAAGTGGAAGAGCATGTAGTGTTATTGCAAGAGCCAGGGAGCAATTTCCTCAGTCAGGTGTCACCAGAAAATGGCACAGTTAATGAAGTACTGTCTAGCATTTTAGATTATTTGAAAACATGTCAGTTAACTTACCTACTATGGATTTAGTTGCAATCGGATCAGATGGAATAGAAGTCAATACTGGTGTTAAAGGTGGTATGATATGACTGTTTGAGTTGCATGTAAGATGACCGTTGCAGTGGCTTATATGTCAGTTGCATGCAAATGAGCTACCTTTAACCTATTGACGCAGATGAGACATTGACGGTCCTTTGGTACATTTATTCTCGTATACTTTAGTTTTAATCTTAAAAAAATTCTATGGTGTTATTATAGAAAAAGAGAAATTTAATAATGACTAATCTTTAAAAGTATGTTTAATAAAAATTCTGCTTCAACGGGTTAAAATATCAAAATTTTGCAAATAACACAAATTTCTCCAGCCTAGTGGAGGACTTAAATATGATACGATATCGGAATTTTTTTTTCCACAAACGGTCTTTCTATGCAACTATTTCCACTACAAAAAATTTAACTAAAAATTTTGTTACGCAAAAAATTTAAAAATAAGTAAAAAGTGTTGAATTTTACATATTTGTAGAAACTTCAAGGGTTTGGTGAGGGACCGAAATATATTTTAATTTAAAAAAAAAATTAAAATTTACAAACATCTGATACTAATATACAACTTTTCCCACCACAGGGGAATTTAAAAAAAAAGTAAGTAAAAATCAACCCTCTCTAGTGTACATATATACAGGGTGTCCCTGAATTCATAGCTAACACGTTAAGGGGTTGGAAGGGACATCAAATAAACCGTATTGGCTAAAATCCCCATGTCCACAAAGGACCCAATTTCGCTGCAGAGTGAAACTATTATTTACATCTACGTAGTTACTACATAGGAAAATACATGCACAACAAAAATTTGACACATAATTTAAGTGATTGACCTAATAATGCAGCAGAGGCAAAATAAAAATCGGAAATTCCTTTCCCTGGTCCTAAATAGTGTTGCCATTTAGTCATCAAAGGTATGGAAAACGATTGGTCTACCATACTGGAGGCAGTTGGGAATCGTTAAGCATGTGTAATAGGTGAAGGAGATCAAAAGAAACAACTTTGGTCCAGTGAAACAATGTCCGAAAATGAGCCGTTCTGGAACTATAGGGCTGCTATTATTTGCATCCACATTAGTTAATCATGTAACAAAATTTGAAAAATTTGCCGTTCCGGCCTTGAATCATATTGAAAAAGATTACACTACTTACTATGGTCCTAAACAATTTCCCATGGCCAAATTAATGCAATTCGAGAATTTATGACCCAAATATGAGAGGGTACTGGCAGGGCTTAAAATGAAAATTTTTACGAAATGAAAATTTTTCGAAACATCATCCCGGTTTGCTCCAGTACATTTCGAGTCCTGAATGGTAGTATATACAGCATCCAACAATACTATAATGTATTCGTAAGAGAATTACAAGCTCAGAAACACAGCCGTGTCGATAGGGGGTGCAGATGATGTGGCATGGGTTAATAGGCACCTTCCACGTCAGCCGACGGGATGCCGGACGACCAAGGGTGGTCAGAACACCAGCTATGAGTGATAACATCTTGCGTATGATGACACAGAACCCGGGCACAAGCACACGATCGGTCGGTTAGAGTCTGGGTATACAGCAGAATAGTGTCTGGCGAGTACCGCGTGAAAAAAAATTATACCCTTATCATTTGCAGTCAGTGCTGGCATTAACAGTTGCCGATTATCCCCTGTGCAATAGAATTTGTGCAGCGATTCCGGCAGCAAAGTGCCGTAAATGTCAATTTCCCCACTCTGGTGGTCTTTATGGATGAATCAACATTCTCACGTGAAGGTATAGTGAATGTGCATAATGTGCATTTGTGGGCACCCCAGAACACACATGGTACACGTTCAAAGTCAAACTAGCAACGATTCAGCATCAATGTGTGAGCAGGGATCGTGCATAACTACTTAATTGGGCCTTACCTACTGCTGGACCGCCTCGATGGGCAAACCTATCGTATTTTTCTGCAACAGATTTTATCCGAATTCTTGGAGGTTCCTCTTGCCATCTGTGCCTGTATGTGGTTCCAGCACAATGGGGCATCTGCCCATTTTAGTAGAGACACGCGTCACCATCTGAATGCCACATTTGGGAAGCAGTGGATTGGGCACTATCCCATAGCCTCTGAGGTCACCTGGGATTTTTTTTCTCGAATTCTTTTTGTGGGAATATTTGAAATGTATCGTGTATGGGAAGCCTGTGCTGTCTGCGGAAGATCTGGTAACTTGATTAGTCTTTGCAGCCGGCGATGTGCATGATTAGCCCAGTGTTTACAAGAAATTGCGACAATCGTTGCTACGCCATTATGCCGAATGTGTCAATGTTGGTAGACGCACGTTTGAGCATTTGTTGTAATTACACACAATAAATGTCACTCTGAAAACCCCCTGTGTCTGTCTTTCATTTAGGACTCCTCCCTGCGTTTCTAAGCATGTAATTTCTTTACGGATACGCAGCATTGTTGGATGTTGGATGTACTACCATCAAGGACACAAAATGAACTGGAGCAAATTGTGACAGTGTTCCGGTTCGTGAAAATTTTCAGTTTAAGCCCTGCTAGCACCCTGACACGTTTGGGTCGTAAAATTCTCAAATTGCATTATTGGCCATGGGAAGTTGTTTTGGACCGTAGTAAGTGGTGGAACCTTTTTTAATATGATTCTAGGCTGGAACAGCACATTTTCCAAATTTTATTACATGATTAACTAACATAGATGCAAATAGTATCCCTATAGTTCCAGAACGGCTCATTTTTAGACACTGGTTCACTGGACCAAAGTTGTTTCTTTTGATGGCCTTCACCTATTACGCATGCTTGACAATTTCCAGTTGCCTCCAGTATGGTAAAAGAATCATTTTCCATACCTGTGATGACTAAATGGCAACACTGCTCAGGACCAGGGAAGGGAATTTTCGATTTTTTTGTTTCTGCTGCATTATTTGGGCAATCGCTTAAATCATGTGGCAAAAAACATTTTTTTTTGTGCATGTAATTGCCTACGTAGTCACGATGTGGATATAAACAATAGTTTCACTCTGCAGCCAAATCGAGTCCTTTGCAGACAGACGTGAGGATTTCGGCCAATTTGGTTTATTTGATATCCCCTACAATCCCTTAACGTTTTGGCCATGAATTCAGGGACAGTCTGTATATATATAAATTCGAAAACATATAAATATGAGTGAAAAGAATACAAGATGATGAGGTAAAAATCCAGGGTCCATCCGATTACATGCTGTGATCTCTACCAACCGAGTTATGCTTTATGCTCCACTTCTAAGCTTTAAACCAAATCACAAAGGGAGAGGGAGCTTCATATGTATTACAAACCGTGGACATCACATGAATTGTAGCAGTAGATAGTGAGCACAGAATATATTTATTTAGGAAGATAAATTATAAATCACCATTAATTATACACCATAGGACCAATGCAGAAGAAATTTGCAAGTGTAAATTATAATAATATTCAAACAATAAGTAAAATTATTTACTAAAGAAGACAAAGAAAATTCTAAATATTATTTATTTATTACATCACATTGGTAATGTCTTAATGTGCATACTTTGTCAAACTTTATTGTAAGTATGTATGTTAAAGAATAACGATGTATAGGATTCGCTAGCATCCATGATGATTTTGGAATATATCATGACATCACCTGCAGATATGGCAATCCTGCTGTTATAAATTTCTTTTTCTGCCTATCTTACGTAGATAAAATAATTTAAAATAAGTTTCAAATATGTATACAAGTGATATTAACCATGAAATCTTTTTACTGTGATTATTTAGAAGAACTGTTAAATAATGCAACTGAACAACACTACTTCTTGCTATTGTGGACATTTCTTGTTTGCATACATATAAAAAGCCCCCCCACCACACTTTTTAAAGACTTCCCTTAAACCACCACCTCCTTTTATAATAGTACTTTTTAAATTTCAAAATTCAAATCTTGGGCAAAAAATGATGAGAGTGTGGGGTAAAGTTTACAACATTAATGTTGCTTTCACTGAAAAAAAAAAAAATTCTCAGTTAACCTTTAACAAGTTTCCTGAACACAAACACCATATCGAAAAATTAAATCAGTATTTTCAAGTGTGCAACAAAATTTAAGATTTAAAAATATAACTCCAGATTAAACGTAGTGCACCTTTTTTTCTGCAGTGGCTGTTAAGTGCTGCAATCTATTGGTCATATTAGACAAGGACTGTTCAAAAGCTGCAACCATATGGGCCTGTAACAAAAGACAGAATTGTAATATATATATATCATCATCATCATCATATTCAACCATTATCTATCCACTGCTGGATGAAGGTCTCTCCAAATGCTTTCCACACAAGTCTATCCTGAGCAATTCGCTTCCACGTCACCCCAACCTGTTTTCTTATTTCATCCACCCATCTAGTTTGAGGACGTTTTCTAGGTCTTCGGTGGTCTCTTGGAATCCAGTTCAGAATTTCTGTTGTCCATCGTTGATCAGTTCTTCTTGCAATATGCCCAGCCCATCGCCATTTCAGCCCTTTTACTTTAACAATGATGTCCTCTACTCTAGTTTGCTCTCTCACCCAAGTGTTTCTTTTTCGATCTCTCCTAGTTATTCCAAGCATGCACCTCTCCATGCTCCTTTGCGTTGTCTGTAACTTTCGTATTGCTCCAACTGTTAGACTCCATGTC
The DNA here is from genome assembly GCA_006491805.2 of Dysdera silvatica. Lineage (NCBI taxonomy): Eukaryota > Metazoa > Arthropoda > Arachnida > Araneae > Dysderidae > Dysdera > Dysdera silvatica. The sequence goes on along the minus strand of QLNU02015360.1, from coordinate 259,367,471 downwards.
TCTGATCCATAAGAGAGGACTGGCAATACACACTGGTTGAAGACCTTTCTTTTTAGACACAAAGGCAATTTCCCCTTCAGGATAAAACTGTTTCTTCCAAATGCACTCCAGCCAAGTTTAATACGTCTGTTGAGTTCTTTCATAATGTTGCCATCCATTGAAATCAGCTGGCCAAGGTAAATATATGAATCAGCAATTTCTAGCTCAGTGTTGTCAACTTGTATTTTTGTTTCCTCTACAAAATTATTGAACATGATCTTAGTTTTTTGTAGGTTCATCTTGAGTCCAACTTCTTCACTTCTAGTTGAGAGCTCTTGTACCATGTCTTGGAGTTCTAATGGGTCCGTTGAAAAAATAACAATGTCATCAGCAAACCGCAGATGATTTAAATATTCACCATTTATTTTTATTCCCTTGTTATTCCAATTTATCAGCTGAAAAATCATCTGTAAAGCAGAAGTAAAAAGTTTTGGAGAAATGGTATCTCCCTGCCTCACCCCTTTGCCAAGTTTGATAGTTTTGGTATCTTTATGTAACCGAAATTTTGCACTTGCATTTTTATACACACGTTTCACCATGTCAATGTACACATCCTCAATGTCTGTTGATCTTAAAGAGTTGATGACTGCTGATGTTTTTATAGAGTCAAAGGCCTTCTCATAGTCAATAAATGCAACACACAATGGAAGTTCATATTCATGTGTTCTTTCAATTAATTCTCTTAATACTTGAATATGGTCCACTGTACTGAATCCACTTCGAAATCCAGCTTGTTCTCTTGGTTGAGCTGCATCTAATTTTTTCTGCAGGCGATGTGTTAGCACTTTTGTGAAGATTTTATAAATAGCAGGTAACAAGCTAATTGGTCGGTAATTTTTTAAATCCTCTTTATCACCTTTTTTATGCAAAAGAATTACTGTTGCAGAATCCCATTGGTTTGGTATGTTACCGCTGTTAAGACATTTGGTAAAGAATTTTGCAAGTATGTCTTCTACATATTCTCCAGCTTCTTTTAGGATATCTAATGTAATACCATCATCACCAGGGGCTCTTCCTTTCTTCATACTTTTTATTGCAAATGAAACTTCTTCTTTTAAGATTTTAGGAGCTGTTCCTTCGACTATCTCAGAGTCTTCGTTTAATCCACTGTTACTTTCATATAGTTTTTTGTAGAATTCTTCAACTCTTCTAAGTATTTCTTCCCTATTTCTTGTTACGGTGCCATCCTCTCCTTTTAATGCAATGATGTGTTTCTTCCCAACAGATAAACTTCCTTTAACAACCCTAAGGCTCTTGTTATTTTCAATGGCTTTCCTTACTAGCTCACAGTTGAATTTTCTTATGTCTTCTTTCATGCTTTTGCGCAGAGTTTTACAAAGTTCTATGTACTCAATCCTGGAACTGGTATTTTGATTGTCCACCTTCATATCTCTTCGCCTTTTCATGAGCTGTTTCGTCTTCTCAGATAATTTGCTATTGTGCTTTTTACAGGTTACACCACCAATTTCCCCAGCAGTTTCAACTATTGTCTTAACAATGTTTTCATTTGCTTCTGAGATGTCAACTTCTTCAATAAGTCCTTCCAGTGCAGAAAAGCGATTTTTTAATTCCAACTTGAATGCCTCGGTATTTTCTTTTAATTTCTTTAAATCCACCCTCTTACTTACTTGTTTCCTAATGAGCTTCTGTCGTTCTAATTTAGTATTTAAGTGCACTTTACATCTCACCATTCGATGATCACTTCCAGTATTAAATCTGTTCAGTACACTGCAATCTTCAATAATTGATTTCTTGTTTGCCAGGATATAGTCAATTTCACTAGTTCCCCCATTTGGGTGTTTCCATGTCCATTTTCTTTGCGGTTTCTTCTTAAAAAATGAATTCATGATGCTAAGATTTTCAGCTTCTGCAAATTCGATGAGTTGATCGCCACGTTCATTCCTTTCCCCATATCCGTATTTACCAACCGATGTCTCTCCTTGTTCCTGTTGTCCAATTCTTGCATTGAAATCCCCCATGATGAGCTTGATATGTTGTTTCCCTTTGGTGTGTAACTCTTTGATTTCTTCATAAAATTCTTCAACCTCTTCGTCGGTATGGCTTGATGTTGGTGCATATACCTGTACTATTTGAAGTTGGTATCGCTGGGTTAGTTGAACAACGAGCCTCGCTGCTCGATCTGACGTGCTTTCGACTTCAAGAAGGTAGTCTTTAATTCTTTTGTTGATTAAGAAGCCAACACCACTTGTTCTTCCAGTTTCCGTTCCTCTATAATAAAACAAATGTCCACTTTTAAGTTCCACCAACTCTTCACCTTTTCTTCTAACTTCACTGAGTCCTACAATGTCCCATTTGATCTTGTCAAGTTCTTCTTCCAATTCCTGAAGTTTTGCTTCAGAAGCAAGGGATCGTCCATTAAACGTAGCCAAGGTCAATAACAAACGGCAGCCTGGGCCATTCCAGTGATTCTTAGCACCCCCTGCTTTCATGCCACACTGACCGCTGCCTTGATCAGGAGCACTCCAGCACCTGGAGACTAGGGGCCATGGTTTCTGGTGTGTCAACATAATGGAGGAATTAGCCATAATTTCACCACGCTGGCTAGACGGGTTGGTGAATTAGCCCTCCCCTTCCGCCTTTCTATCCGTGTAGCAAATATTAATTTGCCACATAAATAGAAAGCTCAGCCTGCACCACTTGAAGGCGGGGTAGGACACTAGGTTACTGGCCTGGCCGGTTCCACACATCGTCACATACGTTCAGCGTGTGGGTCTCCTTCCAGTTAGATACCAGCAACCCTTTTGCAGGCCATATATATATATATATATATAAAACACCTTTAATGTCGAACAAAAGCAGGGGGTAATGTTGCCAAAAATATTTTTGTAGCTTTTCGGCTAACTTGTACCTAAAATTTCTAGACGAATTGGAAAAGTTGTAGCCGAATCAGAAAAAAATAATTTCAAATTTACAAGAAATTTTGGTCAGAAACGATCAACTCCATGAAATGGCATTTAATTGTTTTTATCCTTTGACTTGATTTTTCATTACTGGTGCATATACCACACAAGATATACATCCGTAAAATCAAATTTATACATAGTAAATGTATAAAACCTTTTATACTCGTACTTATAATCTAATATTTTGTAATTCTATTAAAGTAATGTGACATTTACACTGCACCCTATAGAGCATGAGGAAGGAAAGGAGCCAGGAAACCAACCTCATGGCAAGTGTGCTCTGCTTTGGGGAGGGGAGGAAGGCACAGCATTACAGCATTAAGAAAAACAAGCTAACACATTAGCGGAATGAATATGAAAAAATGTGGTAACTCTTTTAAAACAAAAATGTTTGTTGCAATCTGAAGAAATTGGTTTTGAGCAGCCATTGAAATTAAGTAATGTTCGTACAGTGTTGTCATAACTGAATATTCAGTTTGTGCAGCAATCTCTATGTTTAATTAAGTATGCTTTCAACTTAAATAGGAGGGTCAAGAGGGCCTTGATAGTTCTTTACAGGCATCTGAATGCAATTCTAAAATAATACCATTATAAATTAAAAAAAAAAGTACTGGCTTCTTTGGGAGAGGGGGCATAAAAAAAATTTGAGCTAATGACTACCCTGTTTCTTCCTTATCGTGGCCCTTAACGATAGACAAGAGACCGACCAAAAGTTACCTTCAACAAATCCCTTACATACACAAACATTAATGGTTTCTTCTGTCTTACACGTCTACAGTGAAAAATTGCCTAAATAAGAAGGTAATAATGCAGACAAAGAATCTACCTCACACTTGGGTTGAATGAATCTTTATAAGATGTGGAGGGGGGTAAAAATAGACATCTGTCAAAATATATTGCCCAAATAAACATGGAGTTGCCACCATATTTCAACACTTCTATAATGAAATTTTAAGCATGGGTTTGCTTTGTGTTTTATGGGGCAAATTATGGTGCCTCACAAAATATACGCACCTAGGAAAATGCACCTTAACGTTTATGGCAGTAGTTCCGAGTTGAAAGTCAGCAAACCTGGCAACAATGCTTTGTTTACAAGTACTCGTCAGCCATCTCGTTTTGTCATAACAAATGAGCTAGGAACCCTAGAATGTGCCTACTTGCTTTATACAACGTTAAGATTTTCAAGCCGAGACTAAAGTGACAACTATTTCCGGTTAGCTATTTACCAGCCCTATTGACTATTTTTCAACTAGTGTCATGGTTTTTTATCATTGTACCTTTTTTTTCAAAATAAAGGGTATTTTCCATCTATTGACATCTGTATGTAACTTTACCGGTATTAATTTTTATTATGACAATCAACACTGCGAAAAAAAGTTATCTTATAAGCAGTTTGGCCAGTTTTACCATGCTTTTGCACTATTTCTTCCACTAGTAAAACTTGCGGATGAGAAATCTGCTAAGTGGCAAAAGGCTGATTTTCAATTGTTTTTTTACATGTTTTTCTTAACCATCCGATTGTAATTAATGTTTTTATAATAATAAAATCCCATCAAGATGGTAAAATCTTAGACTGTGTACAATTGTGGAATAATATATAAAAGGCAGTGCAATTTCTTTTCATAGGTAATTTTATTTTTTATATTGACAGACAGGATGCTGTCAAAATGAAATGCCAATTTAATAGTGAAAAAGATAAATGATTGCATTTAAAACAGGTTAAAAAAATTACTCACTCTAGGTGGTTAATGTTTGAACATGTTTAATTTAAGGAAACATGGGATTTTATTATAAAAAATATACGTTTATGGAAGGATCTTGTTAAATGACATTTAATGAGTTTTACTTTTGATTTTATACATACTAGCAACGGTTTAAAATAAAAATTCATAGAAAAAGAAAAGTAATTGTGATAAAACACTTGGATAAATATTAGGAAGGACCCAGGGTCTCCTATAACTCTTTAAAAAAAATTAATTCCAAACTTATACATGGCTAGCAATATTTTGCGTAAAAACCAACGAGTTCTTAATATACACTACTAGTGTATATTAAGAACTCTGTGGTAAAATCCTTGTTTTTTTTCCTTTACGCCACTCACATCAGCCACATCCACCTGAATGTTAGCTTCACCACAGTGTTGCCATGCGTTTCGTTATGCATTTTGGATTCTAATGTTGGCATTTGAATTATCATCCGGGAAAGATTGGACGTTATTTCCCAGGGGCTGGGTGGGACATTTGGCACAAGGGTGATCAAGTTGAACAGCAGGGTGCATAATAGGTTTGACAGGATGTTGCGCCCTTCTATTTTGCTTTACTTATGGGGAAAGGGGTTCAAAATTCGTTAATGTTTTGATGTATTTTATTAATATATTTAATAATACTAAATATCTAAGCAGACTAATTTAAGATTAATACATACATTTTTAACGTAAAATTTTCACTGAAAACTTGTAGAGGTATACTAAAATTTATAATTTCCTTTATTCTTATTACAGAGCAGATGAAGACAACCCTCTTAACAAACCATAATGTACACAAAATATATAAGAGAAATTTTAAATATATTTTCCATGTCAAAGAACAATTTCCATTTTCATGTACAATTTTATATAAAACCAAAAATTTTAAATAAAATTCTACAATAATTAGCAACACTGCACAGTCCATCCCCTACTGAATTTTAAGTGTTTTCAAAACATATGGCAACAGAGCAACTGACCTGCAGCCATGTCCTTTACAGTGTTTTTAGACCATGTTAATTTTTCCGAATCAGTGAAAGGAATGTATCAGTGGAGGGGTTGTGGGGAAGACCATCACCCCTCTTCACCATCGCTGCCTATTTCGATCGCATTTGAGTTACGCCTAAACCTTTAAAGGCCACACTGCATATTACCTCCTTGTTCTTGTCACCAATCATGCAAATTACTTCCTTCTTGGATTAAGTCATCATGACTTGCTGTTTTGCATGTATTTCCAGTGGCCATGATGGAATACCCTTCGTAAACAGACCTACTTCTATATTTTCGAACTTTTTTTTTTGTATTTCTTATTCCCTTTTAAAAAACTTACCTCTGTATATAAAATATCTTCTCCACCTCCCACTAACTCCTCCTAAAACCTATCCTTCATTCCCCCAACTTCTTCTAAAACCCATCCCTCATTTCCCCTAAAACCTATCCCTCATTCCTCCCCTCCTCCAACTAAAACCAATTCCTGGTTCCTCTCCTCCTAAAACCTATCGCTCATTCAACTGTCTACCTTCTTTGTACTTCCTTTTACCAAACATACTTTCCTCTGAATAAAACTCAAATGAAAACTTTTTAAGGCATTTATCTACATAGTGTTGTCAGGTATGAGGAAGGAAAACAGTTTTTATGGCTGCCATTTCCTTTCGCTGCAGCACACACCGAACACCCAAAATCTATATTGCTCCATGACAAAATGACAACCGGGACACTACGTCTAGATGACTCTTAGCGAACGCCATCGGCGTACGCAGGAATGTGTTGATGGGGGTTGTAACCTCCCCACTGCAATGAAATTTTGTATATTTAACATAGAAATTTGAGGGTTGCAGCTCTGTAAACGAATGTCTCTCTGGTGGTAGTACAGATACTGTCCGACAAGTTCAATTTTCCCCTAGAAATGAGAATGGAAGTCACTATAGGAAGGGTTTTGACATCAGCGATTTTAATATGTGATGTGTGATGTCACACAGGATAGGGCATCATACAGTGTGTCTCTGTGGCGGTGGTAAGACGTTTATGGAAGTATTGCAGTGCTTAGGAAGACGTCGGAACATTTCAATGTGAAGTTTTTTTTGTTCAATTGCAGTTGAAAGGGAAGAGGAATGTTGTTGGATTGGTTTGTGGGAGAAGGTTTGTCTAGTTCGGAGTAGAAGGGCCCAGTTTGCAAGGCGCGCTTGTATGCCAGGCCTAATATGGGTGACGGAATAGTTGAAGAGGTGAAGTTATCTGACGGATAAAACGAATAAAAATTAGTATACTGTTTTTATTTTGTTCGCTGCACCGAGAGAAAGGAGCAGGGAGAGGGGAAGGGATGGGGGAAAGCCAACAGGGGGAAGGTTAAGAGGCGAAGGGGTGGAGGCTGGGAGTAGAAAGGAATTAGAGGGGATAGGAAGAGTGCAAAGGAAACAGGGTTGGGAGTGGAGAGGGGAGGAGAAGAACATGAAAAGGTTAGAGGAGTAGGGGTGAAGACTAGGAGGGAAAGGGCAGAGCCTATAATATGACATAAGCAACATGGCGACAAGCCAGGACAAAATTGCCATGCGGCTGAAACACTTCGCACTAAAAACGAAAATGGCGTTATCTGTAGTAGCGCCGCCCCTTTACGAACTTTCTGCTATCCTATGGCGAACGTGCACATGATGGGAGTGGAGCTATGTCACAAAAAAATATCCTTCTCTCGTTTTTAGAGTAGTGGTTAGTTTTGGCGATGCATCGTCGCTTTGGCGAAAAAAAGACGTAATATACGTTTCCCCAAATGTTGAATCTAGGAAAAAATATCAGAACAGCCTGATATTAGTACTGTCTCAATTCAGCAAGTTAAAAACAGGAAGTATCTAAACTTTATTAGGGTTGGTCGAACGTGTCGGAAATATTTTATTTCGCATTGCTTTTGGGTGGTAGTACAGATACTGTCCCACAAGATCAATTTTCCCCTAGAAACATGAAGGAAAGTCGCTGTAGGCCGGGTTTTGACGTCAGAAATTTTAACACGTGATGGATGTCACACAGGGTGGAGCATCATATGGTGTTTCTCTGTGGCGGTGATAAGACTTATGGAAGTATTGAAGTGATTGGAAAGATGTCGGAACATTTCAATATGGATTTTTTTGTTCAATTGCGGTTGAAAGGGAAGAGGAATGTTGTTGGATTGGTTTGTGGGAGAAGGTTTATTTGGTTTGGAGTAGAAGGACCCGATTTGCAAGGTGCGCTGGTATGCTAGGCCTAACGTGGATGACTGTGTAGTTAAAGAGGCGAAGTTATCTGACAGATAAAAGTTAGTATGCCGTTTTTATTTTGTTCGCTGCACTGAGAAAAAGGAGCAGGGGGAGGGGAAGAGATGGAGGAAAAGAGAGGAAAGCCAACAGCGGGAAAGGTTAAGAGGTGAAGGGGGTGGAGGCTGGGAGTAGAAAGGGATTCCAAGGGTAAGGGGGAGTAGGAAGAGACGGCCAAAAAAACAGGGGTTGGGAGGGGGAGGATAAAGAATATGAGGTTAGAGGGGTAGGGATGAAGGTTGGGAGTAGTATGGAGGAGGGAAAGGGGCAGAGTCTGTAATGTGACATAAGCAACATGGTGGCAAGCCAGGACAAAGTTGCCATCTGGGTTGGAAACACGTCCCACTAAAAAACGAAATGGGACAGTATCTGTATTAACGCCGTATCTGTATTACTGCTAGTGAAAGGAATCATCCACATTAGGCCTAGCCCGCAATCTCGCGTTTCCTACGTATCGGACACTTACCCCCAACGAAATTAAACCCTCATTCACCACCCACTCCACTCACAGCAATTCAAAAAGAAAAAAAAAAAGATCAACCCTTAATTCATAACACAATTCACTGCAACAAACAAACCACAGCAAAAGAACGACGAAGCACGTGAAGCTCACAGGAGAGGCGTAGGAATGACGTCAAAGACAGTGTGACGTCACAAACCACTAGACCGTAGCATAGCGGCAGACCGCCCGCACCCCTTCTGAGCAACGGATCAATCTTTTTGCGCATATGCGTGGACTTCGCAAAAAATTCCTATCAGTGTTTCCATTACTTGACTAATAGGAAAAACTAGCTATCATATATCAAGCATTAGTACAACTTCATATTTGTATCCCCGCTAATATAGTATTTTGATTATGAATTAGTACTTTTATAAATAAATCAGTACTTACCTGAATCACAGAGACCGAACTGGGGAGGAGACCCCCCAGACTTCCTCCGCTCGTCGCTTCGCGACTCGTGCCGTTTCGATCACATTCGATGTGCGCTGTCTGAATCAATATCGGTTGAATCAGTATATGTTGGTTCATTATTATCATGCACAGTGTATTTAAATAAAATAAAAATAACGATACTCACATATTATGATTAAATCATTCTTAAAATACGGTGCTAATATAAAAATACTTAGCAATACCGCTATCTAACAGCTAGACGCTAATAAATCTAGCTAATTTACAGCGTATTTCGACATTACTAGTACCTTGAGTCCACGCACATGCGAAGAAAAACTGATCCGTTGCCCAGCACGGGCGCGTTAGAGCACGACCGAACGTGTGCGGTCTGCCGCTACAGTCTAGATCACAAACCGATCTACTGAAATTCTCGGCCAACTTTAAGAGAAGAGGAAACTAAAGAAGGGACTGTGCAGTAGCGCTCAAACAATTTATTTTGAAAAACTACTTTTCGGGGGAAGAGAGGGCTGATTACATTTCCAAGCGCTTAGCCCTCACCTGGCTCCGGCGTGCATGGATATACAGTAGAGTCTACATATAACAAACTTCCATTCAACGAAATTTTCGGCGGAACCTTGACTTTGAATGGCATTAACATGCAAATTTGTCTCCATATTACGAAAAACAATTTCTATATAACGAAGTTCTTTTTATAAAGAATTTGATTTTTTTTTTAATTTACCTTTTACAATTTTTCAGCGGGCCTGTTAGATAGAAGGGATAGTTGAGCATTTTAAGCAAAAAGATGGAGGTGAGGTAGCCTTCTGTATTGTGGACATATGGCCTGTTATGATAAACATATTTATTGTACTAAACTGAGCACTTAAGTTAGAAGCAGTGGGGTTTTACTAAAATGTGTTATCACTCTGCAGGTGTGGCTAAGCCACGAAATTTGCTTCTCGCACATACGTGTTGCATAATTTGAAAATGGGGTTGAACTCAATGAAGTGTGGTGGTGGGGATGGGGGGCATGTGCAAAATATCTGGAATAAGTTGAAAATTGTGGTTTTGTTCCTATGTTACCAATGCAAAATTTCAAGGGAGTTTGTTTTTGAAAGTAAAGCAAACTGGAAAAGGCCATTTCTATTCAGTTAGTATGTTACATGTTTCAAGCACAACTTGCTTGAAATGTGGAAAAGAAAATGTGTGTCAACTTTAAAAAATCGTTCTGTAATTACCATTCAACAGTAAAATGGTGTAAATGTGAACAGAAAAAGATTTAAACCATGTTTGTATACAGACATTGATGTCGCTGTTTTCAAATGGATAATAATAATTCGGGATAAAAATCTGCCACTCTCCGGTCCTGTGATCCAACAAAAAGCCCTGCATTTTGCTAAAGATTTGGGGCACTCGAAAACTTCGAGCAAGCATTGGGTGGCTAGATAAATCTAAAAAGAAACATGGAATCTCGTATAAAATCCTATCAGGAGAAAGCGAAAATGCGTCAGAAGACATATGTGAAAATTGGAAAAAAGATGGTGTAAAACTTTGGAAAGATTATCAGGCAAAAGACATCTTTAACACAGATGAAACTGTCAAATTTTTTAAGTGTCTGCCGAATAAAACTTTAACATTCAAAGGCAAATGTTTTGAAGGGAAACATAGTAAGCAAAGAATAACTGTTATCTGTGCGAATATGACTGGTGAAGAAAAATTAAAACCGCTAGTTATTGGAAAAAGTAAAACCCTGAGATGCTTCAACGGTGCAAAAACTTTGGAGGTGGATTATGAATTCAATAAAAAGTCATGGATAACTTCTGCATTTTTTAATAAGTGGCTATTAAAATGGTATGTCCGATTGAGAAAACGACATAGTAACATGGCGTCGATTATAGACAACTGTCCTGCACATCCCAAAGAATGCAAATTGAAGAATACAAACTCATTTTTTCTTCCTCCTAATACAACTTCAGCCATTACACCAAGGGGTAATACAGAACCCTATAAAGTGCATTATCGAAAACGTATCCTGAAAAAAATTATCCTAGACATAGAGAAGAGCCAATGTATAGGACAATCTTATTAATTTGAGAATTTCTATATCGGAGATGATGAAAGCTTGGGAATGTGATGTGATTGCATCGCTATCCACAACTGCTTTGTGAAAGCCAGCTTAAAAGCTGACATCGAAGAAAATGAATCAGAATCTGACATGGGCTTGGAAAATTAGTAAATGAAAAATGGCAAAAGCTGAAAAACAATAGAGGTATTGAAGAACATACAGATCTCTCTGATTTTTGAACGCTGATGGAGATGTTGTGAGCGCCGAATATCCTATGGAGCATGAAATCTTGCAAAATGTTAAGAAATGTAATGAAGAATTTACAGTAAGAGATGATGAAGATAAAAAGACTATTGAAAAACCTTCACAAGATGAAGTCATAAAAGTATTCGAAACAATCCGACGGGGGTTTACAGTTTGAAGAAAATGTTACAGATGACGTGTTCCGATATTTACAAAAGTGTGAGAATTTCTATAAATAAAACGTTTTTAACAAGATACTTGTACAAAGCAAAATTAGTGATTATTTCTCTGTTTCAAATATGTTGTATGAGGATCATACAGATATAAAGTAATCCTCAGTCTTTTCTTTTGTTATTAATTTGTGCGTACTTGTATACAAAAAATATTTAAATTCGTTGGAAGAAAAGAAGAGTCTACTGAAATTAGTTTTTACTGTCCAAATTTAACCTTTTTCATTTTATCGAAATTAAGTTTTACAATTTATGTTAATTTCTATTTAACGAATTTTCCTTATAACGAAGTTTTTCAGAGGAACGATGGCACTTCGTTAAATAGAGACTCGACTGTATATACAAAACACGCATTTTTAATGTATGCGTCTGTGGGATTTCACTTCGATTAGTTTATATTTCATCTAGTTTCGTTCAGGCTTTTGTTTTTAATTATTTCTTAGTTACATTGATACATAACTATTAAAATTTAATTAGTGGCAACTGCATTTAAAAACGGTTGGACAGAAAATCAAATTACTGATTTTCAATGCACTTTTGACAATAATAGTTTCAACAGGGGTTAATACAGGAAAAAGGTGACAGGAAAATTTTTTATTTCCCACAAATTTAAATGCTGTTTATATACTATCATAGATTTATAATGTACGGCAATGTTTTTTAAGAGTGAAAATAGAGCATGTAAACAGTACACCCATGTAAATATAGTAAAGAAAAAATATCAAGATTTTAATTTTATACTACAAAATAAGTTCGAAACTAAAAAAATATATATATCTTTTTCAATGCTTTTCTGAGAAGCACTAATTTTTCACTGCAAAATTCAAACGCTAGGGAATGCATGAAAATATGTACATTATATGTGTGTGTGTGTGAGAGACATGTAAAAAGCACAATAGCAAATTATCTGAGAAGACGAAGCAGCTCATGAAAAGGCGAAGAGATATGAAGGTGGACAATCGAAATACCAGTTCCAGGATTGAGTATGTAGAACTTAAAAGGAGAGGATGGCACCGTAACAAGAAATAGGGAAGAAATACTTAGAAGAGTTGAAGAATTCTACAAAAATCTATACGAAAGTAACAGTGAATTAAACGAAGACATTGAAATAGTCGAAGGAACAGCTCCTAAAATCTTAAAAGAAGAAGTTTCATTTGCAATAAAAAATATGAAGAAAGGAAGAGCCCCTGGTGATGATGGTATTACATTAGATATCTTAAAAGAAGCTGGAGAACATGTAGAAGACATACTTGCAAAATTCTTTACCAAATGTCTTAACAGTGGTAACATACCAAACCAATGGGATTCTGCAACAGTAATTCTTTTGCATAAAAAAGGTGATAAAGAGGATTTGAAAAATTACCGACCAATTAGCTTGTTACCTGCTATTTATAAAATCTTCACAAAAGTGCTAACACATCGCCTGCAGAAAAAATTAGATGCAGCTCAACCAAGAGAACAAGCTGGATTTCGAAGTGGATTCAGTACAGTGGACCATATTCAAGTATTAAGAGAATTAATTGAAAGAACACATGAATATGAACTTCCATTGTGTGTGGCATTTATTGACTATGAGAAGGCCTTTGACTCTATTAAAACATCAGCAGTCATCAACTCTTTAAGATCAACAGACATCGAGGAAGTGTACATTGACATGGTGAAACGTGTGTATAAAAATGCAAGTGCAAAATTTCGGTTACATAAAGATACCGAAGCTATCAAAATTGGTAAAGGTGTGAGGCAGGGAGATACCATTTCTCCAAAACTTTTTACTTCAGCTTTACAGATGATTTTTCAGCAGATAAATTGGAATAACAAGGGAATAAAAATAAATGGTGAATATTTAAATCATTTGCGGTTTGCTGATGACATTGTTATTTTTTCAACGAACCCATCAGAACTCCAAGACATGGTACAGGAGCTCTCAACTAGAAGTAAAGAAGTTGGACTCAAGATGAACCTACAAAAAACTAAGATCATGTTCAATAATTTCGTAGAGGAAACAAAAATACAAGTTGACAACATTGAGCTAGAAATTGCTGATTCATATATTTACCTTGGCCAGCTGATTTCAATGGATGGCAACATTATGAAAGAACTCAACAGACGTATTAAACTTGGCTGGAGTGCATTTGGAAGAAACAGTTTTATCCTGAAGGGGAAATTGCCTTTGTGTCTAAAAAGAAAGGTCTTCAACCAGTGTGTATTGCCAGTCCTCTCTTATGGATCAGAGACATGGAGTCTAACAGTTGGAGCAATACGAAAGTTACAGACAACGCAAAGGAGCATGGAGAGGTGCATGCTTGGAATAACTAGGAGAGATCGAAAAAGAAACACTTGGGTGAGAGAGCAAACTAGAGTAGAGGACATCATTGTTAAAGTAAAAGGGCTGAAATGGCGATGGGCTGGGCATATTGCAAGAAGAACTGATCAACGATGGACAACAGAAATTCTGAACTGGATTCCAAGAGACCACCAGATAGACTTGTGTGGAAAGCATTTGGAGAGACCTTCATCCAGCAGTGGATAGATGATGGTTGAATATGATATATCCCTGCTTCTTGGGAGCATAAATGTCCTCCCCCACACTTGCCTTATTTTTTAAAACCTTTTGTGAAAATATTAAAGAGGAGAGAATGGCTGGTATTATACACATAAAGAGAGGGGGGATGGAATCCGCAGAATTCACTCCATTGGTGGGTTGATGTCGATGGAGCTAAACAAAGGGGCTGTTGTATCCGTATAGATGGACAAATAAATATGCCAAGACAATGTCGCCAATGAAGACAAGGAAAATGGCCTAGCACTGAAACAAAGAGAGAGAAAAAAAAAAATGCTTATTCCGCTACTCATGGGGGAAGGGGAAAGTAGAAAGTTACAATGGAAGAAAGTGACGTTAGAAGTTAGAAGGCGTGGTGTTATCTTCTATGTGTTGTAAGTTCACGAACGAAAACAAACCATTTTTCATTTGTGCATGTGACTTGGAAGTTCAACGGAAAAGTGAACGCCTGTCTTTTAAATCTCTATCTTGTAATCAGTGGGGTAGGCTAGGGGCTCAAGACCCTCCCATTGCATATAAAGGCACATGTTTTCCTTTATGCCAAATCACGATCCTTTTTAAAGCTAGGTGAACCCTTTCTCAATGAGTTTTGAAATACTACGCTCCTGCTTGAAATACATGCATGCGTGCACACACACACACACACACTAGCCTGTATATGATTAACATATATGATGAGATATGACTATATTCCTTATTTCCCCTACAAAGCGTCTTCCCGAAAAATCATAGCATTATGAAAATTTAATCGAACAATTAGAGATAGATAAGTACTAGAAGAAGAGTCAAAATATGCATAGTTTTGCAAGTCATACATTTGGAGGGGGGGGAGAGTAAAGTTTGTACGTTTTTAAACATCTGAAATTGCTAATAAAGAAACTTGCGACAGTATATATGAACGTCAGATGACGTTTGCTTGGTGAAAGTGGGTGTGTCGTCGATTGTGCATAATTTTAATGGAAAGAGTGGCCGCTGAAGGGTAGCAATGTAATCCCAGACAGGTTTAAACGTGAAGGTCTCTTGACGTTAAAGACAGCCAATGGGCGATGGGGAGATTGTAGATTCGTACTGGCGTACAGGGACGCAATGCTCACACTGGTGTCATCATTAACGTCAATCGAGAACCAATCCACGATTAATCCGCCAGCCGGCTGATGCTTCCATGGGAGCCCGCCGCACACCGTTAAATGAGTGCATAGTGCCGTAAAGCGGCAGGGAGCGGGCATGAGCAGGCCCTGTAACCAGAACGCCATTCATCCCATCCAAGCGTCTAGCCGGTGTCCCACCCGCCTGCAAACGAAAGCTTCTCCAAGGCTATCGATGAAACGCATGGACGTACTGTGGCCAAACAGCCCGAAACGGAACAAAGAATGCCTGCACGACGGGTCT
>QLNU02015360.1:259333556-259352001 GCA_006491805.2 Dysdera silvatica | reverse complement strand
AAAAATGGCGAAGACCTCGAATCGTCTAATACAGTAAAACGTCTGAATAATGGACACTTCAGAACTTGAGCTATCTGTTCGCTATCTGGGAGTGTCCGTTAACGAGGTTTTACTGTATTTGTATCTCTAATGTGTGTATGTGTGATTTATCTGTAAACAAAACCATAATTTTCTATTGACGTTTGTTTATGCATTATGACGCAAGGATGGCCATGTTATATTGCGCCGGGACGTAGATTTCATAGAAATACGACCTCTGTCGCCAATCCTAAGGCTACGGGTAGGCAAAAATGCGGAATACGCTACCATCAGAATCGATTGGTTGGTTGCATTTTTATGACGCAAGGACCATTGGAATCGAACACGAGTAAACTGTATGATAGGTAAATGCGTTACAACCACACCCCTCGTTTTTGGCTCAAGTTAGAATTCAATTTGGCTCACAAGAATCGGAAGGATCGGTTACTTGATATTTTATGGCGCCAGGACCGCAAAGATCATTCTGCGCCAAACAGTGTGAATCGGAACGAAAAAAAAGTCAATGCCTTAGACCGGAGTCAATCCAGCAATTTTCACATTGTCGTTTTGGTGCTTTGCTTACCGAGCTGCTGAAGGCAACCGGACAGTCTACGCATGTTTGTTCTATTTTTAGGTTGGTAATATTTCACTGGAGTGGCTAATAGTGAAAAAAAAAAAAAAAATCATAATGTCACGCAACAAAATGTAACGTCCGTTACGCACGTGCGTCGGTACGTAGTGTATGCATAGGAACCTCTCTATGTCGACCCTTCTTTTAAACGACCACCCCCTGAGATTAGCCATTTAACAACCACCTCCTTTTATAACGACGTATATTAAACACAGGGCCGAATTACCGCATAGAGAAACAAGACAAATGTTTAGGGACCCCCACACTTTTGCTTTTCTTAGGGGCCCGGCGCGGTAAAGACTCGACGGTACCTCAAAATTGTTGTCAATAAAACATTATTACTAGAGCAATAATCTTATCGCGACGCAAATTTCCGCGACGTTTTCTGCTAATTTCAAATTTTTTTGTATGTACGTTGCATAGAAATGTGTTACCTGCCCTCATTATTTTCAAAGATTAAAATTTAAATTCCAGAACCGATTTAGCGAGCGATCGGATATAACGAATATTTTCGTTGATCCCAAGAACCTCATTATGTACGAGTCCTACAGTTTGTTTGCTTCTTTTGTGGTTTTACGGCTCAAGGACTACAGTGGTCACGTTGCGCCGGGACCTACAATTTTCAGAGGAATCCGAAACTCTTGGGCCCACAGTTTTCCGAGGAATCCGAACCTCTTAAGGCCTAGGGAACCAAACCCCGGACTACAGTGAGCAGTGCAATCTTTATGAGATCTCTGAGTAAGCGTTCTTTGCACTGTTGGGAGTCGAACCCGGATTAACAGCGCACTAGGCGAACGCGTTACCACACTATACCACGGAAGGACTTGAAATTACGCAGACTTTATACTACATACAAGGCGCTGGGGAAAAAAATTCTTTAGGTCCCCAAAAAAAACCTTAATCCGACCGATTAAATATAAACATTTCAACTGTATTTTGAACCTTAATTTGGAGGTGCGGGAGGTAAAAACGTTTTCAGCGTGGTTTTTTTTTCCTTAATTTCATTAAAAATTATGCATGCTCCGTTTAATTTAAAGAGACATATAACATATTTGTGAAGCTTACAACAGTGGTATGAAGTTCAAAATCCTAGGTCTGAAGGCAATGACGTATGCAGGGGCTGTTGGTAGGGTTAGCCCCCCCCATTGAGCCTATAACCCCCCTTATGAACTTTCTGCGTACGTCTATAGTCCGTTCGCGGAAAGTTGTTCACCAGTCCCGTTAGAATTCAAGGGAGCTGAAGTAACATACGGGTTGTTCCATTGCAGTAGAGGGAAGGGCGTTTTGTATAACTGGTTTTTCGCGCGCAAAAAACCAGTTTCCCTCCCATTTTCCCTTGAATTCTAACGGGACTGGTGGATAATTTTCCGCGAATGGACTATATGTTTGAAGGCCTGAATCCTGGTATCCCCGGATCAGAATCTTGACCCATGATCTACGTTAAGCTGCTAGGTTGGTGTTTTTGCATGGGCAGTAAGATGATGCAGCGCCGAGCAGGGGTGGATTTAGAGGTCATTGAGGGGAAGTGGGATTAATGGCTGGTTTTGCGAAATTATGCCTCAATGGACCTTTATTGTTTATTCACCTTGTCTTTTCGTATTAAACTTTCATTTAGGGAGGGCGATCGCCACCCTCGCCCAGGTTTCTGCGTTCGATGCCCGCGAAAATCGGTCACTTCTTTAATTTTTTAATATGTATCCTTTTTACATGTTTGTTTATGTATTTTTATTAGTAAAAATACTTTGCTTACAATCGAATTTTGCTCATAAACTTACTTTAATAAAATTCATATTTACATATTTAATTCTGTGATACTATTTTTCGCAGTTATAATTTTTACACGAATTTTAATTTTTAATTGAAGAGTTGTAAAGGTACAAAAAGTTTAGGAGTTAGCTGTAAGTTTTTATGTGAATATAACTTTTATAAAATTTGCGTACTCATTGTCAACCTGTGAAGGGATGAAATTACACCAATAACGCAGTTTTGTTTTATTTAAGGATGGAAAGATTTTTTCTGAAAACTTTTAACAATTCCATTAAATAAAAAAGAAAACTGCGTTAATTCGTCTTATTTTGTCATTATTAGCCTTTGCAGTCATCCTCTATTAGCATCTATTACGCCTAATATTTTTTTAAAATATATTTATCTATTGAAAAATGTATTTTTAGTATGTAATATTTTATTTTATAACATATAAACATTTTATGTGCATCTCATTTATGTGCATTTTATTTATATAGAAACATTTTATTTTATAAAATGCAATCAATTTTATTTTAAAACTGACTGACGTGAACATATTTTTTGTGTATCACTATCGGAGGTGTCGGAATTGTATACTGGTACACAGTTTTGGATGATAATTATCATAAAAATAATAAAAACATAAAATATTTCTACAACGTGAGCATTTTATAAATGAATTGTTCGAACAACTGATTTTCTTTGTCTAATATCATCTGGAAAACAAATACCATCTACATTTTCAAAAACGCTTCTTTCGTTTGTTAACTTTGCAACAAACCAAGAGTACTGTAATGTATTCTTAAAATTCGGCGCCGAAAGTTGATTATAAATAAGTGAATGGATCTTCAAAGCATCTATCTGCTCGCGTGTTTAAATGACTATTTTTTTGTAAGCTTTCAACACAATTTTGTAACCTTTTAATGAAATTTTTTACTTGACGGAAGAAGTACACATCACGAGGTTAACAGTATGGGCTACACCAAAACTTTTTCTACTTTTCAACTTTTTAATAATCAGCAATTAAAATTCGAGTAGAAATTATCACTGGCAATAAGCGTACAATTAACTTAATTACATAAATATGAATTTTATTAAAGTAAGTTTATGAACAAAATCCGATTGTAAGCGAAGTATTTTTACTAATAAAAATACATAAATGAACATGTAAAAAGGATATATATTAACAACCGATTTCCACGGGCATCGAACGCAAAAACACGAAGCGCTAGGCCGGTAACTTACCAACTAAGCTACCTATTAGTTTGCAAAGGATGTCTTATTTTAAGCTCACATATGGGATGAAAAATCTTTAAAAATTCGTGTCTCTGAAAATAAGCCGCATTGGCACGAATGCCGAGACACGTATTTCCTTATTTCGGCTCTACTTTCATCAAAATCGGCGGATCACTCACTGTGGGGTTCCCCTTCTTAGTTTGAGAGTAATGTATCTATGTAGGCCATTAATAAAACAAAAGAACTGGTTTTGTTTTTTTACCATACATCATGAGTTTTATTAAAAGTTTTATTAAACTTTTGGGACAAACTGAGTATATATATCATGGCTAATTTACTGGTCGAGGTATCGCCATTCCTCACTTTTCCTATAATTTGGGCTTACTTTATTCACCACGGAGCTCTTAAAATAAGAGAATATTAAGGTCTCTAGCTGAAATATGAGTTTTAAAATTGGCTGCTCCCGTACACGACTCAAAAATAAATTTCAAAATGGTCGACAGTTATTTCGGTACATAACATCACGGAAAGCCCCAGAGATAGAATCAGTCGCGACATTCCAAAACTCGCCCGGTATTAAAAACAAGCATTCACAACCACGTCTGTTTTCACTTTGAGGCATAAAACCAAAAACGCTTCGTGTGTTTTATTTTAAATGTTATTTAAGGACGCAAATGTTGATGAATAACATTGTAAAAATTGTTTTTCTACGCGGGTGCTTTAAAACTAAAACGTTGTTTTTATTTCCTCTAAAAAAAAAAACTTCCACGTGAAACATTTTTCGATGCCGCTTCGTCACACGAGAAGCTGCTGCAAAAATAAAATAAAATAGAGGGCTATAAAATGAATAAGTGGAAAATAATGAAAGAAAATAAGAGAAAAAGGTCAAACTTTCGTATAATAATTGCATAAGACTTCGCAATGTTTCGAGAGCCACTGTTCTTTTCTTCTATCCCTGCTTCTCTCCACGTTTCCTATTCATGTACAGTAGAACCTGCCTAATGTGACCACTTTTCGGACTGGACTGAAATGGTTACCATAGACACGATCACTATACACGACAAAGACTTTTGGTATAGGAATAACTAAACCTTTACCAGTTCTTTATAAAAAGCGGTTACTTTTATTCAAGTGGTCAATTTGCAAAGGTAGTCGCTTTACCAGGTCCAACTGTACTTTACGTCACAAGACTGAGCTGAGTCAATCTGTGATTGTGCTGACGGCTTAAGGACGTTACCAGGCACGAACACGATTACCCAAGTCTACTTCAGGCTCAATTATCATAACAGAGAGGCATCTAAGTCCGGTTAATATGTCCCCACGAATTTTGAGATACGCAACTCTTTTTCCGATTTTCAGTAAAACCTTCCTTAACGACCACCTCTATTCAGGGACTACCTCCCTTAACAACTATTCTTTCTGGAAACGGATTTCCCCTTACCTCCTAGACTCAATGCTAAATTTACCTCCATTCAGAGACACTTTTCTGAGGGACCGCTTTTTCACGAAACCGACAGTGGTCGCCTTAGGAGGTTTTACTGTATGTCTTCTTCAATTAAAAAATCGTTGAATTGTTTTAATTAAGCCTCATGTTGAATTACTTAATTAGTAGAATGAACGAATTAAAACTTCGTAGCGCCCAAACCATTTACCTGCTCCAACTACCCGGAAGGGTGCCCATTGCGGAGTTTCTCGAACATACAGTTGAAATATTTCATTAGCACCTACCAGGGACGCCCTTAGCTAATGCGGACCTGGGGCAAACATATTTCGGGGCCCATACATATACGAGTTTTTTAAAAAAAAGATGAATGTATGAAAACAGAATTGTGGTTCTTGCACCCTGCTTCAAGATGGCCGCCGTATGGGCTATTTTCCTACCTTAAGAGAGGCCGTAAGCTCTAGAGTACGACCAATTTTTTTTTGTAATTATCGTGAGTTATTGCATTCTTTTTAATTTGTATTTCCTGATTAATAGTAATTAGTATGGTTTATAATAATAATAATAATAATAAGTATGGTTGTGCTTATCCGAGTTTTCCTAATTTTCATCATACCTATCTATTGACTATTCCTACAGTCGTCCTTATTTTATATCAATTTTCCCTTTTTTTTAATTGTTAAAATTCCCGGGACTACCATTTTTTCTATTTTTCTATTTGTTACTGCAATGAAACTTTTATTTCTACAGGAGTTAATTTTATGCGAATAATTTTTTTTTTTTTTTGTAATTATCCGATTGTTAAAATTCGGGGATTATTTCCTCTTTGATTATTTTTACTGCAATGGAAGTATTTATCTCGGGCGGACTACGAACATTTTTTTAATTGTTAAAATTCGTGGGACTACCATTTTTTTTCTACTTATTACTGCAATGAAAGTTTTATTCCTACAGGAGTTTATTAATTTCTTATTTTGATCGAGTTAATTTTATGCAAATATCAATTTTCCTCTATAAGTTTTTTGTAATTATCAGATAGCTAAAATTCCTGGGATTATTTACTCGCTGATTATTTTTACTGCAATGGAATTATTTATTTCGGGCGAACTACGAACCATTCTCTGTTAGTTTTCAATGCTGAATGAACAGAAAAAGCGTTTCTTCTGTAGTTACTCTCTTTCTTTTTCATCCTTAAGGTCCAATCAGAGAAAAAGTTTCCGCAATCCTATAGTTGTTCATACGTCTTCCCCCACCAGAATCCGCTTCCTGCCTTGACCTTGGTAAAAGTATTTTTCCCGCAGAGCTAATTCCTATATCTGTTTGCGGCCAATTCTGAAAAAGTATTCAAGTGTTCCTACCTAGCTGCTGAAATTTTCCCTCAAGAAGATAAATTCTTCAATTGTTTTTGTATGTCAACTCAGCATTTATTTATATTCATGCTTTGGAAGTCGGGGTACGATCAAACGTTGTTTCCACCTATACCGCTATCTATGTTTCCTTTTAAATGTCATGCGTGTGAGAAGTTTATTTCAGTGGAGGGGCATTATTTTTCTTAAGTCTGTAGGGACTTGTAGGGTTACCAATTGCGGTTTCTACATTTATAGATTTGGTTATCGTTCTATGACGGATTGCAGAACGATGGAGCGGTGATAGACTCCATAATATCACCGAGTTCTATATAGAGATTACATATATAGTTATAGATATTATTAAATTCTATTATATATATAGTTATAGATATTATTAAATTATATTATATATAGTTACAGATATTATATATTATATATATATGTTCTATATAGAGATTTCGTTTTACATAGAATATTAATATTATTTGTTTGGTGAAATAATTTTACTTCGAAGCATTTTATATTTTGGTAAAGGTAACAAAAGCTTTCGTGAATTTGTATTATTTTCAAATTAAGGGGGGGAAAATTAGATGGATATAGATTCGGAATGCTCGCGAAAGTGTAAAACTCTGACACAACATTCATTTGTAGTGTAAAATCACAAGACGTCTTAAACTTTAGAAAAATTTTGTTTTTACACTTTTGCAACTAAGAAAAAAAACCAGATTATTTTAGTTTCGGATTTCTGGGGAAAACATAGATGCGTATAGGTTTGAATTTCCTGCCAATGTGTATTTTCCTACACAGCATGATCTTTGAAGTTGTTTGTACCGTAAAATCACCATAAGATAAAATATTTTCTTAATCTTTAGGAAACGTCTTAACTAAGTAATCATCTTAAATAGTGGAAAACATTTCTTGGAAATTTAAGTGAGATAATATCAAAAACACATAGGGAGTTTTAATATATCCAAATTTTTTGCACTAGAACACATCTTAAATAGGGAACACTGATAAAAGCAGAATTTTTTTATCAATGACCGTTTATTTTTTTTTGGAGAAAAAATAAAAAAGATTACGTTAAGACAACTTAACTATATTCGAAAGTCACTTTACTTTAAGACAAAACTTCAACATACATGAAAATACTTTATTATTTTGATATCATTGCTTAGCCTTAAAGAAACACTATACACAAAAGTACTCTACATTCATATTAATTTGAAAAAACAAGTAATTTTATAAAAAACTCAGCGGGAATAAAAAATATCTTCAGAAGGTAATTATTTTCATGTATTTTCTAGTGTATACGAATATGAAAATTTCCCCAGGTCGATGTCAAATTACATTAAGTCGAATTTTAGTTCTTTGATCTTAATTTTGAGATCAAATCAAATTTAAATTAAATATAGTTACCAACACTAATCAATGCTAACAAGGCATTAGCATGTAAAATAACCAAGAAGATGATAAGGGATATATAGAAGACTGAAAAAAAAAATAATTTCGAGTATCTGGAAAGCCGATAGTACAATAGTACATTTCTTTCATTATGTAATTTTAATTTTTCTCGCTATTAAAGTGTACGGTGATACCCGTATGCAAAAACTTTGAGTGGATATCCGCTTAAGAAAATGAAGCATTAAATATTGAAAATATACCAGACGATAATGAGGATGGCTATATTTTAGACGTTGATATTAACTATTGTCTATCAAATGCATAATGAAGATATCACATTAAACGATAAGCATAGATAAGATGCTCATCATTTGTTTTTTAAACAAGTGTTGTCAGCTGGGCTGCGGGTAAAAATAAATAAAATGGAGGGCTAAATTTCTTGCAAAAAGACTAATTGAAATCCCATATTCAGTAAAACACTGAAAAGAGGAAAGAAGCAAAGACTGGTTTCGCAAAGAGATTTTTATAAGCTTATGTATAAGTCAGTATTCGGGAAAACAATAGAAAGCATGAGAAATAGAAAAAATTTAGTCTGGCGGCTGATGAGAAAAAAAAAAAAAATTGGAACATGTTGATTTCAAAGCCAAGCTTTAAGGATTGGATAAATTTGAAGAATGACGAAGATGGTACCTTTTTAGTTACATGGACTCCATGTAACTTCAAGTTCACAAGGATCTGCCGAAATCGACTTTCAATGAAATCTATATATATGCTGGAATATCTATCCTGGATATCTTAAAAACATTATTGTGTATTTTTTATTATGACATAATGAAACCACGATGTGAATAAAGTTGATGTGCGAATTCTGCATACGGATATAGATAGTTTCTTTTATAAAAGTAAATTCATCTACTGGTATAAAGTTTTGCAAGTTTTTCTATTGCTTTTTAATATGAGTGAATATCAATCAGATTATATCCTTTGCAAGAAAAAAAAAACCACATCAGAAAAAAAAGATGAAATGAATGTAGAATTCAATAGCGAATTCATTTCTCTCTAAGACCGAAAATGTATGTCTTTTGTTTTGGTAAAGGAGAAGTGAAGAGGAAGCTAAAGGTATGAGCAAGGTTTTAGTTAGAAATCATCTAAATTTTCAAACACTGGAAAATTTCACTCTTCGAAAACACGAAAATGAGGAATGTGCTGAAATCAATGCAAAGAAAAATGTATCATGTATAACTTGGAGACAGATAACAAAAAACCTTATACTAATACGATGATGAGGTCAATCCTTGATCCCCTGGGATTCTGGGAATACGCTGCCCACGAGGGGGGAAAAAACACATCCCAGATGGCATATGTCTGAGAAGAGAGGGGGGGGTGGAGCATGGCCCTACTCGCCCCTGCCTAAGGGCGGCTCCCACCTTTACTCTACATATTTGACAATATTGTCGTGATATGTAAGGTATTATTACCCTCCGCAGGGATAACACAATTGCCAAATATGGTCAACACAAGAAAGCCTCCGGGGCGAGAATTTTGTGAGTTTTCGTGGGGGAATTTATTATACAATAATGTTTGATACCAACGTATATTTAGCTCAAACTAGAGCTTTTTTCTACATTTAGAGGAAAAGAGGCACCTCTTTTTCTCCAAATATAAAAAAAGCTCTAGTTTGAGCTACATAAACGTGGGTGGCAAAAATTATTGT
Source organism: Dysdera silvatica (assembly GCA_006491805.2). NCBI lineage: Eukaryota > Metazoa > Arthropoda > Arachnida > Araneae > Dysderidae > Dysdera > Dysdera silvatica. Next base: position 259,342,465 of record QLNU02015360.1, on the reverse strand, counting down.
GTAACTGTTTGATATCCTGAAAAATCAGGAAATAATAGTTATCGATTTCTAAACTTCTTCAAAATCAAATCCACACACTAAAAAAAAAAAGCTTTTTTGTGGATTTGATTTCGAATAGCTCTCGTCAGGTCATTTAGTGAGACCTTTCTATCCTAGGTTCAAAGTAATGTACATACCGATATGTTGAAAATATAATTAACGACTGTATTTCCATAATTGAAACATTTGGAAAAAGAACCGGTCATAAATCTGTGTCTATCCCACGCGACATCACGCAAGATCTAAAACCAATTAACATTGTAACGGATAACCTACATACAATAATGGGATGGTAAGCTGAACTGGCTAAAGATGATAACAAATTAGCCAACCGTTCTATTTAGCAGCCCATTAATATATTCATTGTCCTCAATCATCCTTCAAAAAGTATTATTTATATAACAAAGCAAAATGGGGAATAACTTCCGTATCGAGGTATCTCATAGCTCCCTCTTCCCGGTCACGGGAGACACAGAAAAAACAACATCGTTTTAAATAATAGTGTACGAAATAACTTGTTGCAACAGAACACTGCATTCTCCTATCAAACAACTTCCATACCATTCATGGTCTTGAACATAGCCACGGTTTGGGAAAATTTGAAACCAAGAAACCGTTGTACCGTGACGTTTAGGAAGTGTTTTATACGGTTGACATGTAACGTAAGAGTATCATTTTCTAAAAAAATGCAAAGAAACGAAGCCTATTTCCTCTGCCGTTATTTTGGACTTGTGTTGGAAATATTTTCCAAAATCGCAGAGAGAGAAACAGGACGCACAACCAACACAACCCACGGGCGCCGATAACACAATGAGAAAAATTACGCGACGCCCTCCCGTTTCCCGTAGGAGAGAAGCATTTCTCATGAAAAAAAATAACAACCTTAAGCCATTTTAACTAAGGTCAAAATCAGTCTCGCTTTGTAAGTTTTTAATTTTTGAAACTGCCCCTCGTTTGAAAAGAGCATTATTGCACAAACGAAACTTCAAATCTTCCATTTTAAACAGTATGGAAACAGAAAAACTAAATAGATTTAATAACAAATTGAATATAAATACCTTAATTTAGGTTCTGTACAATAAATACCCCAAGGAATCACATGCGAATTTTCTAAGGGCAGGGAGGGGCCTGATTTCCCAAACTCACAAAAAAAAATTTCTTTTATTCAAAACAATTAATCCAAAAAATGCAAATGTTGAAGAGCGATAAGGGGCAGCCAACCCCCCCACCCCAAAAAAAAACTTTTACATTATATAGTATATAATTTATATGTAAGATATTATTACCCTTCTCAGGGCTAACACAATTGCCAAATAGTCAACACACAAAGCCACCGGGGCGAGTTTTTTGTGAGCCCTGAGAAGGGTAATAATATCTTACATCCTTATATACGGAGAAAGAGAGCGTTGTTCCTGTCCTCGTTGGTCTAGCGGTCAAGGCACTCCGGGCTCAAAGAAGGGACACTGGTGCGATTCCAGGACGGAGACGATGTCTTTTTTTCTCCTATACCAAAAAGCTTTAGTATGAGCTAAAACGGTGTCAACTTTATTAATTATAATATAATTTAAAATAAATAGGAAATATATAAAATACATATAAAACAAAAGATACCGAATAATATATTAAATAACAAAAATATGTAAACGGCAAAATATGTATGTGGTAACTACAGATAGAAATATATATAATTTAGTAATATAATCCTATCATTTCCGGATAAAGCGAACTACTTTGAACACGAAGATCCACACCCCCACCTGGTGTTCGTGTTAACGAGGTTCCACTGTATTGCAGACATAAAAAGGGCCCTACTGTTGTGGACGGAACGCACATGACTCCCACGAAAATCAACCTACGCTACAGAGATGCCCATACGCACAGACGAAATTTTGATTACTTCAACGACGAAATGCCATTATTCACTTTAAAGGTCAAACTCATTATTTCACAAACCTAGTGATGACTAAAGGAAAAACAAGGAAATAAAACAGTATAAATGCTTTTACTTATATTTTTTCGGAGGCGGAAAGGTAGGGGGAGTGCGGTGAGAGAGTTTAAACGTTTAATAAGGATTGCGAGACATTTTTTCTCCTTCAACCGAAACTCCATAATGATTAGTAACTTCAAGGTTAAGTCTATAACGAGTTATAATATTTCCGTTAATGATCTTCCACTTGATGAGTAGGTGCAATTATGTAAAATTTACCGAGACAAAACGTTGCGAATCTATAAATTATTCATAAGCCTGTATTTTCGACGTATATAAGCAATTTCCTATTTTTCGATTTCAAAACATTGATGGATCAGAAATATAAAGCGTTGTCTTTTAACGCCTGTTTAGAAAATTGTGAACATCAAAAAACGAATGCAAGTTCGGAAATCAATTTTAAAACGGACTAAAAAAACAATATTTTATGACTTTAAAGTAACCTTAAAAAAATTAAATGCACATAATCCGCAATTCCTACGCTTAGTATTGTTATTGCACGACGCAAAGGTCATGAGCCGCCGGAACCTACGCTTTCCATAGAATTCGAACTTTTAAAGACCTAGGGACGCTGGCGTATGCAGAGGGATGTTGATGGGTGTTGTAACTCCCATTGTGATGAAATTTTATATATATACAGGGTCTTTATAATTGAAGTTCCACTTTCAAATGGCCATAAAATGAAAACTACCAGACCAAATGTCATCAAACTTGATAACAGCTTACAGGAGGTCATGGGATTTTATTTTCCGCAAAAACAAAAACAAATAAAGTAAAAAATAAAGTAAAAAATAAAAATAAAAGTTCAAAAATCACCACCACCGGGAATGGCACTGTAATCAATATTGTTAAACGAAATAAAAAAAATGAAGACATTGGTTTAAAACGTTTTTAATCGTTTCTAAAACGAAACTCTTTGGGGGGTTATGCAAATTGTTTATGATGATAACATAAACAATTTGGCGGAATTGAAAGATGCGATACACCGACATGTCCGCAACATTCCTCCTGATATGCTAAGAGCTGCTGTTGAGAACGCAGTAATGCGATTTAACTTGCTTTCAGAAAATGGTGGATACCACATTCAACATGCTTTGTAACACGTTTTAGAAACGATTAAAAACAATATCTTCCCGCTGCGGTTTTTTCTTTGTTTTTTTTTTTACAGAAAATAAAATCCCATGACCTCCTGTAAGCTATTACCAAGTTTGATAACATTTGGTCCAGTAGTTTTCATTTTATGGCCATTTCAAAGTGGAACTTTAATTATAAAGACCCCGCACATATAAATATATGGAGTTATAGCTCTGTAATCCCCGCCCCCAAGTATAAACTCTCCGCGTACGCCTAACCTCAGTGGCGAATTTACCAATAGGCTATGTGGGCTACAGCCAACGGCGGCAAATTTTCGACGAAAAGTTTGCCGACGAGGAATTTGCAAAGGCGGGACTGAATTTTTTTGATGGCCAGTTGGATTAATTTCGAATTATTATGTTCAGAACCGTGACTAGATATTGGCAAAAGAAGAGCTGCAAATGGCGTCACCTCGAGAGAGGTTCAAAAGGCGCCAAATTTACGAACACTTGTAAAAAAGATGAATTTCAAATAACCGCCAGGGGCGTCAAATTAAGAATTTTACATAAGAGCTAAAATCTCTTATGTCTCTAGATACGTTTAAGATTAGGCGGCAAAATCGTAAATCTGCCTTTGCCGCACCCTCGGACTACAGTGAGCAGTTGTAGTGTAACGCTGAGGAGATGAGCACTAGAAGTTGTTAAACTAGTTTAATTTGGAACAGCTGACTAATGAAAATACGGTAAGGGATCCGAGGACTTTTATCAAGTTTGTACAGAACTTGCCATTGTTGTTATATTTGGCAAGCAATCGCCAAAAACAGTTATCCATCACCTTAGCCTCACCAACTCCGCCCCCCTCAAATCGATCTGCTTTGATTGACAGTTTCGTCATGGCTCATCTTCTCAGCGTTGAACCGTAGTCGGTAAGCGTTCGTTTTTCTGGCGCCGTTGGGAGTTGAATTAGAGTTAACGGCATGCTAAGTGAAACTGTTAGCACTCACATAGCAAAGCTACCTACAATTTAATTTAAACCGCTTCTTTTTGTTTGTGAATTTTACGGTGCAAGGAGAATAAGGGCCATGCTGTTAAACCGTTTCCAACCTGCATAATATATGGTTTTTGAAAAATGCACAAAAATTATAAACTGTAATTTATAAAAAAATTAACCATTCCATCTCTGAGAACTTACAGCACGAAAATTCACATAAATTCAGGTTGTGCAGTCTCGTTCATAATGAACCGTTTCACCCATCTCCAGTATTCCAATTATATATAAAAATGAATGAATAAATACACAGTGGCGGATCCATGAGGAAAATTTCCCCTCCCAAATCCATAAAAATGCGGTGGAAATCGGTTATAACGAGCGCCGATTATAACGACCAACCGCATATAACGACGGAATTTTTACAAAAGTCTGATTTCGTGTTTTATTTTATTTTTTTAAATTACCCGCTAAATCCAGGGTCCAAAATAGACTTGTTTACTAAAACTTGTCTGCTCGAACGAATATTGGGTTTTCACGCATCGGGCGTCTGGCCCCCGCGTGTAGACACACTACCTAACCATATACAGACGTGTTTTTCACTATCCATCTTTAAAAAATTATTGCGCACTCACTTCATTAACTAACACTTTTTTTTTATTTATTTATTTATTTATTTGAACAGCTTCCACATGCTCTGTTGTGCCTGCTTATTTGCATCTGGGAAGCATGGCCTTTGTCAGACTTTTGGTCTTTTTCAATTACCACCAAGGCAAATTGTTTAAGTCCTTTAATGAAATTGTATTTTTGTGTATCCCTTTGTACGTCACTTTTTTTCTTCTTTTTATTGAGATATTATGATAGATGTTAATACGAAAGATGTACTATTTCACGTTTTTGTGAATATACTTGTATGTTTATATATAGTTCATATCCATCTATTGTATACTTCAACTCTTTGCCTGAAATAAACTTCGGGAAAAAAAAAAATGTAATGCGCTTAATCATATCAAAACAAAATCCATATTTTCCTCGCTATATCTGGAAACTCGTTAAATGCGGGTTTTGGAGGAGAGCCATGTAACAAGCTATAGCTTTTTGCCCTCTTCCATTTCTAATCTTATCACCAGTTAACATCTTTAACCTCACAGTTAAGAATATCAACATAACATCAAAAATATCATATGGTAGAATGTATCACCAAAATTGAAATTAGGTTGAATAAAATTTATTCTTATTCTGTATAAGTGGGTCCTACTGTATTTTACGCCCCCAAACTCTCTCCCCCTGGATCCGCCTCTGATATATAAGAACTCACATTGAGTTCTCACCCGTTAGCTTCGTACATTACACAATTAACAAAAAAAAAGTATATATAAAATCATAATCTGAAGATGTTATATGGAATTCGAAACAATCTGATATATCATAAAACTCACTTGTAATGCTGGACACGATTTGTGTTTCAGCTTCCTATCATACCAATTTACAGTTTTCTTTTGAGGTCGAAACACAACATTGTCTTCTTCGCAACCAGTAGCAGTTTCCCATAAAGGTTCCATAGTACAACACGATAAATTAATCCTCCTTAAAGCAGGGGCACAATTGCAGAAACCATTAGCGCAATAACAAGACCATGAATTTGCCGATCCATTGGGATTCAGAACGGGCCATTCGGAACTAGAAGAATCAGTATTTATGGTATCAAAATGTCTTCCCAAGTCCATTCGGCTTATTTCGCTGAAGTCGCTTGAAGATTCACTGGTGGAGGAGTTTGAACTAGCTGTTCCAGTGTCTGTGATGATACTATCCACTTCGGATTGACCACTTCCATAGTCAGAATAATGGTCATCTGAAGGAGTTTCTACTTGATACTCAGGAAGAGAGTATCCGCCATAAAAATCGGGCATTGCAGTTTTCCTACTAATAACGTCTTCAATCTTGTGCACCGGGTAAAAAGTGACACATTTACCATTTGATTCCTCCTTGACGAACAAGGTCGTTTCAGATCTGGATAGCCCAGGACTGCCGGGCAAGGGCATCAACGAAGGGCTCTTGATTACTTTTGCTGCGTTTTTTCGTTTCGATTTGCGTAAAGAGCTCGGCAGAGTAAAGCTATTCCTTAGGTACGACATTTCTTTCACTCTTCCCCAACGTAAATAAATAAACGTATGCTTACCAAGCAAAACAACCGGTTGTTTGAAGAATCGTAGACTCCGACAAGATATAAAATTATTGAGAAATATCCGTAGAAATTCTGTTAATGAAGGTACGAAAATTATGACGTAAATATTACATGATGGATAATTCCGTTTTCATGAATTGTTTTTCCCTCAAAATTATTCAACTAATCAATAGTGAACGGTCAACGGCTTTTCGTAACAGAGAAAAAGCTCCATTTTCTCCAAGTTCTGACATTTAAACTGGAGTATGCGGCCTCACAATGACGTTCACAATCTCGTAAATGCACATACCTTCAGCTCCGTCTCAACGCCTCGTAGAAATGAAAGGAAATGTATTAATCTCGTAGGGCTCTGGTACTTGGACGATGTCTCCCTCGGCGGCCAACTTTACACCGTCTTTCATGGCGAGCGTGCGCGTTACAACTGAAACAGTTCAGCACAAGTGGATAAACGAGTGAGGCTGTGCGTGAAGGGGCCGACCCAAAATCCCCATCCGTTTCGTTATGATATGAAGAAAAACGACAGCTTGCCTACCCGATTTGATTCAGGGGTCGCTTTCTACTTCAACTAAAAAAAAAAACAGGTGCACAGGTTTTCTACAATAACACATCCTTCGGGGGACTTGAGAAGAAAAACTGCAGCTGGCAATTTGCACAGTGGACCCCTATGGTATAGGACGCAACCTATTCATAAACCTAAACCCCTTTAGTGTGGGTGCAACGACTCGAATCTGGCAACGATGCTTAACTTTCTTAAAAACAGTTACGATGCATATATATGAATGTCGATTATATTTTAACACACATTGTATGCGTATATTGGCCGTATTTTGACGGAGTGGGTGTGTCTAGAAATATTTGCAATACTTCGGGTATTGGCGATAAATTTAATGCATATTATTTATCCAATATAAAATTCGACTAAATGAAAATACCGAAATCATCGATGAGATAATGAAGTTATTGAACTAGGTTTTTCACTAGTACTCAAATCAAATAGCGCGTCTTAATTTGCAGCCAAATGTAAACAAGCGACAGGTTATCTTAAGTTGGCAAAACCACTGAAAGATATATAGCATATTTAGATTGAACGCCCCCCTTATCTCTCATCGAACCAAACGCAAAATCCAGTTAAACTTGATAAATTAATGGTCTGAGTGTTGAAAACGTTCCTGTGTTCACTTTTAAATAAATCGAGGAAAGGAAAATATTCGGAGAGAAAGATTACAGATGAACTATATTTTATTTCTAATTTCGAAATTAATTTGAAATCTAATCCTCCTAGAAGGTAATTACGTGAAAGCAAACGAGCTTTAGTTCGCATGCTAACCATGTTCAACCCTCCGACTGCTTATCCCGCGATTTCCACGGGCAACATGAAAGTAATAAAATTTGCTCATCCCGCGGATTCCGCGTGTATGCAATTTTTCCATCTATTTAAAAGCGCATCCCGCTTCTCCACCGTTTAACTGTCGGTAATGCATTTTCTACAATATTTAGACTTCTAGTCGTAGTTTGGTCAACAAATGGCGTTATTGTCGCCTAAATTTTCGTATTTGCATAGAGTTCACTAACTGATTTTGCAAGCGCTCCCTTTATTATCGTTTTTTATATCCAGAATATGGCTTGTAGGAAACGTTCAGCGAGTGATTTTTATTAGTATACATGCTTTATATTTGTATTCTATAAAGTAAACCGTAATTTAATCAAGATTTATTTTCAGAATTTTTGAATTTAAACGATTACTCTTAAAATTGATTTTTATGAAAGCCTGTTCTTATGCACGAAATTTATATTAAAAAAATCTTGTTTACAAAAATGTGCTACATATTTTAACTCTCAAATACATATAGATTTGAAATATGTAATAAAAAAATATGCAATTTTTGAAGCGACTTTGATAAAAAATAATTAAGCAGTTAGAAGGTTAAGATCCTGTACTCATAAAAAAAAGTAAAATCAGACGAAATAAAGTTATTATTATAGTTTCCAAATCATCATCACATGCTAAGAATCGAAATAATGCTGTTATATGTAAATAGTTCTTATATGCATATAGGCTAATAGGCAATATACACCCTTTTGGAAAAAAACCCCCAAAAAAAACGAAGCACCATGAAGAAATTATCTGTTTTTATTGAAATTAAATGTACATCCAGCACATACACAGGTAAGGAAATGATAAAAAATTCAAGGCCGTGGGACCCATCAATGGCTAGGAATTGCACATTAAATGTTCAAATCAATAGTTGGTGCTCCACCCCCGGCGGCGATGTATGCTTCTATACGTCTAGGTAACGAGTGGTAAAGGTTAATAATGTCATCCTGCAACAAATTCTGCTAGACATTCTTCACTTGTTGCTCCAGCTCTGCGACATTTTGCGGTGCCCGGATCTGACGGCCTATCATGTCATATATAGGTTCGATTGGCGAAAAGTCTGGTGACCTTAGGGTTACCAGGTTTTGAAAATAAAAAACGGAGTACTAGATAATTTTTATTTTATTACTCTATATCAGAGAACACGAACTGGTGGATCGTGGTCTACATCCGGACCTTGAACTTTAATTATACTTTGCTGATGATTTGGCACATTTCAATAATCTTACATCACTCTTTGAAATTTTATAAAAATCTGAACA
>QLNU02015360.1:259270527-259320864 GCA_006491805.2 Dysdera silvatica | reverse complement strand
GCGTAAGGTTTAAAAACACGACGTTTCGGGAGCCAACTGCTCCCTTTGTCAAGTGAAGGCAGAATGAAGAGTTCGTGAAAGTCCTAAGCTTATATACCCGCATGTTGGGAATCCCCATCTGACGCCATTTGGTGCGGAGCATTTCCAGCTGGGGAAACCCTCGCCGGGAAAGCCCCCGCACCCGACGATGTCAGATGAACACCCCCAACTCGAGGTTTTGCAAAAATCCTGTAAGGTTCTGGTAGAGGTTTTGCGATGTTTATTGCACGACTCCTCAAACCGTAGGTTTCCCATGATTCCAGAAAAAGTCTACTCCCCAGATTCGTCACATTCTGATGTAATATTTTCATCGAATGCCAATCTGGTTCGTGACCCTCCCTGAAGACATGTTCAGCCAACTGGTTTGAATCGTCTCCCCTAGCTACCGCACGCATATGCTCCTTCCCTCGTAGACGTATCGATCTTCCCGTCTGTCCAACATACACCTTGTCACAGTCTCCACACGGTATTTGGTAAATAGCACCAGATTTTTCCTCCTCAGGGACGCGATCCTTAACTTTAAGTAATAGATCACGCAGGGTGTAGACAGGTTTGTAGTAGGTCTTAACATTCACACAACTGAGAATTCGAGACAGCTTTTCTGAGACACCCGCCACATATGGCAAAACCACTGATGTCTTCCTAGTCTCATCCTCTACATTCCTGTTTCCACCACTAACACCACATTGGTTACGAGCGATAAATTTAGTCGGGTAACCGTTCTTTTTCAACACGCTTTTGTTGCGTCGTAATTCAACATTGCGAAGGTCATCATTACAACAATGTGTAAAGGCTCGTCGGTGCAAGGCTCTAATGACAGATGCTTTGTGTGATGCCGGGTGATGAGAACGAAAGTCAAGATACCTATCAGTATGTGTTGGTTTCCTAAACACCGTAGTCAACAGTCGCCCATCCACATCTCTATTTATCCGAACATCTAAGAAGGGTAATGAACCGCTATCTTCTTCTTCTAATGTAAATTGAATATGAGGGTTCAAGCTGTTCAAATAGAGATGAAAATCAGTAACTGAAGACCTTGGTAGGATAACGAAAGTATCATCGACGTATTGCTTCCACACCTGGACACAGTAAATTCACTCATCTAAAGCACTGTTTTCAAATGCCTCCATACACAAATTTGCCACCACACTCGAAGCAGGTGACCCCATCGCCGTACACCTCTTCTGTCGGTAAAATCTACCCTTGAAGCCGAAAACCGTGGAATTCAAGCAGAACTCGAACAGGCAATATATCTCTTCCGGACTAAGGCTAGTTCTTTCTTCCAGGCTTCCATCATGCCTCAGTCGCTCCAACGCTGCTGATACCGCCAAATTTGTTGGAATACAGGTGAAAAGTGAAACAACACTAAAAGGCACCATAGCATCATCGGGAGCGATTTTTACGTTTCTGATAGAAGAAATAAACTCCTCAGAGGTAGACACCGACCGTCCAGAGGATCCAACAAGAGGAGATAGTATACCTGCAAGATATGCATAGGCGTAATGTGGGGGTTAAATATAGCGTGAACTGGGGGAAAAAAAATACAATATTGTTTGGGGTAAAGTATTGTGTAGGACTTTATGGGACAACGACTTATCCAGTCTCCATGACCAGCAGCAAATATCCACGATTTACGTGTCCAGCTTGAGGATGCTTGGAACTCCATACAATAAAGTGGCATCCAACATATGTACAACAGACTCCACGGCAGAATTGCAGAATATGTGACAGTTCATGGCAGTTTTACCTCGTAATAACCATGTCATATGACAATGTTATTTTTTAGTTTAACAGCAAGTACGTCTGTATTTTACCATACTTTTTTCATCATTTAAACCTCTGTATTCCATGATTATGCTGTATAAATTTCGTTGATATCAAACATTTCCTTCTTGGGGTTCCTTTTTCATTTTTCAGTAGTGTATATACAGTGGAACTTGGATATGATGAATTCATGGCTATAGGGAACAAATGATTTAAGTTTATTTGATTTAATGTATAATAAACTGGTGTCCAAATTTAGGTTACACTCAGTGTTATTTTAATAGAAGAGGTACATATTTTGCTCCATAACTCTCAATGTGCTTCATTTATAAAAAATTATTTCACAGAAAATTAAAGAGCTATAAACGCTTAACATAATTACAAAAAATCCAAAAAATTTTAAGCATCCTATGAATGAGAATCCATGATTGAAACTGATGCAAATATTGGAAGTCGAAAATTAAAATTCACAAGAAAATGATTTAGAATGACAATTTTTCTCACATAAACATGCAACATTATTAGAAAATGATTATTGATGGCTTATGTAATTTTTTTTAGCCTAAAACTGTATTTTTTACAAATTTTTATTTTCCACCTACAATTTTTGTACCATTTTTGATCATAGATTCTCCTTCATAAGACGCTTAACATTTTATTTTTATTTTTTTGTAATTATGTTAAGTGTTTATAGCTCTTTAATTTTCTGTAAAATGATTTTTTATAAATAAAGCACATTGAGAGTTCAAGAGCAAAATATGTACCTCTCCCATTGAAATAACATTGAGTGTAACCTTAATTTTGAACACCAGTATATATATATGGTCATGGAATCTGGTAAGGGCAAGGGGGCACTGGCGCCCCTCCCCCAGTTTTTAGAAAAGAGGCAAAATCAAACTTTTTCCTCCATATAATATTGGGTTTTTTGTTTTTTGATTTCTCGGTGAAGCTATATTTAACCCACAAGTTACACCTACACATATGGTTATATCAACTAACACTTATTGCGAATAACAGCTACAATGAAGAAAATTCTCCATTTCTTTGAAGTTTGTTAGAACTGAATTCGACTGTGCATTCATACAGGCATATAATCTGGATAGTCCAGTGTCTATAAGGACTATTAGTCATAAACTGGCTGAGGCAGACTTGCCGTCCTGCAGACCTCTGAGTACACTGCGTCTTATTCTGCCCACTGTCGTTAGAGATTGGTCTGATGTTGTTCCCAAGTGGAATACTGCAGTTCTATTGCCTAGCAGTATAGTAAACACAGTGTAATCATTCGTTAATAGCATAATTTTTACCACAACTGAGCATTAACGATTTATTTAAAAAGAACGTCAAATCTTTCATGTAAAAATATTGAGAGGTAGTATCATTTTTAATATTCAAAACTGAAATCATGTTACGCAAATATTTAAAAAAGGAATTGAGATCACTGTTTAAAAGACATACTAAGTTAAAATATTCTAAAATAAAAATTGTTAATAGGTTGAAATATATGCTATTGTAATTAAATGGACTGTGTATGTGAAATTCAAATTCGTTAAACTTAATAAGGAAAACAAAATTAGGAATGTGATTAGTCTCAGTCAGTCTCACTCTCACACACTCTCTCTAAAGTACGTTTTCCAATTTTCTTCAACGAAGACGTAATGTCTCTTTTGAGTTTTCAGTTTTTGTATAAAGGATCACTATTTAAATATGAAAGAAAATAGAATTAAATATAATCATATTCATTTGACATTTTAAAAATTAATCATATCGTTCGAAAGATCAAATTGGGAAGGGGAGGGATTCAAACATCTTTTATTTTCATATCACAAGACTGCATGATGGATTATTTGGATAAAATAGGCAGCTTAACTTGACTGACCTATAATCAGAGGCGTAGAGTTATATGGGCCCATGATCCCCTCAATAATTTCCAATTTGACATATATTGTAATGCAATACCTCTAATATGTGCTTTGGCCCTCCAATAATTTTGAAACTTTAAGCTTGTGCCTATAATACATTTACACTTGACTTGGATAAATAGCCTGATGAGTCATCGAAGACTGTGAATGTAGTTATTACAGGGCTGCCACTTTTAGAAAGTAAAAAAAGCCGAATGGTCATAGTAGAGTGCAATTACTTAAAATACTTACCAACAGATGGCATGGCTATTCACTACCATCTAGATAGCAGTGCCATCTATCAATAACTATATTCAAGTTTTAATAGGAAACAAGAATATATTCTTTTTCCCATAATTTGGAATATGATAATGATCATTTTGGCATTTCTATTTAGGTACAACATAAGCACTCTATAAATATGCAACTTTAATATTTTAATGGAAATTTCTAACATTTGAATAAGATAGCACAATTATTGCAGTTGTGGACATTTTTCCCATGTACAGAACCAGCCATTGCCACCACTACAATAACAAGTCCGTTGGATAGCAGGTCGAAGAAAAGAGTAGTGTATCAATAGCAGTATCGCTTATTATGGAGTGAGCAAGTGTTCCCAAATGAGTGTGTGTATGCATCAGTGTAGAGTTTTCGAAATTATTGGGAAGGCCCAATAGCATTTATACATTACAATATATGTAAAATTGCAATTTATTTCAAATTATTGGGGGGAGGGGCTTGGGCCTTACGGGTCCATACAACTTTACTATGTGTGTATCTGTGTGTTAAATAGTATTTTAATTATCACCAAAAATGAAGGTCAAATGCTGGGGAAACTTTTTGAACAAGTTGCCTAGTTTTGCTATATGCATAATGCCAGCATGGAAATTCATTTTTGTACAGCATTTTTTTTTAGATTTACTTCATAAGGACGAAAAGCCAGACAATTACAGGCCCAGCTTAGGTACAAAGAAGGTTACAGTTTTTGTATCTGAAAAGGAGGACTGTCCTCTCTAAAGCCAGATATGCAGGGATGCCATGCTTAGGAGGTGGCGAGTGGGGCGACTGCCCAGAGCCGTTTAAAAACGCAGCATCAAGAAATAAGTTTTTAGCGGCCTTTATATACCTTCCCAGAGTATTTCATCAATTGACCTTTTGTGTGTGACGTTATATTTCCCATGACGTTGATGAAACTTCTAAATGGTGGTTAAAATAAATATAAATGTTATTAGTCAAATGAGTTAGCATCAGTATGCTATGCACGTTATCATATTTGCTGTGGTGTCCTTATAGGCCACTACAGAGACCACTGGTTTCTAACAACAAAAAAAAACTTATCGCAAAGTTCTGAGAAGAATACACTTATAATTGCATTGTAAACACAAAGAAAAACCAGTACAATGTCGCAGTGGACCTAAATAAAACTCCTTCTTTTAACCACAATATCGAAGTTAAGCAAGAAATGCCAAGTGATTGATATATCCCTAGCTATAACTTTGTTTAGAAGTGTCTATTTTAATTTAACTTCACTGTCTTCTCCTCTCACCTTTTGCATTTGGAACAGTGAAGAACTTTATTTTGTAATGCTAAACCCTCCCCCCATCAGTGCTTTTTTTTTTTTTAATTGTGTTATGTTAAAACAGTTTTAAGGGCCACTAAAATCTGTTTCACCCTAGGTTGCTAATTCCGTAAGAAAGCTCTTGCAGACATGTGGTAGCTTTGAATCATTAGGACACTGGGGTATATAATTTAAAAGAAACCCTATGAATATTTTATGACACTTGCTAACTATTTACCAGTAATGAAACAAGAGTCCCAACATCAATTGTGCATGAGTTGGCTAAAATGTTTTGGAAAATAAGAATGAATTGTTAACCGTTTTGCTGGATACTAAAAGACAGCATGTAAACTGCAGCAAACTGGTTGCTCAATTTTTGGCGAGTCTTCATTGCTCACTATGCTTAATTTTGCTAACGGTATATATCATTATGAAATCCATCACAAACAGTTGCCTTACTACACATACAGCAGAATCCCGATTTTCAGTAGTTCGGAAATCCAATTTTCAGTGTAAAGGTGCCCAGAAATTACAACATATATCGCACCCCCCAAAAAAAACATCGTTAATTACACACTACTAAGCTAATAGATAATAAAGAACATCACAAAGTAAATGCATGTGGTAAGATGTCAACTGCTTTGGAAATAGCTGATATTTGCTATTTGTATTGATTTTTCACTTAAGGGTACAATACACTAGAAAACAAACATGGAAACATTGAACAGGTGCCTAATAAAAATGTAAATTAATAATAATAATAAATAAGTGAAGCAGGCTATCAGATAGTCAGGGTTCTATCGCAGCTGCCAATTTCTATGAATTTTCCATACAACATACAATTTTAACATCATTGAACAGGTGGGGCTACAAAATTTGTTATTGATTTTTTTTTTTCCTATGATGCTGCTGAATGTTTTAAAAGATCTGTTGACAGACTGGGACAATAATAAAATAATTTTGGAAAGACAAAAACATCAGTTATTAAGGAATTGCTTCCACTCAGTTATCAATAGCAGCAGCAAGTCATTCACAACTATGACCATATTGTTTCTTTTTAAATTTTTAACCATTTTTCATAGAAATGCAAAAGCAAATTCGTGGTCAACTGAAAACAAGTTTCAGTCAATTCTTCAATTCAATGCAAGAATCTAATGCAATATGATCCTTGAAAATTGTTTAATCTCAGTATGAGAATGTAAGTCAAAAGTAGTATGAGAAAAATTTTACAAGTAGGAGTAGGGTAAAACATTCTAGTGAATAGTTTAGGTCTCTTACGTAAAATTTCCTTCACTCAGGGAGCTTAGTTTTCAACCAGTAGCTATAAATGTATTTCTCTAGTAAGAATAAAGGTTTGTGGAATGTAAAAATTTGAATTTTATTACAAAACGGTGCGAACAAATTGTCACCCAGATGCCTATTTGTCAAACTACTTAAAATTATTTTCTTTATGAGGTATTACATGCAAATAGTTTGAGTGTTTGTTCTTTATCCATCAAAACTTTGTAAGTTTAGCTGTATTGTATTGAAGTTTTAACAACAATTCTAAATTGGGAAGTATTCTTACCTGTCATCTTGTAAGACATTAATTATTCTAGATTCTTTCCCATAGATTGGGGGAACACTTTCTTTTGGTGGACGGGCTGTATTCTTTCTAGTATAAACCGGAGTTCCACCTTCACTCAGATAGCCACTACCAATGTCATCAGATTTAAAAGTAACAGGTCTTAAAATTTCTCCATCACTCATATATCCAGAAGCATCGAAGGAATCCATATCGTGCCCATAATCTGCATCCACTAAACTATTACAGCCAGATAGTGCTCTTTTCATAGCAATACCATACATTCTGGCATTATCTAATGATGCTAAGAATTGTCGGCTTGATGCAAAACGTCCAGTTTCAGCATAATCGGCATGTACTCGCAATGAAGACTGAATTCTAGTAGACACAGCAGTTCTTGAAGAAGCTGGGCCTAAACCTCTCATATATCCATATGGTGAGGCTCTGAGAAGAGGCTGCATTGGTTTAATATTGAGAACAACATCATCACTTTCTTCAGCTATAGCAGATGCATCACTTGAATGATGCATTTTTTCGCATGTTTTGTAAATAGGTTCTGCATTTGTTCTTAAATTTGATGAGGACATGTGGTCTCTCTCAATGCCACTATTAATTTTTGGAGAAATGGTTTTGGATTGTTGTTGCTTTGTGTGCCCCTTTTCAGAGATTATTTCTGCAGGAGGAGTTTTTTCTTTCTTGTGTGTAGAACTCATAATGGGTGACACCATTGCGATACTGACATTACTTGAAGAACCACTTCTGCTATCGGAACGACTACGTTCTGTTTTGGGTAAGTTAGATACTCTGGATTCATTCCCAACATCAAGGACTTGAGTGTCTGGACCTGCTATGTGCACAGCAACATATATTTCATCTCTAGATAATTTTGTACCTTGCAGCTGTTTATCTTGAAAATTATGTTTAGGGTTTGTTGGGGATGAAGTCTCATTTAATTGATGTGCATGTTTTTCATCTTTGATCACTTTTGATGTTCCTTTAACTGCGGCTGTAGGTTTAGGAATACTACTTCCCGGTGGTGACATAAGTACAGAATTACCATTCTGTGAAACTCCAGAATTACCATCCATGGTAGGCAAACTAGTAGAAGTTACAATAGTATTGGAAGATTCCGTCAATAATTTATCAGTGTTTGAAGACAACACTGAAGTACTGTGTGAGGCACTGTTAGGAATATAAGAAACTTTATCTTTGAGATTAGCAACTCTCGACTCGCGGACTGGATTATCAGGTTCTATGGTCGTGTACTGAGAAGAAACATCATCTTTTTTCTGTTTTATATCTGAATTTGTGTCTGAAGGAGTCCTAGCTGGATTTCTGGGATTGTTTGCAAGACAGATGTTTTCATTTGGAGAATTAGAATTCTCAGAAGAGGCAGATTTAAGAAGTTTTTCGTTTCTTTTTTCTTTAGCAATTCTAGAGGCAGATTTAAGTTGATCAATTTTCGAGGACACAGGATCTTTTCCTACAAAGAAAAACAAAACAGTTTAATATGTGGGTTTACACGTAATTATAGCTATTATCATAGTGACCTGTAAAATGAGGAAGGGGTCATATAACTTTTAAAGTAATCTTGATAAATTTGAGGTTCATTGGGACGTAAAGAGAAAATATTCATAGCTGTTGGAAGAATTGACAATTTTGAATGTATTATCTTCCTCAGCCTATACAGTTCACTCACAAGGAAGTGGTTAATTTAACATTTCATTTAAATTTATCTATCACTTCACATAATATCAACAGTTCTTGTTTTACTAGTAAATTTATCTAGCACTTCACATACCGTCAACAGTTCTTGTTTTACTAGTAAGTTGCTTAGTTGCAGGAAGACCAAGTTTTTTAACTTGACTTTTAGCTGGTATGCTTGAACCAGTGGTAGTGATGTGAGCTGCCTTGCCAAAAGAAGGTGAAGTCAAATGTTCTTTAGGCTCTGCTGAAGTTTTGGGGGGTTCGCTATATATACTTGTAGAAGAATCGCTATGTTCACTGCGTGCGGAGCTGAATCCACTACTACTGCTGGTGCGTTTATTGCTTGATGTGTTTACTGCAAAAGAAACTATTTTTATTACATAAGAATACTTCTGTAAAATACACTTCATTTAAAAACTGGAAAACACCTTTTTGAAACTGAGATAAAATGAGTGTTTCTATATATTGAAATTACTACGAAAATATTATACTGGAACTAATACTAATAAGGATTTTTACACAACTGAAAATGGATATTCCATTTTATGCAGTATGATAATATACACTGTATCTTAAAATTAAATGATAAATTTAACACTAAAGCAAAACAAGAACCAAATATCATTCATCAATTTTCATAAAATTTATAATATAATAGACTGTGCAGTTCTCTATTAGTAAAAGAGTAGATAAAAAGCAATTGCAAAAATGTATGAAATTAAGATTGTAGCACATTAATTTTGATATAGAAGTGAGCCTTTTATATATATGTGTGTGTGTGTGTGTGTGTGTGCGTGCAGTAAAACCTCCATAGAATGATATCCGATATAACGATAAATCCCTCTACAACGATAATTTTTCTCGGTCCGTATAATAGTGTTGTAGAGAGGTTTTACTGTGTGTGTGTGTGTGTGTGTGTGTGTATACAGTGCAAACTAAGGCGGAACCTGCATAAGGTGGAAACTTGCTCAACACGGAATTTTTTTACGGTCCCTTCAGAAGTCAATGGTAGTTAACATTAGCTAACACAGAAACTGTCTAACGCGGAAGCGGAAAGCACTATTTAATCCCGTCAAAGAGAAAAGCCTTCATAAAGCGGAAAATCGCTGGCAGAAAGGAAATTTTCTCGGCAGGAAGAGCAAACAGGTTTGTAATACAATGCAAATAGCAAAGTGGGGGATGACGAATAAAAGACATTTTACAGATATAGAATGCCCTTGTCCGCATAGGCGGAGCCAGGGGGCGGTTTTGTGGGTTGTAACCCCCCATTGCAATGAAATTTTGTATATTTAACATAGGAATATATGAGTTATAGCTCTGTAACCCTTCCCATTAAGCCTATAACCCCCTTATGAACTTTCTACCTATTCTTGTATGACCACCATTTTGCACACCACCCACCCACCATAGCATACCCAGAAAGTTCATAAGGAGAGGGTTACAGGCTTACAATGGGGGGTTACAGAGCTACAACTCCATTGTATTTACATGTATAACTATACACAATTTCATCGCAATGGGGGTTACAATCATAATCGACCCCTCTTGCGTATGCCAGTGCCACCCACTTCTTAAATAAAAACGTTCATTATTAACCAGAACGAAAAGTCACTCATATCGACTTTATCAATTCATGGATAAACCCACCGCAAGGGAGAGTATCTTTATACAAGGGAATCATTACCTTTACAAGGGAGGTACTTTATCGTTACAATTTAAGCTTACATAATAGACTTTTTGTATGGAATAGGCATGTATAGTTTGCATGAAATTTTGCATCATATTGATCGTAACTACTAAAACCACAAAATAGTGCAAAAATTAAAATTAATAAATATAAAATGCAGTGATAAAATAAATATTTATATCACAAGAAAAATAAATATAGTCTTAAAGTTCTCAAGATAAGACAAAGAATAAAAATAGCACATGCAGTCTTACTATGGAATTTAACTATGTATGTATTTATTTTGCATGTAACCTCCATACTACAGAACTTTTTTACAGTCCCATGAGTTTCCACCTTAAACAAGTTTCACTGTGTGTGTGTGTGTGTGTGTGTGTGTATAAACACATACATTCACTAATATTGCCAACATCAACAAATATTAATAAAAATACTGATCATATATTTATGGATTGAGGTTAAACACTGACGGTGAACCAATTTTTTATTTATACATTTGATGATCAATACAACAGAGCAGTGGGGATATTGACAGTATTGCTGACTGTGTGAAGACATCCATCAATATTGCTGGAAATATTTCTCTGGCAGCCATGGATGACACAGTATTAATGAATAAACATGACACTTCATAAGCACAAATAAATAGTTAATTAAGTAGCTTTGTTTCGCTAGTAGAATATCACATAAATCAAAGCAACATTCCTCACAAGAATACATAGTAAATTCAACATTAATACAACCGTTGTTAAATCTGCCTTTTAAATATAAATAATATAATTATTTCATTACATTGTCAATGTATTAAAATAAATGGCGTTATGAATTTATGAATATAGTACCACAGTACCCCTTAAAGTGGGCATTGGGGACTGTCTCATTACAAAGAACATGACACAGTGTAATCGGGTGAAACACTGAAATGATCAAGGTCACCCTAAGGTGAAAAGTCCCCTCCAATATAATTAGGGAAAAAAAGCACTCTTTCATCAACTATACTATAGTCAGACATGCTTGTTCCGTGTATAACATATGTAACTAGAAACAGGGAGGGCAAATACCCAGGGGGCCTGGTGGGTGAAACTTCAGTAATATAACAAACCTGGTTGGTTCTATTTTTATGGTGCAAGGAAAATATAACAAACCTAATTTATTATTAACCATAATTGATTAGGGGACCCATAAATTCTGTCTCCAGCCTGGTATATAACAAAATTAGTATGAATAAAATAGATCATTAAGTTGTGAAGTGTGGTGTGGTTTCAATGAATAAGGATTGTAATATTTGAGCTAAAGAATGCCTAGCCTGCTTGCTTAAAAAAAACCACTGATGTACGTCATCACCATTGAAGATCTTAGAAGTATTCACCATGTTTCAATCATGTGCATTTGGATATTATTGTACAAATTATTTTAAAAGGTATTCAAATACTACTCGTTATTCATGTCCCTGTAGTCGAATTGTCATTTGTAGCATTAAATTCTGAATAATGTTTACTATAAATTAATATGAGTCTCACATTTGCAAAAGGTGGGGTATATTTATTTTAATATGATTTCCAAAATTTCAAATGTCAGAACCACCTTTTTATATGATCAAAAGATTTGTCATATGCATTGTAAATACACTAAATATAAATTTTTGTGCAATTCTGACAACAATGACCAAAGAAGTTATAACAAAACCATTCGATAGCTGTCTCTGTACTGAAGAGTGCAAATTAAAAGGTCATATGCAAAATGATTTACCATACTTACTAATCTGTTGGTTAGTTGGTCGAATTTTTATGGTGCAAAGACAGGAAAGGTCATACTGTACAAGTCAGGGTGAGGCTGAAAGCATGGTTTAAATTAAAAACAATTTTATTCTAATATAGTGATAAAAAGTGTATTAAAACAACACTGAAAACAAACGATACCATAAAATAAAATGAGATTTAAAAAACCAATGTCACATAAAAAATTTAAATGCTTTCATGGTTTACATAAAACATCTCGAAGATTAAAATCATTTTGGTTAAATGCTAATGAATTTTGATTAATGAATGCTGACTAAAAATTTGTACACTTGGATAAAAGACTTAATGATGTTATTGTTAATATAATGTGCAAGTTCCCCGCCCCCCCCAATCTGTCCTCAAATCCTTATTTTTAAATGTTTAATGTTTCATTAAACCATAAAACATTAAAGGATATTTAAAAAACTGTCCGGACTGACATAAAATTTAAATTGTGATTTTAAGATAGCCCCCCACCATTAAGAATGATATGCAGTTTAGAATAAAGGTTTGTATTTTAATAACTACAGAAAGGAATAAAATATTGTTTTATGTACCTATGTTTGAGGCACTGTTGAACTGATTGCAGTCCAAAATTTTATATGTTTTTATTCACAATATATTCAAATATGAATATAATGATGTTTATAAAATATTACTTCAATAAAAATGAAATATTACATATATTTTGTTTGGGTTATTTACTAGTTTAATATAAAATAAGGATTATTTTGATCAATTCATGATTTCAGAAGATATTAAGGCAAAGGAGACTAAAACATGCATACAAAAGAATACAATGATCAGGGCTTACCATAATGAGTAAAATTTTTTGTCACAGGTTGGAATGTGAAAGAAAAAACAGAAAGAAAAATAAAGTAAAGTAGAAAAGCAAAATGAAAATAAGAATAGTAAAAGTAATGGAAGGGGAAAAATGAAGGAGAAAAAGTTAAGGAAATAAAGTTGGTTGGTTGTAGTTTTATGGCGCAAGGACAGCAATGGCCATTCTGCGCCAATCAAGGTTAAGGAAATAAAGGAAAATAAATAAAAAGGGAAGGCAGCTCAATAAAAAGAAAATTGAGTCAAAAGATAGAAAAGATTTAAAAATAAGTAAAGCTTACTGACCGCATAATGAAATTTTTCTGCAATGTTGAACTTCGCTTAATAAAAGGAAGCAGTAGTTATACAATGGTGAGAAAAGAAATTTCATATGCAAGTGGTAAGTTTTGCTTATTTTACTCCTTTTCTTTCTGCTTAATTTTTTTTTTTTTTTTTTTTTAATTTTTAGCCTTCTTCCCTTTTCTTTATTTCCATAACTTTTCTAATTTATTTATTCTCCTTTCGTTAATTTTACCATCTTGTCTCCATTTTACTTTTCTACTTTATTTTTCTATTTATTTTTACTTTTCTTTTGTATTCTGACCAGTGACAAAATTTTACTCGTTATATAACACCCATTTAACATTTGGAGCTCCAAATTTCAAATACTCACAATCTGTTATCAATCTGGGCAAAATAAATAATTTTTATGTGAATTCTAGCTAGTTTGATTCAGAGAATAAGAATCTATAATTAAAAGTGGATGTTGCCCCTTAAAATTTGAGTTGGTTTGTGAGTTTTATGGTACAAGGACAGCAATGGTCATGTCGCACTGGGACCTATAGTTTCCCAATCTTACGACCTAGAGAGAGAGAATCAATCCCTGACTGTAGTTAGCAGTTACTAAGCAATCTTTTAACAGTTGGAAGTTAACCCCAAGATAATCACATGCTAGGCGAATATGTATCATTGCACCATTAAGTTTGAGTTGGTACAATTATCATTATGAAGACTGTTCCTTATGCAAATGAGATGCACATTGATTTATAACAGACATTATTCTGAGTCTAATAACATAATTTGCTAATTAATAACAGACTTAAAAATAAGTTGTAAAAAAATTTAATGTCTACACAATTAACTGCATATGCAGAGTTCAAACATTCCAAGGGCGGACACAGGGGTCATGACCCCCAAAATATATTTTTTCACTGTAAAAAATTCCAACTTTCATGATAAATGAAGGGTGTTATTCCAAGACCATGGCAAATTCTGTCCTTGACCCCCCAAATGAAAAGTCTGTGTCCACCCCTGAAACATTAACATACTGGGGCTGATGAAGTTGTACTAATTCGATTAACAATCAAAGCATTGGGACATGAACCCAATGATCACTAGCTTGCATCTTGTTTGAGTGTACAGGCATTTCTTTTCCCTTCAAACCCTTGAGTCAAAAATAAAAATGTTCTAGCTTGAAAACATGGAGTGTTAAAAATAAATTTTATTAATTCTTCCATAACTTTATTCTTTAATATACTTAATAATTTTCGACACCCACATAGAAACTCAAGCTAGAGACTCAGGGCTCAATGGGGGGGGGACTCTTGTTTGACTCAAGGATGGGGACAGTGTCTCTTTTCCTCCTAAACAAAAAAAAGCTCTAACTTGAGCTTCTATGTGGATATTGAAAATTATTAAGTAAAAATAAATTCCTCCATGAAAACTCACAAAAACTTGCCCCAGTGGCTTTGTGTGTTGACCATTATTTGGCAATTGTGTTATCCCTGAGAAGGGTAATAATATCTTACATCCTTTATTCTTTAATTATGGGGACCTCTTTTTAACAAACTAAAATTTTTGCTATTTAGTTTATGCAAAGGTATTATAAAATCGATCATATGTTTGACACAACAAAAAGGAAACAGTCAAATAAATAGAAAATATATAGTACATAATATATCAATCTCCAAACAATTGAAGTTATACAGTAGGAATTCCATAAAAAAATATAGATTAAGACAACTTATGAGATTTAATCACAAAGTAAACAAAATAATTATCTTGTATCATTCCACATTCTTAATTCCAATGTTACATACCTTTCGTTCTTTCTGATGGTATTTTGTCTTTTCCATGAAAAAGCTTTATTTTATCAAGCATAGAATTCGCATTATTTGATGCTGTTGGTATACTTCTACCTGTAGTAGTGTATATAGCAGATTGTATACCCTTTCCAAGAGATGAATTTGATCCTAATGGCAATTTTCCAGGTAAATGGGGAATAGAGGATGTTGAGCTAGTTGAAGAAGGTCTGTAAAAAAAAAGAAAATGCACATATTAGTGTGTGTATATTTATTTATTTATTGAGACATGCATTTGAGTCTCTTTTTATACATTTACTCCTCAGCATACAAAGTTGTGCTAAAATCCTCAACTATAAATGCATGTTGGAAAGCAGTCTGGTCAGAATGTGTTAAAAATAATCATGTTCTGCCAGCATATGAAACCAAATATAAAATAATGAGTTTAACAAATACAACTGGTGAAGAAGGCTTTGAAGATTCTGAGAAACTGATGCTGTGCTTAAGGACGAAGAGTTAAAGTGGTCTTTGGTACCTTTGGGATCAATCGTGAAGAAAATATTGATAATGATGAAAAAAGTTTATCCTCTGCAAGTTTAATTGAAGGTGAACTGACATATTAGTTAAAATGTCATTTTACTAAATAAACTGGACATAATTACAAAGACATTTGGAAACTTTTGTGACTGGCCATGAAGAATAATTAAAAGAAAAATAAAATATCACAATTGACATAAATAATTAGACAGGAGACATCTTAGACAATAAAAATGATTTCATTCCAATAGTAAGATGACAACTTCATTGTATTCTAATAGAAAGCGATGATGAATAAAATGTCTATTTAAAAAAACACTTTTTAATTTTCCTCAACACCTTTTTTGGCATGTGTGTGTGTGTATTAAATAAAATTCTTTAATGAATGCATTTCTGTATTTTAAAGTGTAAATGTATAATTTGCATTAGCTTAACGTAGTTTTTATTACTTCGTTGCAAATAATGTTTTAGATTTTTGTTTCACAACATACATTTACTGCGTAAAAAGAGATATGTATGTATGTGTGTATACACACACACACACACACACACACATACGGGTAGTAATTCCCACCTTTACATATCAAGTCATTCCAAGCCTTCACTCAAAGCCAGAACTAACATTATTTATCCCTTAGGACTCTATAGATGAGACTAAATGAGAAATATATATATATATATATATACTGATTATAACCTATACATTTTTTATATATGCACCTTTTATATTTTAACTAAAATATGTATGTCTTCGAATTCAATAAAGTATAAGAGAAATGAAGAGTCTGGAATATAGTTAACAACAGATGGCGCCACGATTTACTGAAACAGCTTTAAAAACCTGATAAAGATAAAAATTATGCAAACTATTCCATTTCCCACTTTTCTGACTTTGCATCAAAAATTGACAAAAAAGGCAAAGCTGTAATACAAATTGAGGTAGAACGTTTATTTAAAGAAAATTAAATTAAAATTTATTTTGTGTGGCACCATTTGTGAACAGATATTTAAACTATGTTTTCCTTGCATACCTTAGTAGTTGTTTTTTTTAACCCACTTTTACAAAAGAGCATTGGCGGATACAGGGTGGCGATACCGCCCCCTTAAGTCGGAATTGCATCATGGAAAATAAAATGAAAAGAACCGGACACGTAGCTAAAAATAGAAATCGCAGACAAATACCCTTTCCCCCATTATAATTTATGTCACTGATCATCCCCCATCCGTAATTTTAAAAAAACTTAAAAACATGCTAAATTACAAACTTTACTTCGTAAAAATGAAATACCTTATTACATTAGTAAATCATTTATTTTTTTTTATTAGAAAATTGTCCGCTAAATCAATTTTTTTTATGCTGTAATAGTTCTTGCTCTCTTGTTTTTGTGCGCCATCTAGTGTCGAAGCGACGAATTAACTTTTATATTTTAAAGATACGAATAAATTTTTATATTTGAAATTCATTTTATAGTTTAATATTCTGTCAATTCTATCTATATATGGATTATGTGTATGTATTAAATTTTTTGTCCCTTAAATTCATGATAAATTAATTAACGTTTGATATTATTTTAAAAATATTACATAAAATCTAAATAAACAATCGTAGTTATTCACCTCTATTACCATAACCTTCATATCGTGAACGAAGTGTCAACAATTGGCGCTTCAGAATTTCAGATATAAGTATCTACTAAAGGGGATTGGCGCAGTATAGCCCAGATGCTCTTGCGCCATAAAACATCCAAACAAACAAATTAAAGGGGATGGAACAACTTGTGGCCGAATTGTTCACCCAATATCCCCAGTGAATAATTACAAGAACTTATGTCATACTGCCAGTTCCTGTTGGACTGATGCAGCGAACAGTGCACATGGAATGCTATGAAAAGCCAAAGTGAAAAGCATTGCTTGCTTTTTACTGTGTGTTATTTCTGATCACGTCTAGTGCCGGTGCCGTTTTATAAATATGTTAGATCTTAACGATGGCACTCATCGGACTAGTTAACTAACGTTTATTCTTGCGTATATGCAGGGTGTTCAGCAACCCTTGTATAATAACCACACAGTGGTATTCCTGGAAGAAAAAAAAAATGGATGGCCTTCGCTTGGCGCGCCATCTACACGCAAATACTATAAATAACATACCCAACTCAGGGTTTGTGAGATTTTTTAAAAGTAAGTTTTCACTTGTGTACTTACAAAATAAAAAGAACACGAGCTTTATAATTTATTCCTGTCACGAAAAAGGCAAAGTTATAATACAAATTGAGGTAAACTTCTATTTTAGAAAATTGGTTACATTTTTGTGTGGCGCCATCTATGAACAAATATTCAAACTGTATTATTTTTTATGCGCGCGTGAAATTTTTTTTAACTTACTTTTATAAAAGTGATTTGGTGGATCCGGGGGGTGGGGAGAGCGATAGTTAACAAGCGGTTTTTGTTAGACAAATCGCTCAATTCCCCTTATAAGATTTGTGGTTCCACCACTGGCGACAGCGAATCGATTAGAATCTGTGCACTTACGTAAGAAAAGTTTTATAATTGTTATTGTGCGTTCATTAAAACGCTACGATCGTCAATTAAACGCCCATAGTTTGGGAAAAAAATTCTACGGAGCTTCCAATAACAATCAACGAATTCAGAACTGGTTCCATCACGCACGGTGAGGCGATGCATGAAGTCCGATTTAAAAATCATCCACAAGTTTCGATAAGTTCAAATAATCGAAACAATCGACTAAAACATCTCACAATCGCGCATCACTAAAGAGCCATTCCATGTCAAATCACCCCAAAAAAATGGGGTTTTCAACCCGATCATTTCAGATTTTTATGAGATTTGGCTCATTTGTTCCACTTGCATAGAAATGAGTAAATGCACAATAATTAGTCACTATTGGTATTAGTTTTTGAAATATATAACTTTGAAAATGGGCAATTTTAGCATTTTTTATATGACAAATTTTCCCATAACTTCTATCCTAATGAACGTAGTCTTAATTTTGGTATCTTTGGAAAGTACATAACGCGGGCTTTCTTATGATATGCCACATGAATATATATTTCAAATTTTTATTTTCAAGGTCAATGCATTTGACCTTGCATATCTCAAAAAGGTTTTTTTGTTTTTGTTTTTTTAAATACGTTATTCTTTCGTTTATTTTCTACAATATCTGCGAATCTCATTCTGGGACCGCCGTGGGATACCGAATAATTTAAACGTATTGTGCTTGTATCGGTTTTTATTAAAAAATCGTTTAATACGCTAGTTTTCTGCCATTAGGTGTAAAAAGGTGGGTTTTAATGTCAGTCATTAATAGTAAGTAATACGCTTTACATTTTTTAATACACAGTAGCAGTATTATATTTGAACTGATGTATTACAGTATTGAAGAATCTAATAGGTAAAAATCAGTGTGATGTAGTTGAACATATGGCTTAGGATAACTTAAAAAAGAGAGGAAAAAACTCAAAACCTATGAAAAGAGAAAAAAAAACCTACATCTTATAGACTTTGCTAAATTATCAAGTCGAAGAAACAGTTTCATTCACTAAGGTTGTCAGTCGTGGAATGATCCTGATGCTATTTTCTTAGCTAGTTTACAAGATGCAATACTCATTTCCTCAGGGGATAGTGTTTAGGTTCTACCAGTTGCAGTTCTCGGGTCAACTTTGGTCAGTACTGAAGCTACAGGCATGCCTGATATGTCAAGATGTTCAGGAAAACAAAATGAAGATGGACCATGGGGATGGAAGAAGTTAATGTTTTGTGTCTCATGTTCGACACCAAGAACGCACCCCGCCCACCATTCTTCATCATATACGCATGTTACATACCAGTTTATTTCGTCTATTTCAAGTTCTTCTTCTTTTGTAACTTTTACCACCTCACTTATTGTGGAATTAGAATATATTTTACATAGAAGCATGTTACCTCTACTGGGTATGAAGGTGTGTAATTTCTGAGTGCCAGGTACAACACGAGAGGATGAAAAGCGATTCTTTAAAAACATTTTTTCTTCCTCATACTGTTGGGAAGTGACGTAAGTAAATATTCTCAAAATATTGGAAGATGCCCATTCATACAACTACCAAGCAGTCATTATTTGGTCTGTGTACAGATACTGAAGACTGGCTCGAGCTGCAAGTCTTTTTAAAGTTCCACCTACGCCATCTGATACTCCTTTCCCATGAGCTATGGCAAAGAAGTGCCACTCCGCATGGATTCCAAAATCCTTTTCGTGGCTGCACAAGTTTACAAAGCTTTTACAGTTCTTATAATGAGCAGCTGCACCATCAGAAAAGTACGTAATTTTTCTTGGGGTTCCATTGAATTTTCTTTTTAAGAACGGAATTAACTGTTTGTGAAATAAATAAACAGCAGTAGTATCGTGGTGAAAGCAATCAGGAATTATAAGAAAACTAATATTTTTTTATGCTGTGGTCACTGTTGTAATATACCACAAATGGGTGAAAGGTTGCTTGAGAGTTATTCCAATGAAACTCTTGAGCCTCATCTTGAAGAATGAATAGTTTTCTGAGAAATCGGAAACAATTACATATTCACTACATTTAAGATTTTTTTTTTTTGTCATTAAAGAAAGAAGATTGCTGTTTGGCGATAAATGAATGCCGCGGAAGTACAGAAAGCTTTTCAATAAATGACTCAATGAAGTCATCATAATTAGCAGACAAAGTTTCGAGAACTGAGCGATCAACATTTAATCACTGTTTATATGTTATTGTTTGTATGCTATTTTCATGAAAAAAGCATTTTGGTGTATTTTCTAAATTCCTTAAGTTTAGGGCAATTTTCATAATCTCTTAAGTAACAAATTATTTGTGCAGGGTTACAGAGTAATAATGCCGTACACATCTTGCATGACTCAATAGGAACATTTTACTTAGTTGCTTCAACAATTTACATTCCAGCAACATTAATTTAACAATTTGATTAATATGCCAAACACAGATAGCATGTGTTCCACTAGTATCAGCCAAAATGCAGTTTTTTGGTCTAAGTTCCACAAATTTGGAAAATCCAATTTTAAGTTTTGGGTACTTATCTGCGAAGTGCTTAAATGCTTCATTTAGATCAGCGGTTCTTAAACTGTGGTCCGCGGACCCCTAGGAGCTGGAATGCTACCATCTAGTAGCATCAATGTGGAATTATGCATTTTCGATAGTTTAAGACGAGACTTTTTGGCTAACTAAGCTTTGAAGGAAAACGACACAAAGCAAAAATAAATGTATTGCTTGCCTAAAGAAAAATATCACCGCTACTGAGCACGAGTAGGTTTTTTTTTTTTTTTTTCACTTTAGACAATATTCTGGAAAAAAAATTCATGTAGGAAACGATCTTATTATTAAAATAAATCTTGAAATGTAAAGTTATAACGAAATAAAGTCCACCACACACAAATATAAACATAACAAAAAATAAGATTTTAAGAATTTCTTTCTAATAGAGTATAACTTACACTTCATTTTTTTAATGAAATATCTTTTCGAAAAAGATAAACATATAATTTATGCAAACTATCCCATTTCCTTAGTTTTCAATTTTGGGACAAAAATTCAGTTTGGTACTTTTCTTTTCCAATCATGGTTGTCAGTTAAGTTAGAGGTGCAGACAGTTCACTGTTCAAAGATTTACGATAAATTCTCCAATTAACAACATTTAAGAGAAGGAACACCGTCTTCAAACAGAAGAGACGTTTATCGGAATATTTGTAAATTTGTTAAGTCTTCGTCGCGACCGCAAAATACCGTCGTTAAACGGAAATGGCCGTTAATTAGAATCACATTGTTGTGAGAGCTTATATTAACGTATACAAAATTGTGGAAGATGCAAAGGCAGTTCGTTTTGAATTTTTATTTGTTCCGTGATTCGTCAGATGGCGCCACGTGCAAATTTAACCTGTGATCGATATTCAGTAAACATTAAAAGCTATTTAATGTGCATATGTAGGATGCATTGTACGAAAATAACCCGGCATGGCCGTGGTACCGAACATATCACCTAGACAAGGATATGAAAACAAATGACGTTTTCTTTTTTTGTCATCAGAGTACCACAGCTGTAGTTAGCCGTATAACCTCTGCTCTAGCATTTATTGTTGTGGGTCAGGGCGGGTTGTGCCATTTATCGTTTTTATCTCACAGGAGATGATAATGAATTTGTGCTCTGAGTGGCAAGTTGATGTTGGGTATTATTCTCTGCTGCATACCTGAAGAAGGAAGAGGGATAGGAAAGGACTATTTTTTAAATTATAGTAAGAGTAAAGTAAAGAGTATTTGTAGAGACGTAGTGATTTGGAGTGAGTTTCGGAAAACGAAGGGTGAAAATGCTTGTAATCCTTTTTGGCCAATGAGGGGACTAGCCTTTATTTTTGCATTGGCTCTTACCTTTTTGGGAGCGGTGAGCTCTGATTTGAAAGTTTAGGATTTTTTTTTTTTCCTGGATTACCAGGATGTATTTTTCATGCTTTATTGAGATTTATATGAATATCCGAGTTTTCCAATCGTAGTTTTGTGGTCTTATGTCTAAACAGTTGGTGTTATTATTGGTGAACTGGTTGGGAGGGTAGGCAATTGGTTTATTGGGGGTGGGGGTTTAATAGCGTATTTAAATGAGAATCTATCCTTTGAAAGATTTCCTTTCTATGTTGTATTAGAAATAATTCAAGAGGTGGGGTGATTTCAGCGTCTTTATAGTTTGAGTGGTTAGTGACAATGGGGATCTTGTAATTTTTCTGATTAATTTTCTTTCGTATCTGACTAGTTTGTTAATGTGAGTTTTAACTGCATACCCCCCCCAGGCTCCGGCTGCGTAGCATAGCCCTTAGACACGTTTTGTAAAGTAGAATTTTATTGAATATACTCATTTTGCTTCTTCCGTTCATCAAGAGGAAAATTATTTTGCATGCATCACTTGCTTTTGCAGGATTTTATCGATGTGAATTCTCCAGGTTAGTTTTTGCTCAATCATTAAGCCTAGGTATTTGATTTCTTTTTTACATGTACTGTTGTTTTGCTTCCAGTGAAGGTTGAGATTACTAGTTTTGTTGATTTTATAGATTTTGTTGCTGAAGATAATTGCCTCTGTTTTGTCGGAGTTGATTTTTATGTCCCATTTTACAGTCCACTTTTGGATATCATTAAGATGTATTTGCAATTGGTTTATGGTGAATTTTAGATTTACGTGAGAGGAGGCTATTGCTGTGTCATCCGCGTAGAGTGCTATTAGGGAGTTTGTTCCCATTGGTTGGGGTATGTCATTGATATATATATACATTGAAAAAACAAGGGCCAATGAGCGACCCTTGTGGAACAGAGGATTCTATTGGCCGGTGTGTTGATAGAGAATTTTTGAATTTTATTTTTAAAGTTCTGTTTGAGAGGCATGAATTAAATATATGAGTGAGGTATGAGGGTGTTTAATTAAATTAATTTATACAGAAAGCCATTGTTCCACACTTTGTCAAACGCCTTCTCTATGCCTAGGAAGGTGGCTACGATTCTTCTTCTTTTCGTGAAGTTATTTTTGGTATAATTAACCATCCTAATTAGCTGCTGCTCCGTGGAGTGGTGTTTTTGAAATCCAAATTGAAAGTCTTTTAGGGTTTGATTTTCTTCTAGAAAGGAGTTGAACCTGATTAAGATTATGAGAGAAATATGAGCGATACACTGCGCAAAAATAATATTTAAAACAAATTACACACAAACGCAGTTTCAACTGTGTTTGTGTGTAATTTGTTTTAAATACTGATTAAGATTATTTTTTCCATTATTTTACCTAAGGTGGAGAGGAGACTGATTGGTCTGTAGTTTTGGAGGAAAGTGGGGTCCTTATTTGGTTTGAGAAGACTCTTAACCGTGGCGATTTTCCAGGTGTTTGGGTAATAGGTTAATTTCAGTACGCCGGTAAAAATAACTTTTAGTCAGCCTATAGCTGGCTCTGGTAGCATTTTAATAGCTTTATTATTTATGTTATGTCCTGGAGCCTTTTCGTTTTTAAGATTTTTGATTATGTTAACTATTTCAGTTTTTTCTATATTGTAGTCATATGTTGGAATGGGGAGGTTTAGGAATCTTTTTACATATCCAGTGATATGACAGTAATGTTTTTCTTCCGTTAGGAGATTGCTTTGGAATTGTAATTCGAGGGCATCAGCTAGGGCTTCAGCTTTATCTTCATTTGAGTATACCAATACTCTGCTACCATATAGCGGGGCTATTTGATTGACCACCGGAGCGATATTTCTTTTATTTTCCATAGTAAGTTGTCTTACATGTTGATTTCAGAGACACTTTTCCCATTTTTTATTGGTAAATTTTCTAATTTTACGAGCTAACTTATTTTTAATCTTGTTATATTCATTTTTGTAGGAGGGGTTTGAGGTTCTTTGGTAATACCTTCTTTGTGCCCATTTGAGTTTTATTAGATCTTCGATGTCTTTTGGAAGACTATAGTAATTTTTGGGAGGGGTAGATTTGGATGCTGAGTCTATTGCCTTTGTAATTATTTCTTGCAGGTTTGTGACTTGTTCATCTAATTCTTGGTGTGTTTGCGCTATATTTGGGGAGTTGGGAAGCGAGTTCGTTATTGCGCCTGTGGTATAGGCTCTAGTTTGTGGCAAGGGTTGTTTGCATTACTAGTGTTAGTTTTAAACTTAAATTCGAAGGCAATGGGAACATAGTCAGAATCCAAGAGGTTTGGAAGTGTTTTTATGTCTACGTTGTGGTGGAAATTTGATGAGATTATGAAATCGATTATAGTAGGGTTTTTTCCAAGTGTATAGTGGGTGGGGTAAGGGGGCAAAAACATTTAAATTGTTTTTTTGCGTGTAGTTTTGAAGTAGTTTACCATTTGTACAGCTTTTGAAGCTTGCACGTCCTGTGGACCAATGAGAGTACTTGGAGTTCCAGTCTCCTGCCGCGATTACTGAGATTTTATCTTTAACGGCCCTGCGGTGGCGCAGTGTGGTAACGCGTTCTCCTATTGCGCGGCTAATCCGGGTTCGACTCCCAGCAGTGCAAAAAGAACGCTTACTCAGAGATCTCATAAAGATCGCACTGCTCACTGTAGTCCGGGGTTTGGTTCCCTAGGCCTTAAGAGGTTCGGATTCCTCGGAAAACAGTAGGTCCCGGCGCAGCATGACCACTGTAGTCTTTGAGCCGTAAAACCAAACAAACAAAATTATCTTTGAAAATATCATCTAGTGATTTATTGGTTAGCTTCATTTTGGGTGGTTTGTATATTGAAATGATTTTATTTTGAAAGTTTTTAATATTAATTGCTATTGCTTCTATCTCAGGCGGGTTTTGTATGAGGGAAAGATAGTGAGAAATGGTGTGCTTAATAAAAATTTGCTACCGGTGCACAATAATTATTGGGGTTATTGGGTCTATCCCTTCTATAGCATGCGTAGTTTGGGGTTTTGACCTTTTGCTTTTCATTCAGCTTGGTTTCTGACGTAAGAACAATATCTGGTTTTGTTACGTTAAAAAATTCTCTGAATTCGTGGATTTTGGACAGTAGTCCGTTAATATTAATGATGGTTGTTTTAATTTTATCCATTGCCATATTGTTTAGTGTTTTCAATAATTTTAAGAGATTTGTTGTTTCTTTTGATCCTGTCTATTACCTAGTTTCCGACGGGATAATCACTTGTATATCTCTCAGCGATTTTTGGATGATATTAACACAGTCATTGATGTTATGGAGATCGATGAATTGCATAACAGTGTCTATATAGATTTTCAAGATTTTAATTTTGGCTGCAGCTGGGCCAGAGATGGTTTCTCTTTCCTTGTGGGAGGTTTTTTGTAATTGTCTAATTAGTAAGTTGGAATCTCTGAGTTATTTTTTTCGCGTATCGGATCAATTTGTTTATTTTTGACATTAAAAATTAAAAATCTAAAAATTAATTAACAAATGACATTAAATGGCACACAGATATATACATTAATTTGTTACACAAATAAAATACTTCGTTTTAAAAGTAATAAATTACTTTGCTCTAATGATTATAAGCCATGAAACTGTTTTATTTTTATAAGCATAATTTTGCTTTAAGATATATATGCCTCTCCAATCAATAAACTATACACATATTATTAAAAAAAAAGGCTGTGCGATGTATTGTAACGACAGATGGCGCCACATATTCATACCTTTGCATATATTATAAGTAACAGCTTCACATTGGGCATTCCTGATTGAACAAAATAAACATACAACTGAAGTCAACAAAGTTTTATTTATAAGGTGAGGCAGTTATAATTTGTAAGGTCATTGAAAATCGTTTGCACAGAAGGAGTTTCCTTTTTTCAGAATAAGTAAGTGAACAACGAGACCATTGCCATCTGTTGGTAAAAAGGTGAAGCAATATATAATTATACAACTGCTTGAAAGAACAGAAGCATACGTAACTTTTTATCCTACGTAATTTTAGACAGAATATTTTGAAAATAACGAAATTCATTGAGGAAACAACTCCTTCATTAAAATTAATCCTGAAATCTAAAGTTATAACGAAATAATAAAATCATCAAAATGTAAACATAATTAAAAAATTTGTCAAATCGTAAGACTAGGAATTTCTTCTAATAAAACGTAGCTCGAATTTCTTCTAATAAAACGTAACTTGAACTTCATGTTTGAATGAAATATCTTGTTAAAAAAAATTAGGCAAACTATCCCATTTTGTATCAAAAATTGACTTCGATAGTGTTTCCTCAAGCATGATCTTCAGTCATATTAGATCGGCGTACAGCATGTAATTTCTTGTCAAACAAATTACATCAAACTCTTATTAACAGCTTTCAAGAGACGGAGAAAAACCGTCGTTAAACAGAAAACGATGTTAATCAGAATTGCACGTAAAAATGAAGGCCTTTCAATGCGTCTGTTGAAAATATGCATGGGAATATAACAATGGAATTGACTGATTTGAAAGTGCAACATTGATTTGAAAGAAAAGTGTAGCTTGGAGAAATTCCGTTTTAAATAGATTTGTGTCTAAAGTTGCACATGCCAACGTGGGGGGGGTAGGGGTTTTCGCCCCCACTTTCGAGGAATACTATTAAAATTTTAACTTCAAATCAATCTAATTAACATCTGATTAATAATTTGTCTAATTAACATTTTATAATAGCTGTCATATTTGTGACAAAATGTAATTATGTTTTACAACCAGTTTTAACTTTAATTATCAAAAACTAATAATAGAAAATTTAATTAATCAAGTAACATCAAATTAACAATTATTTTATCTAATTAATATTTTATAGTAACTGTTGGGAATTCGTGGCAATACATGGCGCCACAAGTTTGTCGCCGTAAAGGTCTCTGCCCCCCACCTCCACTTTCCAACACGTTGATACGTCCCTGTTCACAGGAACATCTTTCCAACCAGCAGCAGCATGGAAAATGATGTCACTATTCGAGAGTACTATGTCTGCCAGCAGTTGTTTTCAAGAACGAAGACGGTGGAGTCAAAAGTAAGAACCAGAATAATTGATGTCCATTGTGAAAGCACATTTAAAGTTGCAACATCAGAAATAAGACCTGACACTGACATTTCGTGTTCAAACTAAAAAGTGCTAAGATTTTTACTGAAAAGCTTTTGATTTCTCTTTGTATAATTCACAAGTAAGCGTATTGTAAACAGTTTTTTTTTCCGTACCTATTTAACTTGAAATACGTAAACTATGTGCCGAAGGTAAGAAGAAAGATAACACGAATATTGAAACATATATTCAATCCTAATATTGGTGGTACGTTATTTCGGGCCACGATCCAACAAAAGATTTAAGTATTAGCCTTTGTACTAATTAAGCTTGAAGACCAATGCACCAGACAACATGGTTGTTT
The DNA here is from genome assembly GCA_006491805.2 of Dysdera silvatica. Lineage (NCBI taxonomy): Eukaryota > Metazoa > Arthropoda > Arachnida > Araneae > Dysderidae > Dysdera > Dysdera silvatica. Next base: position 259,293,546 of record QLNU02015360.1, on the reverse strand, counting down.
TCATTGTTGGTATAAGTAATACCACTCAATTTAAGTTAGTAGTTACTTTCGTGTGGCCACAAAATTCAATATAATTTGTCCGTAGATTAAATCCGTATTTGTCCGTATATTAAATAAGCATGACTTTATAAAAAATACCTTTGACTGAATAGTCCTTGCATCTTTTATATCCCTAAATGTTTTGTTCTAATTATCTTTATTCTCTTAATATAATGAAAGATAAATCACAGGAATATATATATATACTTATCTAAAAATAATAGCCAGTTTAAATCTTCGTTACACATACCTAAAATTTATACTAATTTTTAAAATTTTCACTTGTATATAAATGCCTGCAGATTAAGGACAAAGATACGTTTTAATTATTTTTCACAGTTTTAATTAGGGAGAGTTTAAATATTACGTAAGCAATATTTTGGTAATATTTTTCAACCCCCTCCCCCTCACCTTGGTAAGCAAAAATTAACATTGGCTAACATAGGAAAATAAGACAAACGGCAACCCCCCACCCCAAAGGTGCTTACGTAATACTTGAACTCTCCCTTAGTTATTAAAATTTGTTCGCCTGCTTTTCACTGAATCCGACCACAAATTAATTACAAGTATGGAATCAAAGTGTTCAATTGAAATTTTTGCACATGTTTCACTACTAATTTATATTCAACAGGATTGCATTGGGGAAACAAAGTGGCGAGTGTGACATCGACTGAAGGCGTATGTTTAATTGACATTGCTCGATATTTAGTCTTCCTGCCGCCGTTGGCAACCGTGAATTTTAACCTTTCCTTTAAAGATAAAGTTAGATCATCACAAGTTCACATTAACTAAATATTTATATCAGCACTCCCCGCCATTTCAGTTTTAGTTAGTAACGTTAATTGGAATACTTTATAGGTTCAAGCAACACCTCCACAGGGGAAATCATCAAGGGGAAAAAAGACGGGGGAAATCCCTTTTTCATAGCGGAAGTCCCTGTTGTAGCAGCTAATGGCAAAAAATGCACTAAAACCATTAGCTCAAAGAAAACTCTTTTTACAGAACGGACCTCCCTCCCCTCAGTCCTATTTTCTATGGGAATGTTTCAAGAGAGAATTCTTTTTGTAGTTCTTTCTTTCTTTCTGCCCCCTTTTTTTTTATTACCTTTCCTTGAACTTGAATCTGTCAGCAAATGGAAATCAGCTGCAGGTCAAACACCGGTTTTGCACCAGTGATGTCCATTTACTGGTTCGTCTGGTTTCAGCTACAGTTCCTTGGATCATAAAAACACAAGGCGTGTTGTTAAAAAGTAAATAAATAATAATAATAAAACTCTGCTTCTATTATCATTGACAAGTGAGAATGGAGAAGATATAATGAATCAATTACAAAAAAATTAATTGGAATATGCAAGAAGCCACATTTTTGCCTCTGAGGCTAAAGCTGTTAGAACCTAATATACGGGACATCTCATAACGTTGCTCATATTTGCCTCACTTGATATAAATTAGCATTATTCTTATTATTATACAAAACCACTTGATATATAAAGCAATGCTATTTAAAGGGAACTGCGGAAATTAAAATTAACCGGATACAACAGCCAGTATTCTTTTATTAACTTCCGGTTTACGTAATCATACATATGCGACCATTTTTCACCAAAAATGATCTTCGTCACGAATGCCTACATTCAAAGGAAGCGAGTAACTTTTCACTTACTTTTAAATTTAAAAAAATATATTTTATTGAAGACTTAAAGCGCTCCTAAATTTTGCATTATAAATACTTAAAAAATGTTTAAAAAAAAAAAAAAACCACGAACTGGACACAACAACAACAACAAATATAAACCAGCCTAAATCTACGAAATATAGGCACTCGAAAATTCAAATTATTACCTATGTAGTGAATTTGCAATTAAGGAGAGTGTCCCATTATTTTGAGGAGAGAAGGAAGGATATTTATCTCCAGTTTAGGGGACTGTGTGCGTGTGCTTTTAAGTTTCCATTTAGTTTCCCAGTTTTCTTAAATATTTTGACTTTAAAAAACCACCATATTTTCATTTGTTTATACATTCGCATCGAATTTCGAATTAAAGTTCAAACCTTTTTTTCATGAATTAGAACCAATATATAACTGAGAAAATAATAACTGGAACGTAGAATTTAGATTTTTACGGATATAACTAAAAGTTAAATACTTACAAGCATTAAAGTTTCACTGCATTTTACTGTTTTCGATGGCAACATGGAAGTCAAACGTGGCAAGTGGCATGGAGTTAAGGGAGACTATCTCCATAGCAACTGGTAAATAACAACGGGGTACAATGGGGTTTTTAGCACTACATATTTGGTTTATAACAAGAGGCTAAATCTTTGGAAATTATAGTCTGAAGTCTAGGTCGTGTACAAAGGGGTGGGAAAGGGTAACACCTCCATTTGAACAATATTATCACAAATTCCTTATAAAAAAGGGGAAAATCTACCAAAACTCTCTCCATTTTTTTTAAATCCCGTGAAAGCACTAGCAACAAAGTATCCTTTACTTACAATATTGTTTAGTTTTGTGACAGTCTCTGAGCAGAGTTCGAATTTCAATGAACATGCTACACGAAATGATGGAAATTTGAAAACCAATGTATACAGTAGAAATTCCATATATTGAAGTTTTAGCGAATCCGTATTTTGACGAGTTCCCGTTCACTACATAGAACTATTTCTGTATGTCGAGGGGATTTTTAACGGAACTCGACTTCGAGATATAGATGTCCTACCACGGACGCCCATACGAGTACTTCTGGGGGCTGAAAAAAAATTACCCCCTCTTTCTCAAAGCTGTCGATTTTAGTGAATGTACAAGATAGCAAAACGCTACAAAAATAATTGATACTGCTTGACAATTAGTAATGAGCTAAAAAGTACCTTATTTTAAAATGTGACTGTAAAACTTTTGAAAGTAAATGCATAGCAGTTTCGGGCAAATAAAATTTTTAAACGGCTAGGGGCAGTTCAAGATTCCCCCTCTTCCCCCCCCCCATATGGGGGCCCATGGGTCGTACTGAAGTTCGTTCGTGCTTCACGGCACAAGTTCAGATAATACTGCGGCAGCATCAAGAGCTTTCTGAGAAATCGGCACCTCTGCTGCCCAGGGAATCAAATCTATATACACTACGGTACGCTGAACACACAAGTACACTAATAAACGCTTGAGAAAATTTTAACAAACTCAAACATTCAACCAAAAAAGGAAAAAAAAAAAAAGCATCGTCTTAAACGGCAAAAGTAGCTATTTTTGGCCACTATTTCCTTATTCTTTATTAATTTCAAGCAGACCGATGCGCTCGAGAACATGGCCGCTCACGCAGAAATCGAATCCGGATATTTTGGGAAAGTTTCACGGCCATCATTTTTGGAGATCCGATCGTGCGACAAGATGGCAGGATTCCTAATGAGAGACCTCTTGTCGTATAAAAATATTCATTTCCTCGCTTTAGCTTCAAAGCGAATTACCTTCCGATCAATATTGGAATTCTTTCAAGGACGTTAGTTGTAGATCGCTATTTAAAATACTTTAAATCCTTAGTTCCTACGAACAATCGTTAAGCTCGTTTCCAAAATAGCGATCTTCTGCAATTCAAATCTGAACGACATTTTTCTTGCAATAATATATATATATTGGAGTGATTCAAAACCTTCGGACAGGAATTCCCTATTTTTCGCAGCTATGTCGACAAACGCAATCAGAAAAATTTGTCCTGTTCTCTAAGGTTATTTCTTCTTATAATAACTTTAATATCTCTTAAAACTTTTATTTATTTTAAGGAAAATATATTAAAATACTTTGTTAGTTATTCGATAGTTTTTAAATTTCACTACGTTAATTTCTTGTTTTGTTCAAGACCCAAAAAAAGATTTATAAGTCATAAAGACGAATTTTGAAAAGTTAACACTAATATACACCTCACGGTAATTAAACGTTTATGCAAATTAACCGTTTCTTTAATAACGGTTTAGTTAAACTGAAAAAAATCGTTTGCGCGAAGTACGTTATTTATGATTAATTTTCCCGCTTTAAGGAAATGTGAATATTTATTTTTATCGATATGCCTATTATTCTACACCCGTCCTATTATACGTTGGCGTACATGTATGATTTACATACAATCCAGTCGCCCATTATTTGAAAAAACCGCACTGCCGAAAACCTACACAGCTGCACTAATTAATGTTCCACCGTAAAATGCGTGGGACGTTGATTCATGTTTTGTTAATTAAGTTTTGTGCTGTATTAACTGAGGGGGAGAAACAGGGCCGAGATCCCAATTTGACAAAGCTGATTTATTACAATACAGTCGAACCTCGTTAAGACGAACACCAAGGGGAACAGAAAATCTGTTTTCATTAACAGTAATTCGTCTTATCCGGAAAGGGTAGTATGTTATACAATCTGACGGAACTTCAGAAAACTGTTCGTATTAAAAGTAATTCGTCTTAAGCGTGTTCGTCTTAACGAGGTTTGACTGTAGTTTTCGTATTGCAAAAAATTCGAAAATTTAATAGTGCAAAAAGGCTTCAAACAACGATCGAACCCAGGTCCTCTAATTGCACTGAGATAATCACGAGTTCCTGATTAGACGAAATTATGATCACCGGTTACAGCAGTACTTCTTATAACTGCCGATAGATGGCGCATACAAACACGTTCACACAAACATGCCGATGTAAAATAGTAGGTCGAAATGCAAAGAAAGGAAAATCATTCGTGAGCTCATAACGAAACGATGGACGCAGGGCTATCCCCAAAGGGGTACGCGCTGTGTGCGCCGCGTACTCTCAAGAAATTTGGAAAAATACCTCGTCTAAGAAAGTTTTTGTATTTTCTGGTTTTAGGGCAATTTTCAACAAAGTTCAGGCTTTTTTCCTGCCCAGTCATTTACAAACTTGAATGGAAACAAATGAGGAAACCCTGAACATCCAAGCCTCAAAATAATATCCTGTTTCACTATGCCCGTATACAGGGGAGACTTAGGAACCGGTCCCCCCCTTACATGTTGTAATTCGTGTCGGACACGCTGTAAAAATTTTTGAACCCCTCCCCCAAAATGAATCCTTGCATATTGGTCTTGTTGCGTAATGACTTAAGAGAGAGGAGAATGCAAACGATAGAAATGGTAATTGCGACTTTGGTTTGGATCATAGGCGTACGCAGAACGTTCGTAAGGGGAGAGTTCGTGGCGGGGTACAGAGCTACAGCTCATATATCCCTATGTTAAATACACAAATTTCATGGCAACAAAAATTTCACACCCCAGCGGTACGCCAATGGTTTGGATAGATGACCAGTCAATGCCGAATTGATACGCGGTGACGCCTGTCCAGTAACCCCGTAATTATAATAGCCACTCTTTAATTAAGACAGCACTGCATACTCTCAATAATTTTCTTCAGGACAGCCCTGGATAGAGTGATAACATAATCTTGAGAAGGGAAATAGATGTCCACTGGGAAGAAAGCAAATCATCGTTTCGGAAAACAGTAAAAAAAAATTACCGCAACAAGAATTCTTGCGGCATACTTTAGAAAACTGGAGAATAAAGGACTGGTCAACAATAGACGACAAAATCCCTTGATCCGAAAATATCAAGAGGCAGGAACTTTTAAAACAGGAAGAGGAATCATAAAGCTGGCTAGAATAACGTGGAAACAATTATTCAGGAACTTGAAAAGAAAACTTAAAGACCTTTATTCAAAAGGAGATGATGGTTCGATATGAAGGCAATATAAGATTTTCGCGTTTCACTCCTTCCTATTCTACGAGAAAGAATAAAATTGCCGCTTCCAGCTGATTGCGCAAACATGGCAATTTTGTAAGTAATTCAGCAATATTCTAAGAAAATGAGCGTTCAAGGTAGGAGGAAAATGCACTGTTTGTGAAGGGGTTACAGAGTTGTGCAAAAACTTTGCATAAAGAAAAACAAGTCGTGCCCCCAAAACAGTAAACTCTAACCATATAAAATTTACAGAAGGAAACAAGTTCTTGCAATACCATAAACATATCGACGTAGTGTAACATAATAAAGAAATATATTAGAAGTGTTTCAGAACAGTGATATAATAAACTTTAGAACCAATATTATTCAGGTTTCCGAAGAAAAGTTTGTAGGTTATTTCACCTAGCTAGGGCACATTCACCTTTCTATAATGTATTTCACAAACGCATTGCAGTGGCATTTACTATGGCGGGTAATTTAGACGGATGATTACCAATTACTTTCGCTATCTGCAGCTTTAAATGAAATAATTGGGAAGCGTCATTAATAGCTGTTATTATGACACTGCCGTATACATTAAATTTTGTGTGCTTATTTATGACTGAAGTCTGGATTAAAAGCCTTCAAAGTGCATGGAATATATCAAAAGTGTTGGCTAATGGTTGTTAGCTGTCAAAATTCCCCTATGATTTTTGGCTCTCAAAATTCACCAACGATTATGTGGGCTCTTGGTGAATTTTCTGACACATAAATACAGGGTGTTTCACTCGCTCTCGGCACTAGATTTGCGCTTATATTGATGATCGCAATTTATTAAAAATTGCTACGGATATAACTCGGCGTGTGAGAAGCGTGGTGACATCATGAGAATTGGCGTCACAATTGTTTTAGGCGTGCGCATGCATGAGTCGGCCATTTCATGCTTGCTTACTTATTACTTATGTGACTAACGTCTAGCGCCAGCATCAAATTTCAGCGGCGATTAATTTTTTCAGCCATTGCGCATGTGCAAAGAACGTCGCCTAATCGTGTTTCCAAATTAGCCTTTTTTGTGCTAAATTCTGCTAAAATCGTATATTTCTAACTATAGGAGATAGCCAAAGCCATGACATTCTCAATACCATGAAACCTCTTCCGTACGGTTAGAAGATGGTTAACATTCGGAAAAAGTGCTACTTCACAACATTTCTTTTATTCTTTACATCGACTTTTTTGAGGGAGCAACTTATCCGACTTATCAGCCGGGTAAAATCAAACACAAATTTCGAAAACGTAAATCAAAACGAGAATTTCTTGTGCCGTTGACTGGATGGTAAACAGTTTTGAATAAACAAATAATGTAGCCTGCCTTTTTTCCCTAGTTACCTTAATTATTGTTCTTTACCACAGCTTCAACAGCACTTTTTTAGACAGCAGGCTTAGCCAGGTTTTATGGACGAGGGGAGCATATAAAAATCAGGGGTCGTACTTGGAACTTTTTACATGCTGTCTCAAAGTACGATAAAATAATATTTATACTCTTTTTTTGCACGCTGCATAAGTAAAGGTTTCTGCAAAATCCTCAAAGTCATCGGAATCATAGTCATACATCATATAAGCATTTAAAAAAAAATACAACGTAAAGTAGTAATCAATCTATATGTGCATTTGGTTGAGAGTTGCCTCTCGAAGGAAGTCTACCATAATGTCCTAGTGTCACGCATGCGCAATGGTTGCCGCCGCTACAGTTTGATGCTGGAGCTAGACGCTAGCCTTAGGTGTTGCAGCTGTGAGAGAGTGATTGTGTTCGTGTTGTAGTCAAGAGTACAGTGTGGTTTGTGTTCGAATACAGTACAGCCACGGTCTCTTATGCAGCCGAAAGACAACATTCGGCAGGAAATCGATGCTGCGACTCCCCGATACGTTGACGGCAGTCTTCTGTAATAAGGAGAGGCGTGTGCAGGCAGGCTTGCCTTGGTGCTCGTAGCGATCACTTCCAACATTTTCTTTCATGTCACCACGCTTCTCACACACCAAGATACGCCCGTAGCAATTATTTTTAGTAAGTCACGACCATTACTTTGATTAATAAAAGTGAAAATCTGGGGCCGAGAGTGAGTGAAACATCCTATATAATACTGACAATTTTTTATTTGGGATCATTGGTTATAGAGCAAAGATTTTCTTGGATGTAGCGGTTTCTGTTCAGGGGTGTCGTGCTAATTTGCCAAGATGTTATAGTATTTAAGAAATAAACATCTTTTTATAATTAATATCTTCGCAAGAGTAATCTATCCCGTCCTACATACACTTATTTCCACAAATTTTTGTACCTTTTCTTTGCGGAGGTTTTATTATAAAACTGTTTTTTTTTTTCAAACCAACAAGCCACAGAAATTTATTTAGAGGTCGAAGGAGCGGAGTACACAAAAAGATTAAACATGGCTGTATTATAGAATTGTCTTACCTTGACCGGTTTTTGTCAAGCCCAATTCGTTCTCTGGAGATGGCTCCTTTTGGTTGAGGGATGAACGATGCTGGTGAAGGAGCAGAGGTGTGAGGGGAACCAGACCTAGAGCTGTCGGCAGAAGGAGGACCTTTACCTCCAGTGCCTACATAACCTGAAATGAAACAACACAAAATTAAAGAAACAAAATAATACAAATCGAACCAATGGCAAATTATTTTATTTATTGATGAAGATTAAATATAAAGAAAATGATTACGAATGATGTGGTTGATTGCAAATGGGGAAGTAATGAACGAAGAAAGTATACGAGGTGCGTCGTCCTACAGTCTTTTTAAAATACAGAGGACATTAATTATGAATAAAGATTTTCGTTCATATTAGTGAAACATCCATTATATAACGTCAGGGAAGGAAAGCATGAACGGTAAGGTCATGTCTTAAGATGGGATAAACACAGTGCCGTATTACCTAATAGGCTATAGACTAGGGCGGCAAAGTTTGGGGGGGGCGGTATGAAATTATGAACCCCCCCCCCGTATATTTTCTAAAACGAAAGTCAATGTTTATTTGGTAGGGACAGCATTTTATCCTTCTGCCTGTGGTAGCAAAAATGACCGGCCGATACCTGATACAACACAATAAACGGTGACCAACGGTATTATATGATATACCAATATCAATATCATACGATGATATAAATCCGACGTTTTGCCGAGAAGAAAGCTAGACATTATACTTGACAAATGGATTGAAGAAAACCTATTTCTGCAAAAGCGTGATATCGAAGTTTTTGATAGTTTATATATATTCGGTAGTTTTACTTTGAAAGTCAATGTACATGCGATTTTTTTTTTCCAACCAATATAGTAAACTTTACATTATAATCAGTAACCTCAGTATGGTAACCCATTGAGAATGCAATCTTTGCCAAATATCAGTAATTGATGCCAAAAATAGATGTATGAAAATAATTAGAAAAAAAAAACCCACATCATTACTATGTTAACATTAATATTTTAAAGAAATTAAAGAGAGAAAGAACCATGAGTTCAAAATTTAGGTAAGTAATTTACATTAAAGTTTAAATTGGTATTGAAGTACATTTGTAAAAACTATCGTGGTATGTACCCGATAATACAGTCACACAGTGTAACCCAAGTGATATTTGAAAAACCTAAATACAAATTCAGGAGCCTCTGTTCTGAATCAAATGTTAAGAGCCCTTGACACTTGACAACGATCTTAAAATCGGTATTTTCATATAAAAATACATTTTGAAATACCAGGTTTATTTTATTTACATGTGCCAGCAATTACTAAATAAATTTAGTAAATAAAAGTATGCATTTCGTTAAAACGTGAGAGCTCTCCGAGTCATTAAAAATATTTTTCCTTTTGATATTTATACTACATCTAGAGACAGCGTGTGTCGGAAAGAGGCTACTACCTGCCATTCAACGAGAAAGAAGCCGGTGTAAAGATACAAAGTACTTTTCAAAAGGAACTCAAAGCGCACGATCGTACATCAGATAAAATGACTATGCTTTGTATGAATGTACTCCATCTGGCAGAAGCCGCCATGTTTTATGTTGAAGGACGATCCTGATTCGTGTGGACGCGTCGCATCTAAATTTTACTATTACAAGGCTATTGTAACCATTACCACGCGTAAGTACAAAGCCAAAATGGTCTCTCATCATCCTGTTCCTTCATTAAAAGAACTGTCTCGGAGGTAACAAATTAAGTAAGCGTCTGAGTCACAGAAAGTACATCGGTGGAGCAAAGGGTATCATTAGGTGAAATTGAGTCACGCGTCAGACACTTGAATAATAAATATCATTTACTGCCACCTACGCTTCGCCATGCCTTGTCGTGGTTAGAAGAGCGACGCTCCAATCCCACTCAAGGACACCCTGTATATTACTCCTATCATACATAATATGTAAACTCTAACCACACGCACATCCGGTAAGTCATTTCCGCGAATGACGTTGTTTACAAAATTCTTATAAACTTTAATAAAGGAGTTACAAAAAAAATCCGTAGGATTGGTAATTTTTTTTTTTTGCGGATGCTTAATTGGACGCCAATTAAGTTAATTTGATTGAAATTTGCATTTCCTCGCAATGTAAAGCGAATTTTGATCGGCTATTAATGGCGGATTTCCGACCGTAATTTGATTTTACGGATTTAGGTATGCAGTTCGGCCGATTCAAAAAAATCGTTTCAACTATAAATGACCAAAAATGGGGATTCAGGGAAATTTTAATTTGAAGGGAAACACTCCCTGTTCGCGTTTATGTCAAAATGCTGAAGTTCATACTACATAAAAGTTCGGGCACATACTACACAATTATTTCTCTCTTTATGCCTCTCAAAGCAAACTATTAAGGAGATAATAACATATATTAAGTTCCACGTTTCATTATAAAAGTAAAAGGCTACAATTTTATACAAGTCGTTAGAATATTCGGTATTTCCGCATGGTGGTGAATTCTGGAACTATTATTCCCCATATCCCCCCCCCCCCCATATATGGCGCCTATGACTAGAAATACGGAAGGTTTGCGGTCAAAAGCCTATATCAGAAATGATTACGCAAAAGAAACATAGATGGCTGAAATATACACTCAGGAAGAAACTAAACAATGTTTGTAGTCAAACACTAAAATGGAAGCCTCAAGGAAAGAGGGGTAGACAAAACACACACACACACACACACTGATATGGGGAAAGGTCAAGAGGCTGGTAGAAGACCGAAGCAAATGCAGAACTTCTATAAACGCCCTATGTCCTCCTGTGGGTGAAGAAAATTAAGAGAAAGAAAACCCACAGATATATGGCATCTTTCGACTATTCTTTTATATTTCGAAAACTACTTATAGGGTTGTTAGGAAGAAGGTATATATTGTATGGATGTAATGTAACATATCGTAAAACTGCAATCAATGGCGGACACAGACTTTCTTTTGTGGGGAGGGGGCGTCAAGGACAGAATTTGCCATGGTCTTGGAATAACACCCTTCATTTATCATGAAAGTTGGAATTTTTTACAGTGAAAAAATATATTTTTGGAGGTCATGACCCCTGTGACCACCTCTGTGTCCGCCCTTGACTGACGATATGCTTCAAGCAACAAGACCTTAACGGCTTTTGTATAAAATGGTGAGTTGTATTATCCAGCCATACTGAGCCAAAATAGGTCTGGTTGGTTTCAACACTACCGGCATAAAATCCTAATGAGCAATTCTTCCGCACTAACATAATGTTGAAAGAAGGTTTCCCTAAGATACACAAATGCATGAAAAAGAGACCCCGCATGGCTGTTTTCAGAGGCTTAGCTGTCAAAACATTGGAATGGAACTCTGGTCTTCACTGGGTTGGACCTAGCCTACGTACATGGTCAATTCCTCCCCTACTATCACAGACGTGCGGGGTAACCCCTTGCAATGAAATTTTGTATATTTAACATAGGAATATGTGAGTTGTAGCTTTGTAACCCCAACCCCCTTATGAACTTTCTGCCTATGCCTACTATTACGGAAGGAAAATGGGGAGAAAGGGGTTCTACCACGAATCGTTGTCGTTGAAAATCAAGCTTTTTTTTTCTTTTCTTCAAAAAGAAATGTAATTATCGACAAAATGGAAGAAGTCGACGACAGTTTGGTAAATCGATTCAAGTGGATTTAGAATCGATGCTTAAAATTATGTAGCTTTGCCTTTAGTTTTATCATCGATAAATTCAAGTTTTAGAAGAAAGCTTGTCGAAATATTTTTAGGAAAGGCAAAATTTCTTGTCTAACTGGACTTGCCTTTCTTCGGCGGGGGTGGGGGGGGGCTTGAATATCAAAGCCCTTGTAAAAATTTTAAATGCATCATTTCATGTATTCTAAATATTTTAAATTGCTTGTTTGAGTTTTACGGTGGCAAAGACAACTAAGGCTGAACCAAGACCTATATTTACCCAAAGGAAGCCAGTCCCCTAGAAAAACAAACCCCCGAACTACGGTGTGCAGAAAGGGCGCGCTTTCCACGGTACCATTGAAAACAAACCCGAGATAACGGTGCGATAGCGAACGCGTTACCTCTAGGCCACGATCGGCCTTTTCTTAAAATTGAAATTTATAAAAACCGCTTTAATTACTCTTACCTTTTTCGTGCGTGCGATTAAAATATTTTAAAAAGCGGCCACCTCCAAACAGAGGGCAACAGTAGTTGGAACGTAAAATGTTCAGCTGCGCCCCAAAACGAACGTTCTTCTTGACCTCTCTGGATAATTACTATTCGTGTATTTTATTATATTTTAACAACATCGCTATAGTTGCTAAATCTAGTTACATACTGAATTTAGAACGTTTATCGTCCAATTAAACCTAACAAATTAGCGTAATTAACCCTAGAATAAGGAAGAGTTCAAGTACTGCGTAAGCACCTTTGGGGTGAAATGGCCAAAATATTGCTTACGTAATACTTGAACTCTACCTAACATGCAGAACTAGGTTCAAAATCAAATCGTTATTTATAACAGACCAACGCCTTTGATCTAAATATTGTTTTAAGAGTTGTAGTAAAAATCCGTGCATAAATCATGCCGTGTGTTTCTAAAATCGAGAATACGCATATATGCATCCCATACTTATACATAGAATTTAACGTATAGGTGAATGGCGTATAGAAAATTATAAACCTGACGTTGAGAATGACACAATTTCTTAAAAAAAAAAAAAAATAATAATAGACAACAAAAATGTAGGAGACCTTACCCGCGACAGCTAAAAATCCCAGCAGCTTTTCTGCCATCTCGAAACAATGTCCAAAGAATAAAAGAGGATCAATGTCAAGAACACAAAACACTAGACAGTGTGCCTTCTTCCGACAGAAGATGAACCCATTTGGAAGATTTCATCTTTCATCCGACTCTTTTTACACCCAGGGAGAACGACGGGCTGATTTTTTTTTTGACTCAAAACTCCCACACCGGTTTGGCAGTAATCAACGGAAATTGTTTTAAGGGCCCAACTACAAATCGCTTTTCAGATAGCAGGGGCATTTGCTAACGGAGAACATCATCCATCCATTAATTTAGAGCGACATAAAACGTGTACGTGAAGCTGCACATTTTAAAGCAAGTTATCAAATTATTTATTTATTATTATTTTTTTTTTTTTCATTTTATAATTCCACATATACTCCCTCCTGTTTTGTACTTAAGTGCTCCATACGGGCGAAATGTTTTGTATTTAATTCTATATATATCATCACATGGACGCCCACCCCCAGACATTCAAGAATTTGATTTGCCCGGTTCTGCTATGCATTTACTTTAAAAATGTTTACAGTCACATTTTAAAATAAGGTACTTTTTAGCTTATTATTAATTGTCAAGCAGTATCATTCCAGTTCTGGCAACATTTTAGTATCTTGTACATTCACTAAAATGTTTGACAGCCTTGAGCAGGGAGGGGTAATTTTTCTCACCCCCTGTGAAGTACCCATATGGGCGCCCATGTAGTTCATTTAAGCCAAACCTTCTACTTAAATAAAGCTCCTTTACCATGTCTTGGAAATCTGATATGTCAGTTGAAAACAGTCATGTCATCAGCACACAGCAAATATATATATCATCATCATCATCCACTGTTGGATGAAGGTCTCCAAATGCTTTCCACACAAGTCTATCCCTCGGCTTATCTGCTCTACGTCACTCCCCAATCCTCTTTTCTTATTTCATCCACCCATCTAGCTTGAGGACGTTTTCTAGATATTTGGTGGATTCTTGGACTCCAGTTGAGAATTTCAATTGTTCATCATTGATCAGTTCTTCTTACAATGTGCCAAGCCTGTCCCGTGTCAGCCTTTCTACTTTAACAATGATGTCCTCTACTCTAGTTTGCTCTCTCACCCAAGTGTTTCTTTTTCAATCTCTCCTAGTTATTCTAAGCATGCACCTCTCCATGCTCCTTTGCGTTGTCTGTAACTTTCGTATTGCTCCAACTGTTAGACTACATGTCTCTGATCCATAAGAGAGGACGGGCAATAGGCACTGGTTAAAGATCTTTCTTTTTAGACATAAAGGCAATTTCCCCTTCAGGATAAAACTGTTTATTCCAAAGGCACTCCAGCCAAGTTTAATACGTCTGTTGAGTTCTTTCATAATGTTGCCATCCATTGAAATCAGCTGGCCAAGGTAAATATATGAATCAGCAATTTCTAGCTCAATGTTGTCAACTTGTATTTTTGTTTCCTCTACGAAATTATTGAACATGATCTTAGTTTTTTGTAGGTTCATCTTGAGTCCAACTTCTTTACTTCTAGTTGAGAGCTCCTGTACCATGTCTTGGAGTTCTGATGGGTTCGTTGAAAAAATAACAATGTCATCAGCAAACCGCAAATGATTTAAATATTCACCATTTATTTTTATTCCCTTGTTATTCCAATTTATCTGCTGAAAAATCATCTGTAAAGCTGAAGTAAAAAGTTTTGGAGAAATGGTATCTCCCTGCCTCACACCTTTACCAATTTTGATAGTTTTGGTATCTTTATGTAACCGAAATTTTGCACTTGCATTTTTATACACACGTTTCACCATGTCAATGTACACATCCTCGATGTCTGTTGATCTTAAAGAGTTGATGACTGCTGATGTTTTAATAGAGTCAAAGGCCTTCTCATAGTCAATAAATGCCACACACAATGGAAGTTCATATTCATGTGTTCTTTCAATTAATTCTCTTAATACTTGAATATGGTCCACTGTACTGAATCCACTTCGAAATCCAGCTTGTTCTCTTGGTTGAGCTGCATCTAATTTTTTCTGCAGGCGATGTGTTAGCACTTTTGTGAAGATTTTATAAATAGCAGGTAACAAGCTAATTGGTCGGTAATTTTTTAAATCCTCTTTATCACCTTTTTTATGCAAAAGAATTACTGTTGCAGAATCCCATTGGTTTGGTATGTTACCACTGTTGAGGCATTTGGTAAAGAATTTTGCGAGTATGTCTTCTACATGTTCTCCAGCTTCTTTTAAGATATCTAATGTAATGCCATCATCGCCAGGGGATCTTCCTTTCTTCATACTTTTTATTGCAAATGCTACTTCTTCTTTTAAGATTTTAGGAGCTGTTCCTTCGACTATCTCAGAGTCTTCGTTTAATCCACTGTTTCCCTCATACAGCTTTCTGTAGAATTCTTCAACTCTTCTAAGTATTTCTTCCCTATTTCTTGTTACAGTGCCATCCTCTCCTTTTAATGCAATGATGTGTTTCTTCCCAATAGACAAACTCCCTTTAACAACCCTAAGGCTCTTGTTGCTTTCAATGGCCTTCCTTACTAACTCACAATTGAATTTTCTTATATCTTCTTTCATGTTTTTGCGCAAAGTTTTACAAAGTTCTATGTACTCAATCCTGGAACTGGTATTTTGATTGTCCACCTTCATATCTCTTCGCCTTTTCATGAGCTGTTTCGTCTTCTCAGATAATTTGCTATTGTGCTTTTTACAGGTTACACCACCAATTTCCCCAGCAGTTTCAATTATTGTCTTAACAATGTTTTCATTTGCTTCTGAGATGTCAACTTCTTCAATAAGTCCTTCCAGTGCAGAAAAGCGATTTTTTAATTCCAACTTGAATGCCTCGGTATTTTCTTTTAATTTCTTTAAATCCACCCTCTTACTTACTTGTTTCCTAATGAGCTTCTGCCTTTCTAGTTTAGTATTTAAGTGCATTTTACATCTCACCATTCGATGATCACTTCCAGTATTAAATCTGTTCAGTACGCTGCAATCTTCAATAATTGATTTCTTGTTTGCCAGGATATAGTCAATTTCGCTGGTTCCTCCATTGGGGTGTTTCCATGTCCATTTTCTTTGCGGTTTCTTCTTAAAAAATGAATTCATGATGCTAAGATTTTCAGCTTCTGCAAATTCGATGAGTTGATCGCCACGTTCATTCCTTTCCCCGTATCCGTATTTACCAACCGATGTCTCTCCTTGTTCCTGTTGTCCAATTCTTGCATTAAAATCTCCCATGATGAGCTTGATATGTTGTTTCCCCTTGGTATGTAGCTGTTTGATTTCTTCATAAAATTCTTCAACCTCTTCGTCGGTATGGCTTGATGTTGGTGCATATACCTGTACTATCTGAAGTTGGTATCGCTGGGTTAGTTGAACAACGAGCCTCGCTGCTCGATCTGACGTGCTTTCGACTTCAAGAAGGTAGTCTTTAATTCTTTTGTTGATTAAGAAGCCAACACCACTTGTTCTTCCAGTTTCCGTTCCTCTATAATAAAACAAATGTCCACTTTTAAGTTCCACCAACTCTTCACCTTTTCTTCTAACTTCACTGAGTCCTACAATGTCCCATTTGATCTTGTCAAGTTCTTCTTCCAATTCCTGAAGTTTTGCTTCAGAAGCAAGGGATCGTCCATTAAACGTAGCCAAGGTCAATAACAAACGGCAGCCTGGGCCATTCCAGTGATTCTTAGCACCCCCTGCTTTCATGCCACACTGACCGCTGCCTTGATCAGGAGCACTCCAGCACCTGGAGACTAGGGGCCATGGTTTCTGGTGTGTCAACATAATGGAGGAATTAGCCATAATTTCACCACGCTGGCTAGACGGGTTGGTGAATTAGCCCTCCCCTTCCGCCTTTCTATCCGTGTAGCAAATATTAATTTGCCACATAAATAGAAAGCTCAGCCTGCACCACTTGAAGGCGGGGTAGGACACTAGGTTACTGGCCTGGCCGGTTCCACACATCGTCACATACGTTCAGCGTGTGGGTCTCCTTCCAGTTAGATACCAGCAACCCTTTTGCAGGCCATATATATATATAATAGAACCTTTATTAACCGAGCAAAGAGGGAGAGACTCGATTTCGGATAAGGAAAATTTCGTAATCGAAAATTATATATCGCAGCCACATGAAGATATGAAATAAGGCGATGTTGCATAAAAGTAATTCAATAACATAATATCATGAAATATATATAATTATCACATAAATTTTAATGTAATCATGTAATTTAACTCTTCGCTATTAATATAACTTTAAGTATGTAACGTTGTCATAACGTAAGTATAATCCATGCAGCATGAAGTAAGTGATGCAATGGAATAAAAATTATACTATAATAATTTAATAACGTATTAAAATTTCTTAAAGCATGTAATGAAACCTCAAAAAGAGCTTAAAAATATGCCGCCAATTTTCATTGGCGGTTTTAAAATATGTTGGTCTTTATTTCAAATACTCAAAATGCTTTAAAACGAACTTACATAATTTTTAAGTTCTATTTTCCTGGAAATTAATGACTTTTATGGCACTTTTTACTGATATGTAACAGAAAGGTAAAACGTATATATTGTATATACGATGTAGAAATTATTTTGCTGAAATTAATTTTTACGGATGCGTGAAACTTAATTATTGGGATGCAAAACAATCCTGTAAGAAATTTAACGTGTCTGATATTTGGGTAAATACGATAAATAAAAAAATCCTGCAAATAAAAAATCCTGTAAATAAAAAATCATGTAAATAAAAATCCTGTAAATAAAAAATCCTTTAAATAAAAAATCTTGTAAATAAAAAATGCTGTAAATAAAAATGCTGTAAATAAAAATGCTGTAAATAAAAGAATCCTGAAAGAAGTAATTAATGCGCTGCAATTACGTTGAATTATTTCATCGGAAAGCGTTTAATGTTCTGTAATGTACGTTGTGCAAGGGACATTCAAGTGAAGTTATAATTTTTAGAATCATAACTTGGGCGATTTATGTACGAATTAATTTGATTCTCGATTTAAACAATTGGAAGTCCCGAAATTTGGCGCCAATTGTAATTCCAGAGATCCCTTTCGATTGCAAGGTTTTGTGTTGATCATATCAACATGATTTCTTTCTTCTCATTTTAATTTCTATGTCCGTCGATGCACTAACTTTGGACATGTTGATTCAACGTGAGATTTTTCTGAGTATGTGAATATCTGCAATCTAACAAATGGCGGCATTAATAACAGAATTATTTTTAAACGCCAAATGCAAATATCGAAGTTCTTTTCCACATCAGAGAAAAAACAAATACAAAACGATGTAAAAGCTAAACCACTGATGTAAAGAAAATCCACGAGCGAGTGGATTCACATGGAAAATAAGTAAATTAATCTTCTTTTGAAACTCTACGACCTTTTATTGATGCAGAGATGTAACCTACTCAGAAAACTTCCGTACCTCTGTTTATTATTTTAATGGTCGCAAATGAGCCTATTAAAATAATTGAAGTTCATCGTAAACGGAGAAGAAATGACGGAGGCAGGTCATTCAAGTTTTCGAAAGTTTCTGTGGAGTTGCCACCAGCACCTGTTATCTAATCTTGGCTTGTGGACTTCTCCACCGAGTTTCAGTTTATTCAAATTTGGCTGCGTTTCTGTGCTGTCACAAAAGACGCACCTTTTCCTAAAAAAGCCGTTGTTTAAGGACGTGAGCCCCATTTTGGTCTCTTTTATCGAGTTTATCTTTGGAGGGAATGTCATTTTTCAAAATTTTTCTTTTGGTCCGTTCGCTTTATTTTTCAATTTTTGTTTTATTTGTACTTCGTTTTATTCGATGAACAGTCTTCATTTGCTGCCTTTCCGATTCTCCTCACTAGAATAAATTCGCTTAGTAGATGTTAAAATATCGTAACCAATAAACAAATACAGAAATGAAACTGTTTTTCATTTAGTGTTTTCCTCGTGATTCTAAATTTTAATTATTTCTCGTAAAGAGAACCGTCTATCACCGATCCTTCTTTGTGCATTTGTGAGAATTTTGTTTCAACAAGTTTATAACCATTGAATTTTGTTTAGATTAATACATGGTTTTTAGCAAAATTGTCGTATTTTTAAAGTAAAAAAAAATTGAATATTCAGGGTGAGCGAGAAGATTTGGCGCAGAAAATACGCAAAGAAAAAACAGTTGTAAGAGTTGTAAATTGAAACATTTATTGAAAATTTCGAGTAGAAGAGAAAAGCAAAGCTTTGTAGATGGAACATATTCAACGAAGCCACCATCAGCATTAACCACAGTCTCCACACGACCCCGGAAGCGAGAAGAGGTGTATTTTGCAAACTCAGGAGACAAATCTTGAAACGTCTGCTAGTTTTTCCTCTTCATCTTTATTATTACAGGCAGCCTTATTAGTGAGCCTTTCAAATGTGTCTTACAGATAATAATAATAGGATTGCAGTCAGGTGAATTTGGAGGCCACATATTATGGGTAACATGGTCAAAAAAGCTCCCCTCGAGCCACTTCTGACGTTTCCTGGCCGTGTGAGCTGGTGCGGAACCTTGTTGGAACATGTATGGTTTTCCTACCGTAAGTTCTTCAATCCGAAGCTTGACTACGTTTTCCAGAACGTCCCAGACGTTGAAAAATATTACGGATTGAGATTAAGAGTTCGTTGACAATAAGTTGCTGCACATTTGAAATGAAAATGTTACTCCTCACCTTATGTTCAGATAGATCTTGTATTTTTCTGGCAGCCACGGTCTCTACATCGAAGTCCGAATCCTCCAACTTCTTACCAATTCTCCTAATTATCCTCAACGGTAATTTTAACCTGTTTACGTTGTCATTGTTGGTTATCCCTGCGCAAATTGAGTAGAATATCACATATTCCTTCTCCACTCAGGCCATTCACAATCATACAATCTGTTGGGGGTCTGAAGTTTTCAAAGTCTTATTACTAATTAAGAATTTGTAAACAAGAACATGAGTCACGAAAAATATTGTAGTCCCTGTATTTTATAGTGCAAACTTGCACCAATTCTGCTCTCCCACCCTTTATATGTGGAGTAAAGTATTAATGAAGTTAAATTATGTATGTTATTGAGACGTTTTCTTACAACGGTGAAATATTAAATCGATTATTGTGATTTTTATGTGTAAAAGAAATCGGTTAATTTCAGTTCAGCGCTCTTAAAATATTCCAGCACGCACACATAATTACTCACTAATATCAGTTGCATTAAAAAGTTATATATATATATAAAGTTAATATATATAATAATAATAATATATATATTTTTTTTCAGAAAATAAATTGGAATAACAAGGGAATAAAAATAAATGGTGAATATTTAAATCATTTGCGGTTTGCTGATGACATTGTTATTTTTTCAACGAACCCATCAGAACTCCAAGACATGGTACAGGAGCTCTCAACTAGAAGTAAAGAAGTTGGACTCAAGATGAACCTACAAAAAACTAAGATCATGTTCAATAATTTTGTAGAGGAAACAAAAATACAAGTTGACAACACTGAGCTAGAAATTGCTGATTCATATATTTACCTTGGCCAGCTGATTTCAATGGATGGCAACATTATGAAAGAACTCAACAGACGTATTAAACTTGGCTGGAGTGCATTTGGAAGAAACAGTTTTATCCTGAAGGGGAAATTGCCTTTATGTCTAAAAAGAAAAGTCTTCAACCAGTGTGTATTGCCAGTCCTCTCTTATGGATCAGAGACATGGAGTCTAACAGTTGGAGCAATACGAAAGTTACAGACAACGCAAAGGAGCATGGAGAGGTGCATGCTTGGAATAACTAGGAGAGATCGAAAAAGAAACACTTGGGTGAGAGAGCAAACTAGAGTAGAGGACATCATTGTTAAAGTAAAAGGACTGAAATGGCGATGGGCTGGGCATATTGCAAGAAGAACTGATCAACGATGGACAACAGAAATTCTGAACTGGATTCCAAGAGACCACCGAAGACCTAGAAAACGTCCTCAAACTAGATGGGTGGATGAAATAAGAAAACAGGTTGGGGTGACGTGGAAACGAATGGCCCAGGATAGACTTGTGTGGAAAGCATTTGGAGAGACCTTCATCCAGCAGTGGATAGATAATGGTTGAATATGATGATGATGATATATATATATATATATATATATTCAATATTTACGCTCAGTTGACAGTTTCGCCTTAAGTGATATGGTGCAAGTTTTAAACCTGGAATAAAACGGAAAATAAGATCTTCAACTCTTTTCAACTTTCAATGACATAGTTCTTGGAATAAATCG
This sequence comes from Dysdera silvatica, assembly GCA_006491805.2. NCBI lineage: Eukaryota > Metazoa > Arthropoda > Arachnida > Araneae > Dysderidae > Dysdera > Dysdera silvatica. Next base: position 259,272,277 of record QLNU02015360.1, on the reverse strand, counting down.
CAGGATATGAAAAAGAATAATACTTTTATTTTTATTTTCAAAGTCAAGATAAAAAATGTTAAAATATTTGGCATTGTGCTATTTAAAATGGAAAAAAATAAGAAAGAAGGTATATCCCTAGATATATATTTGAAAGAAAGGCGCGAATAACGTTTTCGTAAATTTATTTTTCGAGAATCCTGGCGAAACAGCAATTTTGAATAGCGCTATGAAGAATAATAACAATAATAAAACATCAAAATGTTAAGAAAATAGGAAATAACCAGTAAATATGAAGACAGAAATGGAAACATATATTTTATCTTGCTTTTGTTTTTTAAAAGGAATGCACATTTCCAAATATATTCAACGAGTTTACAAAGTACATTCTTCAGTATGAAGGATATAAGATAATTATTATTTCATTCTCGAAATTTTCTTGAACAATCGTATATAGAATGTTAGCATATTGTGGACATATAGTGAAGGAAGAAAAATACAAAAACCCTGATTGGCATTGGGGGAAGACATCGTGGGGGAAGGAAAAGAAGAGAAAAGAATGAATGTATAACTTAAAGCAGAGGTTCCCAAACCTTTTCAAGTCGCGACCCATTTTTATAATAACCAAAGGATCTGCGACCCCCACTGTTCGCCGCCACTGCATTTACATAATCAGAAACTTTTTAACAGAGTAAAGAAAACACATTAAATATAAAATTATATTACTAAATATTTTATATATATATATTATATTAATTAAGCATATTATATTTATATATATATTATACTAATTACCTGTATTAATGTATATTATAGATATAAAGTTAACAACCATTAGTAGAATATTGCAATGTGTGTAGCCATGTTGTTGTAAAAGCGTTGGAAACATTTGGTATGAAATTCCTTATAAAAATAATTGCAACTAAAAATAGTTGTGGCGACCTCCTAGAATATATTTTGCGACCCCTTTGAGGGTAGCAACTATTACTCAAAGGCTTGTGCTAGGCTAAGCACAGAAAACATTATCGTTGCCAGCAGAGACAGGAAAATGTGATCCATTTTGGTAGCCAACCTCCGATTTGGAGAAGGCACTTGATGATGATGATGATGACGATGAAGCACATATTTCAATCTCAGATTTATGCCCGGTTTTGACCAACATACCTTGCTTTGTTTAATTTTCAGATGATTTTATTTTCAATTACGTTCGATCCTGAAATATGGTGTACTTTTGCAGTACTTTCAGTATCTGTACATATTTCTAACAATGCATTGCTCATTTACCGTTATCTTTGGAATCTTTTAATAATTAAAATAGTTTTGTAAACTTTTAAAATTTATATAATACAGCGCACGTGATTTCAATGTGCATGTATTTCGAATGCAGAATGCATGCACAAAGTTTTGTTCAGTTCCATCTAAAAAGCACACTCCACAAACTTCTTTTTTATAATTTTTACAATTCTTTATAATTTTTTTACTTTTTTACAATTGTGTCAAATTTGTTATAAATTTTCAATACTTTTTATAATTTTTACAATATTTTTATAATTTTTACAATTCTTTTACAATTTTTACAATTTTTATAATTTCACAATGTTTTGTATTTTTTTTACAAAATTTTTAAATACCCATTAATAGAAGTAAATTCATGAAATAAATAAATTCTTGCTGAAAAGCAATATTTGAATAGATTTTTTTTTCAAAACATTTTTGTTTATTCTGCAAAAAGGTGACTCGCACCTGCTATATCCATACTCTGTGTTAGCTA
>QLNU02015360.1:259247428-259270427 GCA_006491805.2 Dysdera silvatica | reverse complement strand
TATTATTATTATTATTTTTGTAACTGTTGGTAAGTTGAGACGCTTCGCTTGTCAACATACACCAGAAATTCCCACAAAACCATGATGAAACAACCTTTTATTTTTGTTAAGCTACGTTATCTGTCAAGAACCTTTTAACGATCAACGCGTCAACACCAGTAGCGAGTAGGGCTTACGACAGATAAACAGACGACAGCCAACAATCTCGAAAATAAAGAGCGAAAAAAGGTTTTCGCACAGGAAGGCCCAATTTATATACACGCTGTTTCATTGCACATCAGCAAGAAACAAATTTCAAGATTCGTTAAATTTCGGAACATGACAGGCACCGCGCATGCGCAAGATGGAGCGACATCTAGTGGCAAGGGGACCTAACGTAGAAGTTCATTCCCACAAGCCCCATTTAGCAAATTGGAGGATGAGAACGTTGTCACTGACACCTGCACTGATTAGTGTGTCCTATTACACAGGTCGTTATAAATACATAAGAAACAGCGTTGACATTACATAAACACTTCGAGTGAAAAAAAAAGCGCAACAAGCCCTTTTCAGGTGTGGCGAGGCTAATGTAAGACGAAGAACGACTGTTCCATTGGAATCATTTGGGAAGCCTGGGACTCCCTTAAATATTCAGATTTTAACGAGTATTTTCCGAAACCTGGCTCCAACGGTGGGTAGTTTCCGAAATATGTAAAAACAATGCGGGCAGGGCATGCCTCTTAGAGAAAATGGAGAGGGGAGGGGGGGAGAAGCAAATAAACGATGTTTTCAGAAAAGGTGTCTTCCTTCTTGAAAAGGGCGTTTTTTCCAAACACGCCTTGCGTACACTGGGCGCCACAAAGTCACGTCAAACAAGAAAGTTTTATGGGATGGCCATTCAGGTTGAAAACAATAATGACAATGCAAACGGAAAGGGCTTTTTCCCCTTCCAGGTACGTGTATGTGGTTCACTTTTTACACAATATATACTGGGAGGAAACAGCTCGAACGAAACACGCAAAAAAAGAAGGAAAAAACAAAAGGCCATTGATGATTTGCACTGACCAAATGGAAGACCAATGTAGATAAAAAGGCTGGGTCTGGTCCTCTCTCTCCCTCCCTCACTCACTCTGCTTTTCAGTCCGTGAAAATCCCATATGGTATTAACTGGTTTTGAATGTAGTTCCAAAAGGGGTGGATTAAAAGGGTTTGAATGGGTTTTAGAACAGAGGATTGGTTATCAGTGGACAAATAACTGCTCGCGTGTTATCATCGTGATCATTGGGAACAGCTGTCAACGCTACAAATTATAAATGTTATAATTAACGCTATCTCAGATGAGTTAGGGTTCCCCACATAGAACCGATCACATCCTCAACTTCGTTATTTCCTACTCGCAACCCAAACATCCCAACCAAGCCCATTTGCATGGTAACTCAGCGTAGCGGTTGAGGGACTGGCTGTGAGTTTAGGAAAAAAAGGCCGATTGAGTTTAAGGGAAAACGTAGCTGACTGAATTGAGGGGGGGAAAAAAATGCGGTTATAGTTTAATACATACACATAGTATTATAAAACCGGGACAATTCGAACGTATTTAATTCGAATTCGAGAAATTTTTCCGCTGTACGGTGAATCGAAAATTAAACGCATAAAACTTTTCGAATTTGAACTAAATTTATAGTCCCAACCAATGGCGTAGTTAGATATTTTGCCGCCCGGGGCGAGTGACTGTCATTGCCGTAATTGTTGTGCCTGTCATTGTTTCTTAAAGGCTAATTGCCGCCCCTGAATTGCCCGCCGCGTCCCCTCCCCCCTCCCAGCGACCTATCCACCCAGCCCACCACAAAGTCTGACCGTACGGCGATGTACCAGTCGCCGCCAGTGGGGACAGGGGACTCGTCCCCTCCAATGTTGGTATTAGGGTTCCATGTCCCCCCGCCCACTTCGAACAAATGCCTTCTACTGGTTTCATTGTCCCCTCCAGTATTTTTATGCTCACATCTCTATGTTACCTTCAGAACCTTTTCTTAAAGATGACGGCGAACGCCTGAATCACGAAGTATCAAATGCCTGTTCCCAAAACAAACCGAATGTTTTTACATTTCAGATATTACGTCGCCCCTGTACATTTATGCAGGTACCCAAACCTAAACAGTCAACGTTCCTATGGATCCCAGTCCCTCCCCCCTCTCTTTTTCATAAGCCAAGGGTGCAAGCGTACTCCCTTGGGGCGCCCATGATGTTGGTTACGGTTGGTTAATTCTATGAGGTTGTCATGGGGGATGGGGGTGGGTATTAGAGAATTTAGGTAACATTTTCTTGAAATTTTCGACGACGTTTAACGAATTGCTTACGAAACACAAGGATTTTCCCGAAACAGACACTAAGAAACACTGCACTATACCAGCTCCGAGATTAACACATTACAGCATCGTTGAAAATTCCTTCGCACACCAGAGATTGGAAGACACAGGTGGCAAGAACAGTAACATGAAAACAGCGACGGGTCTTGGGTCATTATCTGAAAGGTTTGATTTCACAGAATTTAAATTTGATCAAACGCCGAAGACAATAACGCCCATTACCATACTCGCAATATTAACTGCCTGAATATATATTTCTTGGACAATTTTGAATGTTTTAGCCGCTATGCCATCGCGATAGTTGCAACAGCCAAAACAACACCAGCAAAATCAGTTTTAAATGGGTGAACAATAAACGTTTATTTTGACAATTTTATATTCAGTCGCATAAAAACGTACGAAGAAGGTTAAACGTGAGCAAAATGAATCCCGCCCGCAATTTTTTAATACAAGATGCCCCCTTCGATAAATGTAAGTATAGAAAATTACTATGCATTGGGGGTTCCAGGAACTAGGGTAACTAGAAGTTTGTTGGTTCGAGTCCAGTTCAGAATATAGCCAGTTTCTGACTATATAACAAGCTAAATTATATATTTATATATATATATAAACTTGAACCTGTATAAGCTGAAACAAGCAAGTTAAACAAAATAGGTCGATATTTAAATTTAGCGGGTTCAATTAACATTAATTCGCAACTCTCTAATCCGCAATTCGATAATCTGCAACTCTCAAATTCCAAACTCTAATCCGCAACTAATCAATAACTCTAGTTTACCACTATATAATTTGCCACTCTCACAACTCTCCAATTCACCACTCTAATCTTTAACTTTAATTCGCAACTCCTTTTGGCGCAGTATAGCCCAGATGCTCTTGCGCCATAAAACACCTAAACAAACAATAATTCGCAACTCCAATGCGCGACTCTCAAGTAACTCGGTAGGTTTTCAACGTTAACAATAGCCATCATTATTGCATTTACGGAAGACCTTTACCTTACCCTTTTTATTGCGTATAGACACACAGAAAACCCAAAAGCGGGTTTAGTATCTATTGAAACCCACTAATAAATCATTTAAAAAAACGGTAAAATGCATGCACCATGGTAAACATACTGTAAGTCCAAATGCCTGAATTGTTTCGCATAATGCTACGAGAAGCATAATGCTCGTAAATCGAAAACGATTTCTGCCATCCACACTTACGCTCAAACTAGAGCTATATGTATAGGAAAAACAAAGACATAGCCCTGGCCCGGAGTCGAATCAAGGACCCAATGTATGACCCGTTGTGCCTCTACCTGCTCGGCCATCAGGGCAAGATCGGTGCTCCTTTTCTCCGTACATAAGATTTTTATGTAAGATATTATTACGCTCCGCAGAGTTAACATAATTGCCAATATGGTCAACACACAAAGCCACTGGAGCGTGTTTTTTTGTAATTAAAAAAATTATAAAAAAAAATGCGCCTGTGGCTTTGTGTGTTGACCATTATTTGGCAATTGTGTTATCCCTGTAAAGGGTAATAATATCTTACAAACTTATATACGGAGAAAGTAAGCGTCGTTTATGTGCCCTAACGGTTAAGGCACTCTGGATCTAAGTGAGAGACCCCGGTTCGACTCTAGGCCGGGGCGATGTCTTTTTTTCTCCTATACTTTCAAAGCTCTAGCTTGAGGTCAAGCGTGAGTGTCGGAGATTTCTACCTAAGTATTTTCATATTAAAACGTTCCCATTTTCCAATGCTACGGAAAGCTGGTGCGTTTTAATTCAAACAAAATAACAACGTCTTTACTGCGCATAAGATCTTATTCAATAGCGAAGAACCCGATGGCATTTCGAACCAGGCATCTTCTGGTCTCCGTCAGAAACACATGAGACACATGCAGCGTTTTCCTCATATTAAGGTATTGTCGTTAAATTAAGGATACTTCGTGAGTTACGTTTTAAACCATATAGTTTGCCAGAAACTACTTAAAGAGGAAAAAGAAATAAGGGGAAAAGAGTCGATTTATGCTAAGATGCTATCGATAGCGATTATCGTAAGGCTTTTAATCCTTGGTTTCTTAGAAAGTTGAGCCTCAGAGTGTCATGCGGGATGAATCCGCTTAGTGTCAGATGCGCAACATTTCATAAACAGGTTGGCTTCATTCGATTTCGATTCTGGAACCAAATGCCGGATTAAGGATTGGGTTTTAGGGGCCGCAGCCCAGGGACCTCCGACAGTTAGAGCGCCTGCAGAGACGTGTTCTCTTGTAGACGATCCTTTTGAACTATTTTACTGGGGGCCTCACAATACCAGTAGCCCAGGGGCCTCAAAAACTTTAATCCGCCACTGGGTGTGAGGCTACGGGTTTCACCACTAAACGGCTGAGACGCCCACGGGCGAACAATACACAGGGACGCGGAATTCTACTGAAAAATTGCTGTTATTATAAACGTCATAGAAATGCTTAGTAACGGATTTTCAATTTCGTACGCATTTGATAATGTTTTTGTTTCGTAAAGCTAATGAGGTATCCAAAACAAGCAATCGTTGAAACGCTAGTTAGGGTTTCCGGTTAAGCACTGTGAACGTTTAAAAATATCCAAATCACGACTGAGGACGTCACGGTTCCATCTAATGTCCTAACATTAGATTAAAAAATAAAATGTAAAACAAAAGAAAAAACTCTTCCAACCGTCACATATCGGAACATACCTAATTTAAAAGAACGTGCAACAACACTGAAGATAGAATCTTAAACAAGTTCAGGGATCGCATTCGCTGTTTCGTAGCCAAACACATCGGCCTTTGTTTTGTGTTTTTAGTAAATTCACCAAATCATGAATCAGTCATAAGTAAATAGTGACGCCAAGTAATCTTAAAATTCTTCGTGGGATTAAATTTATGTGACGTAAATGACGTTCAATTGGGCAAGACGGCAGAGTAAACGAAGTGTTACAAAAATGGCTAAGGGCAATGATAATGCAATAAAACAAAATCAGAAAACCAACGGATGGGCGCTTCCGATTTCAAATCCCGTTGCCATTTCCGTAAACTCATACATTATCACCACCAATTCCCAAATAGGTGGATGTAAAACTGGGCAGTTTCTTCGCAAAAATCTTAAAGGTTGAAATATTGGCGGAGCTTTTCTCCATCACTTGGCGAAATGTTGGCGATAGAAGTGCGACGGTTCGCGTGTCGCATCACAGATGGAAATTTTATCAAAGGTTAAGATCTCATCAAGCAGCAGAGTGGAACTTGCGGCAACCAGGGCTTCATAGGCCTATTTTTTCTGCACGCAGGCTACCACGCCAAGACTCATTAGTATGGCCTACCAACTAGCCCTGGTTATTTAATCAGACCAATTCCAATCTTTTGTGTTGCCATTTTAATCTTTAGATCGCATCCTCACAGCATCCGAATGACCTTAGGTTACTGTACTCAAGGGTCATGACCCGTAACTTCGGCTTATTTTCCCATAATCCGATCCAATTCCGAGTCGATATGAAGTAGCAGGTTTTGAAGAGAGGATTTAAGGGTTAAAAGTCATGGTGCAGTGCAAACAAACACAATCGCGCACGACAGCTACTTAATATATATATTTGTTTATTTGTTTTTTAAGTCACGGGAATAAGATTCTGCTCAAATCACCTATAAAACAGGATCAACAGATTAATAAGGCATCCGAGAACTCCAGCTATCACTTTCCCCTTCCTTAAACACGATTGATTGATTGTTAATTGATATTTAAAGATTACGGAGGGGGAAGAACTTTGCAATGTTGGGGAGTGTGGGGAGAACTATCTAATGTTGGGGCGCGGTTCAAGATCTCTCAAAATAGCACGCGGTTACAGTTTTAAAAAAATCATCGTTCACGCTACCAACGAACACAAAACCCTTTATATAAAACTACGCCAATCACACCCGAACCAAAAAAGCCATCTCCTCAGGGACTTTTCCGCATTTTAACCACGCCAGGTTTCGTTACATAACCGATCATTAGGGATAGTGTGTTTTTTTTTATTTCAATGACCTTGTGTGCAGGTCGATTGTTAAATATAGTCATTGAGAAAGTATCCAACGGCTATTTAAAAAAGTAAAATAAAAAACTCTAAAGCTGCTGTTAAACAGTTGCGGTTAAGGGCTGTATTTCAACCTACATTCGCACCAACTCCTTTTGCTATTAATGTCCAACAGCTCATGGAACGAAATACTAATTACGTTTCGAAACGTGCTAAATTACGTTATTTCTTAGAATATGTGTAAAACTCAGAAAAGCAAGTATTGCTGAGATTGCATTGCATCAACGAACCGCAACAGCACGCATGGATCTGGAGAAACTTTTTAGGTTAAAAAGGAAATTAAAAACCTATTTGAAGAATTAAGAACATTCATCGAGAAAAACATTAATGATTTAGTTGGTAGTATGGTGAAGTACTAGGACATAACATAATTAACATTTCAAAATGCAAGATTAATTGCTAACAATTATAAGGAAATACTTTATTTAATGGCAGTCGATCACATTATGGTACAATAACTCATTACTAATACGATGTAATATATTTCAACGCAATTAGTATCATTATTCAACTAAATAATTTCGTAATTATGATATCATAAGGTAATTAGTAATAATAGCATAATATGCAAAGAGGGACTAGTGGTGGATGTGGTTTCGCAGTGTAGAAGTAACTGTGACGTCACTGGTAAGGCTATGCGTGGGTAGGTAAAAAGAAATGGGTATTGTGGAAGTACATAATCAGTAATTCATGATTATGAGCGTAATAGAATTTTCTGTGGAAAAACCACGTTATCACTAATTGGTTATAAAAAAAAAAGATACATTTTAGCTGAAATAGAACACAGTTGAAATTCCATTATGTCTGAACAATGAATTTCTGAATTGACGCACTTCATCAAGGAAGAACTTCGCATATATTACGCAATAGGCGTACGCAAGAAGTTCATAAGGGTGGGATTATAGCCTCAACGGAGGGTGTTTTTTTTCACTCATTCACTCACACACAGAGCTACAACTCATATATTCCTATGTTAAATATACAAAATTTCATTGCAATGGGGAGTTACAACCCCCATCAACACTTCGCGTACACCAGTGTATTACACGAATCATATAGTTTTGCGGCACTGATAATTAAATAATGGCCTCCACAATGCTAGAGGTCCTGCCTTAGTTTATTTAACCAATGATCTTATGTGCAGTCTCACTTTGAAGAAGCTACACAAGGTAAAGTACGCAAATTTTGTGGCATCACTAAAAATGCAACATTCTAAACGAGACAACTTTTGCACGAACGCAAATATATTTTGCAAGTTAAAATGCGAGTGTGCTCAACCGTTATTAATTGATACCGGATAACACGTTAAATTAATAATTACAACCACAAATTAAAAAAAAAAATGAAACCTTTTAAACTTTAATAAAAAAAAAATTGTCTTGTTTCTTCGTGGCTACTTGAATCTTTACGTAAAAGTTAAATATGCTTCGATTCGCTCAAAAATAAATAAATTACGCAAAATGTAGGTAAACAAGGCATAAAAATACGCATAAACAAATATAAACATTTGAAAATATTGTTTCATTATATATACACGTATAGGTGGCAACATATAAACCCCAGTTTGGAACCAACATAACATCCTGCCAAATTGAAACGCAATAGAAACTGTCCTAATAAATAATATTTTTGTACAGAAACATAAATTTACAACATTTAAAACATACTTAACTGAATCAATATATATGCGCCTTCTATACAAGCTTTAAAAATGACCATAAAAAGAGGTAAATCCACGAGAAGGCATTATTAATAAGCAGCATTTAAACGTTATTATATAAACGGCGTTATAAAATTTCATTAAAAATATTATAATTCACGGTTTACAAAGTGCTGATGAAAAAACACGGAATCATTGTTATTAGATGATTAAAATCCCAAATATTGCTGATTTTTGAAAGTTTAAAACTAAATCAAAAATTAACTATCAAAAGGATATAATCAGGCCCGCAGCATGACGCTTGTTAAGGTGGGGGCTCAAAGCTACGGGGCGGCTTAAAATTCGTTAACGTTTTGATATTGTATTTATATATTTAATAATACTAAATATCTAAGTAGGCTAATATATTTAACATTAATGAATAAATTTCTTAACGTAATTTTTGCATTGAAAACTTATAGAGGTATATTAAAATTTGTAATTTCCTTATCTTTATTATAGAATACATGAAGACTAAAACCTCCATAAAATGCATGATGTAAACAAGATCTACAGTCGAAATCTCTTTTGAATATATTTTTAACGTTAAGAACAATTGCCACTGTCAGGCACAATTTTATACAAAACAAAAAATTTAAAATAAAATTCTAAGGTACTTATTTTGAAAAAATACTTTCCGGGAGGTGGGGAGGGGGGCTGACCACGTTTCCAGAGGGGCTCAGCCCCCAGCTGGCTACGGATATAATTCAACTGACGCAAAATCCGGAATACTTGTAAAAGTTTCCAAACAGATTAAATTGCGCTGAACTTTGAACGTTATTAGACCACATTTATGTTCGTTTAAAATCGCACCTTATTCCCCCTCTGAAATAATTTTGCAATCTCTTAGACCAACTACTAAATGCAAATATGTGAACTTTAATCGCATGTTAAAAAATAGAAGTATATAGAAAAAAAAAAACCGTTGAAAATATTCATACTTCCTCTAAGAAATGATATTATTGATTCATAGTTCAGTTTAAATTTGAATTTCCTGTCATAAAGCAGAGGAAAACAAAAGGCCAAAATATAAACACGAGTCACAATATCGGGGGAATGCGAATATTCATATACACGGATTTATTTTCGGTTTCAGGACTTTTTTTTTTTTTATCGGAGGGCGCAAAACAAATATACAAACTGGAATTAATTCGAATAAAACAATTACCTTTACGAAGTCTGGCGAGCGATTTTTTCTCAAGCATCGTCGTCTCAAAATGTATTCCCAACTCAAACTTTGAAAACAGCGGCAAAAATGTAAAAAAATAGTTGCCGTCCGAACAAAACCAAACTACCTGATAGTTGTGAAAGACTACACCATGCACTTTAAGCACCGGTTGCCTGAATCCTGACGTCAGCTGGACCACGTGGGAAGCGTAAACCAATAAGCTGGCAACCGCGCTCAAACGAAAAACAGCAAGGGTTATTTGCAATAGTCTTGCGGCATTATTAAAGACTTGTCACGGAAGCTTTCGTTATACTAGCTGCGGTTTAAAAACTTTTCGTACGTTTGTTCATCAGTTTGAAAAATGCCGTTTCTATAAGTAGCCGTTTGCGCGTTTTTCAGTTTAATATCGGCATTGCAACGATGGAAATAAACCGTATAAAAGGATGAGATGTCCGGGTTTTTCCTAATTAATTCAGCGCATCTATTAGGTTATAATCAAGAAGAGAAAACCAGTGACGATTATGTGATTCGCCATCTTTAAATTATTTTTTATTATTATTATTTTTTATTTTTTTTGTAGAGCAGCTATAAAAGGAACTCCAAGAGGAATGTCAAATGTCCTGTCCGATATAACGCGGCAAATTTTAAGAAAATTTTAGTTAAACTGACATTTTAAAAACAAGTTTTCATTGCATACTACAGTCGGGTTTGTAGTTTGACCGGGCAAAAAACTGAAGTTTACTACAATTCCTCTTCCTTTATAATCCCTAAGGCAATGTTCCTCAATCTTTAGTTATTCGTCGACCACTTTAGGCATCCCTCCATCTATCGCGGACAACCGAGGGAGAGGATGGAGAGACAACATATATGTTGTCCGAAAGTAAGGTAACCAACGCTAGTTAATGATATTCCACTCTACTGACCACAAACAGTGGTAAGCTAAATAATTGTGTTTTGCGCATTATTATTTAAACATCAAAAGCATCCAGTATCAATCAGATTTTTAGTCCAGTGTAGGTGGTTCTTTAAATTACTCCGACATACGCCAGAATACCAGTTTTGTAAATTTTATGGTCTACCATCGAACTTTTACTCCTTGCACAGAGACTTTCTGAAGCTGCAATATGTATATCGTTTCTTATAATTTTGAACGGAATTTTTTCCTTAAATCCACTTGATAGGCCACCACGGAGCACAATTTGAGAAATATTGGTCTACAAGGGGACGTTAGGTTCTTAAAAGATATTCCTATTTTTCCCTGGGGCAGGGTCCAACCCGCTCCCCATGTTGTTGGTTTGTTTTTTTGGTTTTTTTTTTACCCGCCTCCTTGTAAGTTCGTTTCTTTAAGCTACCTTCCATTTATTTATTTCATGGTTTACCCCCTCCTCTCTTTCCTTCGGGGTTCCAGTGCAGTGCTCGTCTACGAACGTTCAATTTCTTACGAAGTGTATGTCCTAGCTAACAACACATTCTTTGCTTAATTGTTCCCGATAGGTTTTTGACGGTGAATTAACAAAACTTGCCGAAGTACATTGAAGTAGAGAAAGCGTCCATTTTCACGGAGCGTTTTGTATGTTTGCCTTTTTCTTTTACGGCGCAAGGACAGTTAAAGTCATGCTGCGCCGAAGCCTATAATTTTCCTAGGAATCGGAACCACTATTGCCTACATAATCAATTTCCAGGACACGGTGGACGTAAAGAGGTGGGTGGGACGCACGCGTTCTACTGTATCACTAGAATGAACTCGTCTGGTCTAATTAATGACACTACCGCGGCCGTAAAAAAAACAAAAAAAACTAGGCAAAAGAGGTTTCCAGTTTCTAGGAAAACTGTTCACCCCACACAGCTTGGCTTTAGCTGTTCATGTGCCGCAAAACGTAAACAAACATAAAAGCACAATTCAAGATATATTAAAATAGATGAAGGTGGCCCCGTTAATGTAAAGTCATTGCGTATAACGAAGCGTAGAAGCCTTGAATAAACAGCTATTATATATTAAAGACCGTTTCCATTCTTCTTCACGGCCTGGAAATGTCATAAAATAAATGAATGGATTTAATCGCTAGATAATGACAGCAACGACGTTAAGGGGGTGAAACTCTTTGGTTAAATGTCGCGCGACGTAATCCCGTCTTAACAATTGAATTGCGGCTCAAGCGAGTACAATACGCATATCTAGCAGCTTTATCTAGAACAATATATCTTAGCATTAAGCAGGATGTGTACACGTAGAAATCGCACTAGACATTGTACAGATGATATTGCCCTTCCATCAGAACGATAGACAATTCTTATCTGATGAGTTAGATCGATGGTTCTCAGAATTTTTAGCTCGCGGCAGAGTAATCTGTGCCTAAAGATATGGCTGTACACTTAAAGGTTCAAGTTAATAGTAATATGAAAGCATGGCAATCCATTATTACCTTATGAAAGTTGACTCGGCATGTATCACGACGAATATTTTTCGAACACACCTAAAGGATCATGCTAAAATATAATTAAAACTGAGTTATGGAGTCCTCTTTTGCGAATTTTACGACACACCGGGATTTAATTTTTTTTTTTTTTATCTTTTTTTTGCAAATCCATGTCTGCAAAAAAAATACTTGCGTTTTCAAGGATAGATAAAATAAAATAAATTATATATATATATTCTTGCTTTTTAATATGTTTGTCGCGTTTAAAAGTTATTCTAAAGGAAATGTTCAAGTATTACGTAAGTATCTTGGGGAGTGCCGTTGTGCTTGTTTTTGAATGTTGGCCAATGTTAATTTTTGCTTAACGGGGGGGGATTGAAATGGCCAAAATATTATTTACGTAATACTGGAATTCTCCGAAAGTAGCTAAAATAGTTCAAATTCGATTTAATTATTGTATAGACCAACTGAGCACTAATTACTATTCCAGACTAATTAAACAAAAATGAAAATCGTATTTAGTAAATTAATTTACACATCACATATAACAGCGCTTCTGAAAGTGCGTTCCGTGCATAGGCGTAGAGTTATATGGGCCGGGGGGGTTCCCCAATAATTATCAAAACTCCGTTGATGGTTTCGAAAGCAAGTTGTAAAACATCACTGAAATTTAAAAAAAATAAAAATCAATAAATTCTGTAATTTTCCCCGATAACAACCAGTGCCTGATTTGTGCAGGGGCACGTGGAGCAGCTGCCCCGGACCCCCGATTCGGAGGGGGCCCCCTAAATTCTAAATTTGGTCCAAGACACTCGTAAAAAGTACACGAACTACGGAAGCGATGAAATTTTTGTTTTTCGGTTAATCTATTGTTGACGTTTCTGCGTTTATGTATTTTAATATTTGCTTTGTGAGGGAGTCCAGACTATTCAGGATTTTAAAAAGTCCTTTTTACACTCTCTGGCTCCTTTCCCTTAAAACCAGGAAAGCTTATCTGGCTAGGCAATGTGTTATACACTCTATAACAAAAAAATCGATGTACCAAGAAGGAGTTTGCATACGAAATTTCATTGCAATCGGACAAGACATTTTGACCGAACATGCAAATGATTAAAATTTGGTGTCCAATGAATGAATAGCGGGAACTCCAGCGCATCGGAACTGCGCATTCAGCAGGTGTATATAAGGAGCGATTCTCAATATGTGGTCAAAATTTCTGTTGCATTTTGACTGCGGATATCTTACGTCGACTGTAACAATGCCTCGCCGAAAGATTCGTGCTCATTACGAGCATATGTCAGAGTTTGAAAGAGGTCGTGCTATCGGATTGAAAGAGGCTGGTTGGACGAATCGAAGAATCGCTGGACATGTGGGTCGAAGCGATGCGGCGATTGGACGGTGCTGGCAAGAGTGGGTCAACAACGGCAGATGTCAGCGTCGGGACGGCAGCGGTCGACCTAGGGCCACAACAGAACGGGAAGACAGAGCGATTGTCAGAGCAGCTGTCACAGCACCGGATTCGTCGTTATCAACTATCCAACGTGTGGCCCGCACACATGTGTCCAACATGACCCTCTGCAGACGACTGAGAGAGCGGAATTTACGCTCGCGCCGACCGTTACGCCGCTTACCTCTCACGCCTTTACACCGTCAAGTCCGATTACAGTGGTGCCGGGCTCGATCAACTTGGAACTGCGCTGACTGGGGACGTATAGTCTTTAGTGACGAGTCCCGTTTCCAACTGTGTCCTGACGACAACCGCAGACGTGTCTGGAGACGTCCAGGGCAGCGTGGGGATCCTGCCCTTACTATCGCACGCCACACATGCCCACAACAGGGCGTTATGGTGTAGGGTGCCATCTCCTTTGATAGCCGGAACCCTTTAGTGGTCCTTTCTGGCACACTTACAGCACAGCGGTACGTAGACGACATTCTACGACCGGTTGTGTTACCGTTCCTTTTGCGACACCCTGGACTTACGTTTCAACAAGACAATGCCCGGCCGCACACGGCACGTGTTGCTATGAATTGTCTTCAAGCTTGCCCAACACTTCCTTGGCAAGCTAGGTCTCCTGATCTCTCTCCCATAGAGCACATTTGGGACGCTATGGGAAGGCGATTGCAACCATCCCGGAATGTTGACGATTTAGCCCGACAGTTGGAGACAATTTGGCAAGAAATTCCGCAGGACACCATCCGGGATCTTTATCAGTCTATGCCACGCCGGGTGACAGCTTGCATCCAGGCCAGAGGTGGACCAACGCCTTATTGACTTCCTCCCTTTGTAACGGTCAAACTCTGCAATAAATCATTCAATTGTTCTGAAATTTTAATCCTTTCTTTTTCTATGTATGTTCTTCATATCCACCAATTTTTATTGCAATCGGACAACTCCTTCTTGGTGCGTCGATTTATTATTTTTTATTTTTGTTATAAATTGTATTACACTTTCCTTGGTCTGGATAAAATAAAGTTCATTCGCTCATATTTATAATAAACATAGTAATCATAAATATGTCGTGTGTACAGGAGGGACGGAGGCCCCCTTCATGAATGTCTGCCCCGGGCCCCAGAATTTTTGTCGGGCCCTGATAACAACCCTTTACAGTTAAGTAACCTATACCCTACAGTGTAGTAGAGTACTTCCTACCGTTTTATGCTAATTTTTTATTATTTATTTTTATGTCCAAATAGTAATAAATAACCGCCTTTTAGATACCCTAAACAATATTTAGGAAGAGGTTTCGTACGACAAAAAAAAATTGGAGAATCAGGTACATGAAGGGTACGTTACCAATTATTTAATGTTTTCGTTGATAGATGGCGCTACGCAAGAGAAACGAGTAGTGACATACAATATATGTTATTCCTACTACAGCACATGATTCTTTCCCATAACTATAGTCACTGAACTTTTATGTCCGCAATTCTGTGAGAAAATGTGTGAGGCATAACGGTTTTACATAACTTAATCACAACACTAGAATCAGCACACAGGAAAAACTCATCTTCATAACTGAATCATAACTTCATCTGAATAATTAACAGAACATTTTAAGCCGAATGCTTTTTGCCCATGGGCGGATTTACCATTTTGCCGCCCCTTCCTACCCGTTCACCGCCTAGTCAGTGGTAATAACATAAAAACTGTTACAATCAATATACATAAAAAAACTTTTATGTTGACAATAAATGTGTTGAAAAACAAACTCATAAATTGAAACATAAACATTAAGCAATGTTAACATATGTTGAAGTATTATTTCTTTTTGGTATATAATAAATCAAATTCAATTTTATTGAAATAAATTTTAATTTTAGCAAAAAATAAAAGCCTATCGAACACTGGTATTTAAATAGAAAGCATGACGTCTAGCTTTCTTCTCGGCAAAACATCTGATTATATCATCGTATGATATTAATTTTGTTAATGGAGTATACCAGATGCTCTTGCGCCATAAAAGCCAAACAAACAATTTTGTTATATCAGACTCAATACACAAAATTTTGCCGCCCTAGTCTATAGCCTATTGGGAAATACGGCACTGTTTTTGCCCGTTCCACGATACAGTTGACAAAATTTACTGCACAACTTTGGAAAACTCCAGATATATGCATAGACTACAATATATACAGCTTTTCGGAAATTTGCTTTTATCACGTATACAGAATCATTTAATTATAGTTTATTACGGAATAGATTGTGTTACTGAGTTTACAAAGAATTTCTATGTAAAACTGCATTCGTTTTATCTCAGAAATAAAGCCAAAGATACATTTTCAAGAAGCAAAAGACTTATTTAAAACATATAATAAAAATTCTTCAGAATGCTAAATTATATGTAGGATGCCCCTTTTATTTTCCGAATTACACCAAAAAAGCATAATCCAATAAATTGGTAGATGAGCATGAAAGGGGAACGAATGTTCAAGGATTGGCAGCAACAAGCCGATTAAAGAGTCCAGTGTTTTTATTCTTATTTGACGAGTTTGTGGCGCAATCCTTTGCCTACGCAACGATACAAGCACGTATTAACAATTGAGCAGTCACTGCACATAAACTATTATTCGTTTGTGATCATGGAACGCTTGAACGCGTGAGAAACTCTCAAGATATTAAGACGATAGGAGTAATAACGGGACTTTGTAAACTTACGAAAAATCCCACAATAAAGAATATTCATTCAGAAGTTTTAACAAATGCGGTTTCTTCGAAAGAAAGCGTGACCCAAGATTCATGACCTCAAACACTTCCCATGAATTTATATTGTGAAAGTTGATAGGAAAGCATTCTTTTCTTTTATCCTAGAACCACAGTTTCCGGGATTTTGCTTAAACATTATAAAACAGATCATTTGATCCCCATAATTTGATTTCCACGACTGGAAAAATACACATGTATTCCATTATCCGTAGTTAGTGCTTGCTACTTCCGCACTTTGAAGCCGAAACAGGCTTAGAGATTAAACAATAACAGTAGTAGTAAAAGGATAAGCTAGAAGCTCCCATACAAATTTTCTCATTCGTTATGCCATTTACGAACTGTTATTCGCGCTGCAGTATCGATAACGCAATTGGTTTCACGTTAAAAAAAAATTTCCAGTGGATATGGCAGCTTAATGGGTAGTTCGAGGACGGTATACGGATTAGGGGAGGATGGCCACCATGTCATAAGAAACGATGATCATAGCCTAATCAGGGCGAGCTGGTCAAACGATAATTGAAATAGTGTTCACATCCCTTCAGAACCCATCTTCCACTCCGGAATATATAATGCGTCATAGGAAACTAATTTTTCTTCAACATTTCAAATTGTTTTACGAAATTAATGCATTTACTTCATGTGCAGACTGTGGTGAACTATTGATTTTCAGGAGTCAGACATTCTCAGTTTTCCTTTCAAAAAGAACTTTATTCATTCTTCGACCTTTATTTTTGGTAAATTTCTACTTTTTGACAAAGAAATCATGATACAGTTTTTGTTCGATTACCGGAAGATGCTCTGAACTTCTTACAAACATTGCTTCCAAGGGAATCAAGTTTTACTATTACTGGCAAATCACGCCCACATCCAAGTTCATTGGTTGAACGGCCCATCACTTTTCTCTTACCTTTTTAAATGTTTATTTACTATGGATCACTATTGTCTTCTTGGTTGGTTGTTTTGTGGCTCAAGGACAGCAATTGTCATTCTGCGATCGTCTTTTTGATTTTTTTTTTATATAAATTAATTTTACTTTATTGATCTTTTGTTAACTATAATTATTCCCCACAATTTCTAAGGCAGAGGTTAAACGATATTCATCGTTGTACTCAGAGACATTGTAACTTGCAAAAAAATAAAAAAGATTGGGACTCATTAATGTAACTGACGCTGATCAGTCTCCAGAAAAAATGATCACGAACTTGAATATTCAAGGCTAGCTTTCATTTTTTTTTTTCTCAGACATTTCAAAGGCCTCTCCGTTCCGCTAGAGTACAAGGAGGAAATTAAACATAATAGACCACTTTTGTCTCCCTGACTTCTTTCTCCTTGCCCTGCTAATGAGATAAAACCAAGGAAAAGGATAAAATCTCCTCAGGAACCATGCACTGTACAACAGAATTTTTTACAGCTTGAAAACAAGTGTACAAAAACGCATTTCGTCATTTAAACAAGGAAGGTTGAGGAGTGGATTTTGGACAGTGTCTGAATGTTTGTAATATTTGCTTTTTTTTTCCCCCCCCCTTCTTTTTCAAAAATTTACTATGGCACTAATAAGGATAGGAGAAATAACACTGCGAAGTTTTGTTGAATAAATATTTCATAACATTATTTTCAATGAAACTGTCCTCTTTACGAGAAAGAAGCATGCATGTAACTCGTATGGTATATAAATTCATGAACGATATTTAAATTCGTATTGGTGAATAAATTAAATCTTGCAAAAATTCGTTCGTGTTTTTACCATGCAAGGACTGCAATGGTCATGCTGTGCCGAGACCTACAATTCTCAGACGAATTCGAGCTTTTAAGGCCCAGGGAAACAACCCCCAGTCTTGCAAAAATAAAAGTTAATGCGGATGACGAATTGGTAGGACATTATATAATGATGAAAAACACCGACGATGGAATTTTTTTTTTATCACATAAGCCTAACCTGGAAATGAGTGGTTTAGATGATTGATTACATGTTTAAATCTCAAGACTACGCTGTGTGTTACTATGGATGGGACCAAGGGCGGATACAGTGGGAGGTCACAGGGGTCATGACCCCCAAAATATATTTTTTCACTGTAAAAAATTTCAACTTGCATGATAAATGAAGGGTATTATTTTGGGACCATGGAAAATTCTGTCCGTGAAATGAAATTCCCACTTAAAATTTTAAGAACTTTTTTTCCTCTTACTCAACGCTGGGGAATTAGGCAAATTTCTTGCGAATGCTATCGCTCTTATATTGGCCAGACTAAACGGGACTTGAAACGCTGGTTAAGGGAACACCAAAATTATATTAAAACATTATGAATTTCATATCCTCCGTCTTACGGGGAAAAAAGGATATATTTAATTTCAATGAATTAACCATCTTTTGTCAACATAAATCCACTCTTCAACTGGATTTACTAGGGGGTCTTACCACATTACACTTAATTCACTAAATACTGTCAACGATCAGGAATTCACACTGCACTTCAGCCGCGCGTGGGAAATGCTGATGCCTGAGACAACACTTGATACCAACGCTCAAGGTGGACCATCGAAATCGACACCAGACGATTTCACCGCATAAACAGCGCATCCGAAGAATGGCAACACATAATCGTTTGTTTACAGTTTTTCTCCTGACGAAAGCCAGTACTTTTCCTGGCTCGAAATGCATGGAGTTTTGGGTTATTTTCAACTATTAAAATTGATTATACGCACAAGAAAAGGTTTCTCTGTGTTATTATTTCAGAAATTAGTAATCTAAAGATTATATTTTAGGAGCTGAATTAAAAATTTGAGACATTATGTAATGAAAGAAAAGAACAGCTATAAGAATGAAGCACTAAAAAGACACAACATAGTTGCAAAAAACGTTGGTCGCAAAAGATTGTAAAACATGGGTTAAAAAAATGACGTAAGACATCAAATGACAGATTTAGGGCCTCAAGTTTGTCTACAGTTATTAATGTGTAGACAACATAACAAGATCGTTTTAAAGCCACAGCATGCTGACAAAAAATTCGCTACATTTGACTCAGCATGGCCACAGCCGTCCTTGCGCCATAAACCAAATTAATTAACCAGACGCGGTAAACAGAAAACGCGATTAATGCGGAGTCTTATTCGGAACTTTCCAAACTCACGGTACGCTTATTTAAATGCCGAGAAAGTAGATGTTATCATTTAATGATATGATCGTGCAATCAACGTCACGGTACAGGTGAAATTTTTTTTTAATGAAACACGACTTTTCATTTTCACGGTTCACTGGTACATCAGTTGCCTGCCAAAATTAAACGAAGCTGTGTTCTTGAACGTATATACACAGGTGTTTTTTTATGAAAAAGAGGTAATTTTTTTTTTTTTTATAAATCGTTGATACGTAAGAAAACACTGAATTTAACTTTTCCGTTTTTGCTGTAATTTACAGTTGACTAGCAAAAATTAAAATTTAGGGCTTCGAACGACAGTTGACATACTTTCCCAGTTACATGCGTAGCCTATCTTTAACCATGACCAACCGCACCGTATCAGAAAACGCCTTCGTTGGCCGAAAGAAATCCGACGTTTGACCTTTGCTATACAGATCGAAATGTCCTCGATTGCTCACACGGACGTTTAATCGAATATTTTATTGCCGACATTTAAACGAGCCAAATTCACGCACATGCAGGGGTGGGACTGGGTTCTTTCAAAGGGCGCATACCTTGGATTATCGGAGAGCGCGAATCCTAAAGCCCAATGAGGGCGCACTGGCCCAGTCCACCCCTGCGCACATGAACATGTAGATTGTCTGTAGAATATTAAAACGCTCATTCAACATTTGCGCAAATTTTGAATAGCACAGTTCGGTACCTATTTTTACATCATCTTCATGTGCTTTTTTTGATCAAGTGCAATTTCTAATCTGTTAGTGGCCGCTCTAAATGTATCAACTTGTCGATTTACCAAAACCAATTAATTAAACTGTTCATTTCTACATACATACAGTAATAGCGAATCATTACACATTGGTATTTTATTTCAAACCGAAGTATGTCAAATACCACGCAGGTACGTTGGAAACAGATGAGTAAATAGCAGAATCTAAAAGCGAGGCTTTCTTCCGCAAAAGGCAAGCCAACATATTGAAACTAAGAATTGAATAGGTGAAACCATTTTACTTCACGTTCATCAGAATTATACATATTGCAGTTTGTGGTAGTATACATTTCCATAAATGATTAAAAACTCGGTTTCCTATTGCAGTGGCGTAGGCAGAAAGTTCATAAGGGGGTTATAGGCTTAATGGGAGGGGTTACAGAGCTACAACTCATATATTCCTATGTTAAATATACAAAATTTCATTGCGATGGGGGTTACAACCCCCCCAACCTCCCCTGGCTAAGCTTCTGTCCTATAGTATTTGCAATGAAGTATTGCCTAGGACCTGGTACAAAGCGATGAAATCTAATACAGCAAGGATTTTGTGAAAAATTTGAATTTGCCAAATGAAATACCTACTGTTTTCCAGAGGAATCCGAATCTCTTAAGGCCTAGAGAACCAAACACCGGACTACAGTGAGCAGTGCTATCTTTACACCGTTGGAAGTCGAACCCGAGTTGACGGCGCACTAAGCGAACGCGTTACCACACTGCGCCACCGCAGGCAAAATAGTAGAAATAATGTATAACCAGTTGGTTGAAGTATTATTCACCACGTTACAAGTGGTTACGCTCACAAGTTGCCACTTTTTCATTCATTTGTTACCTCGTTTTTAGTCCACTTCCGTTCAATTTTTCTCTCTTTTTAAATTAATTATTTCAGTTTCGATTCCATTTTTAGCAGCAATAGCTTTTTCCACTTTGAAAACCTTTTTTATCTTCTTGGGATGTTGCGAGTCTACCCCCACCCCCCCTCCAGTGTCACGAGCAAATGCCTAATAGCTCACCAGGCTTAGTGGTAACGCGTTCGTCTGTTGTGCCGTTAATCAAGGTTCGATCTCCAATGGCACCGCAGAGCGTATGCTTTTTAACCATAGTAGTTCGGCGTTTGGATCCTTGGGTAACAAATTCGGCTTCCTCGGAACACTGTAGGTCCCGGCGCAGCATAACTGTAGATGTGCTAGCACTGTACAACACAAACATAATTGCAAAATATTATTACACTTCGCAGGGCTAACACAATTATTAAATAATGGTCAACGCACAAAAACGCCGGGGCGATTATTATTATTTTTTTTTTTTTGTGGTTTGCCGTGGGGATTTATTATACTTAATAATTTTGCCACCAACGGCCGAGTCCAAACTAGAGTTTTTAGGAATAGGAGAAAAAAGGACATCGTCCCCGACCTAAAGGCGTTCTACGTTGAGCCCCTCACTGCGTTAACCACTAGGTCATTGAGGACAGGAATGACGTTCCTTTTCTCCGTTATATGAGGTTGTAAGTCATTATTACCCTTTTCAGGGTTAATACAATTGCCAAATAATAAGGTCGGGGACGATGTCTCTTTTTCTCATATTCCTAAAAACTCTAGTTTGAGCTTGAACGTGGATATCAAAACTATTAAGTACAAACGTAATTGTCGAATATCCTCGTCTTTAACGAAATTTATTAATTTTTTTTTGGGGGGGGGGAGTTAAGCTCTATTTAGATATAATGGTTGTTGGGATCTGTAAAAATGGCCCTCAACATTTCGCCCCCGTAGATAACGAGTAGGCTATAAAAATGTAAATAATACATCTAATTTTTTAACATATCCCGCTCATCCGAACTTTACTTAACCGAAATGACCTTGTATACAATTTAAGTGGACACTTGTTTAATGTTTCATGATCAAAAACGCTCATAAAATGGAAATCGTTTATAACGAACTCCGGTCATCCGAACTTCACTTAACCGAAATGACCTTCCATACTATTTTTTGATACTTTTCCGTTAGAACGACGCCACTTACGATTTTTTTCGTAGTTATATTTTTACGCTGATTTTGTCGACGATAGCAGGAAAACATAATTTCATTTCGTAGTTTTATATACAAAGTCTCTTGGAGTGAAGAATTCCTTTCTCCTGCAAAAACAAAATCGCAGATTGCTCATCACTTGATAATTGTCAACTAGTATAAGTCATCTGGAAATATCAAAAACAAGAAAACAGGATTCAGACGTGAAACAGCACTCGTCCTACAAAATGGCAAACGACGTGACGGACGTTACGAGGTTTCTCGCAAGTATGCAAGGATCGTAAACTTATGGTTTTTTCGACAGCTGACTACGAAAAAAAAAATGTAAATGCGCCTTGTCCCCTTCCAGTGATCCATCTGCCCGAATTAAATAATACAATGATAGTATTAAACAAAATAATCAGTACATACCTGAATTAGTGGAAGGGTTGGTGGGGGGGAGACCCCCACTAACCCTTCTTTAAATAAACTTTTTAAATTTCAATTTTTATTTGTAATTTCTTTATTTATTTAAAAATTTTAAATAAATAAATCTAACCCTTCTTTTAAATAAATAAATAAAAATAATTTTATAGAAGATCATTTCGATTAAGTGATGACCTATAAAAACTACCAGGGGGGGGTTCTACTGTTAAGAAATTAGGTATGTCATTTACATTTTGTAGCCTACTCATTATCTATTAGGTGGCGAAATATCCAGTTGGCGAATTACTGGGGGCCACTTTCCCCGTAAACCAATCGCTCTTTGAGCCCTAAATAACTATCAGATAGTTGATTCTGCTTAATTCAGGGAAACAAGTCATTTAGATTAATGCTTCTCAACCGCCTAGCGGCGGCCCGCTACCGGGCCGCTGAGAGCTTCTTCCAGAATTTAACACTTTAGTTTTCTAAGCGTGTTTTATGAATTGCATGGTGGAAATATTCAGAGGTGAATAAAAGTAGTGAAAAAAAGCGTTGGAACGCTCAGACCCAGAAAGCAAAAAAATAACGTCTGAGCAGCAACTGCCAATGACCAAGCCGTGTATTTTTAAATATGCGAGTATTCATGAATGATGGAGAATTTTTAGACATCGAAATCTTTTGGCATTCGCGAAAGGGCATACCTCTTATTATATATTATAACCTGCAAGCCGATTACAATGATGTTTGTTTGTTTGTGGTTTTACGGC
>QLNU02015360.1:259225955-259244856 GCA_006491805.2 Dysdera silvatica | reverse complement strand
TGACGTACACAATGTCTACCATAGAAATATATTTTTAACGTCAAAGAAAAATTTCCATTGTCATATATAATTTAATGCAAAACAAAAAGTTTGAAATAAAATTCTAAGGCAATTTATTTTGAAAAGCTATTTTGCGGGGGGGGGAAGGCGAGCCTCATTCCCTTTAAGCCATAACCTATAGCTCAGTGATAACATGAGTAATTGCTTCCCTCAAGCCGATTCCAACGAGTAATAACTCGTACACAGACTCACAGATTCGAAGTTTATGAGGGGTTTTTTTTTTCTTTTTTTAACCCAACTCTTGGACAGTCAATTAAAAAAAATTGTTTAAGAAAAATCTAAAAATATATTTTGAAGTTTGCGGTGTTTGTAATGTCGTGTTGTTTATTAACTTCTAAAAAAGAGTGCAACCGTCACTTGGTTGGAACCCCAAGCTCTTATCTTATGATAACGAAGTAATACTTTGAGAAAAAGCGAGAATTGTCAGTTTAGTGAACAGTTCAAGAAAATACAGAACATTAAGTTATTAATCAAAGTAATCAAAAATAAATATATAATTCTGTTTACTTACAATAAGGTATTTTCAAAGCTTATGGATCCGACATGGAAATTTTATTAAACATTTTTATTAAGGATTTAATTTATTCAAATCTAAGTACTAAATTGTAAATAAGCTGCTCCAGAAATGTTTCAGCAAGTATAGGCTGACGGAATAATTTCGATCACTGAGATAACTATAAAATAATTAAACTATTCCAATTTAAGAATAGACTAACAAGAGTAATATGCAATATAACGATCAACACCTAAAGGAACATACTCTAACACAAAAGGAGAATAAAACTACGGAAGGGAACTATAAATTAATACTTACTAAACATCACTAACTTAGTTCAGATAAGTGTAGGTTCAATGCAATGTAATGTACTAGGAAATAAAAGTTTAGCACCAATTAATTAATCAATTAACATCTAATGAACAATTATTTTATCTAATAAATATTTTATAACTGTTGGGGATATGTGGCAATAGATGGCGCCACAAGTTTTTCGCCGTAAAAGAATACTGGCTCCCCCACTTTCCAAGACGTTGACACGTCCCTGTTCACAGGAACATCTTTCCAACCAGCTGCAGCATGCTCCGAAAATGATGTCACTATTCGAAAGTACTATGTCTGCGAACAGTTGTTTTCAAGAACGACGATGGTAGTAGAATCAAAAGTGAGAACGGGAATAACTGACGCCCATGATTAAAACTCATTTAAAGTTGCGACATCAAACATAAGACCTAACACTGACATTTCGTGCTCAAACTAAAATGTGCGAAGACCTTCGCTGAAAAGTTTTTGATTTCGCTTCGTACGCTGGAGTCAGAAACTTCATATCGTGAAAGAAGCGTCGGCAGTTGGCGCTTTAGAATTTTTTGTTTGTTTTGTGGTTTTACGGCTCAAAGACTACAATGGTCATGCTGCGCCGGGACCTACTGTTTTCCGAGGAATCCGAACCTCTTATGGCCTAGGGAACCAAACCCCGGACTACAGTGAGCAGTGCGATCTTTTTATGAGATCTCTGAGTAAGCGTTCTTTGTACACTGTTGGGAGTCGAACCCGGATTAACGGCGTACTAGGCGAACGCGTTACCACACTGCGCCACCGCAGGGTATTTTAGAATTTCAAATATAGGTATTTGCTAAAGGGGATGGAACAATTTGTGGCCCAATTATTCACCCGATGTCCCCAGTGAATAATTACAAGAAGCTATGTCACCTTGCCCGTTCGTGTTGGACTGGTGCAGGAAACAGCGCACATGAAATGCTATAAAAAGCCAGAGTGAAAGGCATTGCTTGCGTTTACCGTCTGTTATTTTCTGATCCCGTCTAGTTCCGGTGCTGTTTTATAACTACGTTTGATTTTAACGTTAGCGCTCACCGGACTAGTTAACCAAATTTTATTCTTTCGTATATACAGGGTGTCCAGCAACCCTTGTATAATAACCTCATAGCTGTTCCTGGAACAATTTTAAGGTATAAAAGTGGTTTTCATTTTCGTGACAGGGCAATACTTTTGCGATATTCGCCAAAAACATCCAACCAATGAAGATGATGTCTGCATCTGTTAACACCTTCGCAGGTTAGTTCAAGACTAATTACAGAAAGCTTGTTTCTGCATGGGTGTGATGTAAAACACTAGACACTTCAATTGCTAATTTAATTTTAAAAGCGAAACGCACGCAGTTTTCTTTCTTCAGCCAATTGGTTAAGTTTTACGTCAGGACTAGGGATTTTAATATTGTAACTATCCAACAAAGCCATAGCCTACTTCCAAGTAAAATCTATCCAATTAGCTAAAAAAAAAAAGGCAAACTGCACGTGCACGTGCATTTCGCTTTTTTTATTAAATGACCAATTAAACCGCTTAGTGCTTTACACCATACCCATGCAGAAACAAGTTTTCTGTAATTCGACTTAACTAACCTGAGAAGATGTTTAACAGATGTAGACAATTTTACTCATTGGTTGGACGTTTTTGGTTGAATGCAATGTAATGCACTAGGAAATAAAATTTTAGAACCTGTTGCTTTGTTTGTTTGTTTGTTTAAATTTTTATGGCTCAAGAGCATCTGGGCATACTGCGCCAAGGTAGTACCAGTTGCACCAAGATTGGTAATACTTTCAGTCCAAGTATTGACACTTTCCAAAATTGGACAGCTCCCATTTAGCTCCAAATATCCCAACGCAGGGCGATCAAGCAATATAGGGGCTAGATTAGCTATTTACAATATATTGCATTCATTTAACGTATTCCTATTTAAGTAGAAACATAGGTATAATAAAACTACGGAAGGGAACTATAAATTAATACTTATTGAAAAGCACTTAGTTCAGACAAGTGCAGATTCACTGCCAATGTAATGTACTAGGAAATAAAAGTTTAGTACCAATTGCACCAAGATTGGTAATACTATCATCCAAGTATTGTCACTTTCCAAAATTGAATAGCTCGTTATTTAGCTCCAAATAACCTCAAGAGGGGCGATTAAGCAATAGTGGGGGGGGGGGCTAGATTAGCTATTTAAAATATGTTGCATTCATTTAACGTATTCCTATTTCATTAGAAACATAAGTAAAAACAAATCCTTAATTGATCCAATTAAGTCTAGTAGATCCAACGTGAGTATTTTTTTCCATACTATTCTACTCCACTTATTCAAATCCAGCCCTCATTATTTCGAAAAATGTTATTTTATTATTTTACAAAATATAAATAAAATATGCGTGTGTTGTTCTTGGTCGAAAATTTTCTCACCTAAGATTAATAATTACCAAATACGCATTTAAAATAGAGTTCAGTCGTTTTTACGTAATAAAATTTACAATTCAGCGTACTTTTAAATTTATGCTTAGAATTAAATAAAGAAATAAACATGCAACATTAGACAAAATAAGAACGTGACACATTTTTATTCAGTAGTAAATTGTTTTTCGAAAATGAGTAATCAGCGCCATCTATGATTAATTTTTTTACACAATAAACTTAATGTGATTTAGGATTAGCAATCAAGTTATACGCAGATTGAAAATACAACACTGAACTTAAAAGTAAAAGGTCTTTTATTTTGAACTAAGCATATTTATGTTTAAAATTTTCAGATATGGAATGAATTAAAAAAAAATTAAAAACTTTTTCAAGGGAGCAAATATTTACATACAGTGTTCAATTTACTTTTGTTTTAGAAAGCTATTTTAAGAACTATCCCCCAACACCAATATCATTTCTTCAATGAAGTAGTTGAAAAAAAAAGACTAAATACACTTACTTTCTTCGAAATATTGTCTTTTTCAATTTTCTAACAGCTTTTTTAATCATTTTAGTTCCAGAAAAATGCTGTCGATGACAGTGTTTTCATGAATGTTTTGCAATGGACGATCCACGAAATCCTTGCTTTTGGACAGATTTCCTAATAATTACAAATATTTGCAAAGCCTTAGTCAGGACGGGACTATGGGGACTGATCCCTGGAAATGTTGTGACACTTCATAACAAGGGGAGGTGTGTTAATAAAACCGTGACATCACAAACACTGCATATTTTAAAACGTATTTTTAGATTTTATTAGACAACTTTTTGTGACAGGTTGGTTGTATTTTTATGGCGCAAGCACAACACGGGTCATTCCACGCCAACCAAGGTGAGACAGTACATACGGTTTATTTTTTTGTGACCGGGGGGGGGGGGAAATTGTGATATTTTGTGACGGGGGAGGGGTCATAAATATTAAAAAGGGGTGTGACAACATTTATGGACAGCCTCTGTGGGGCATAGGACCAGTCCCAAAATAGTTAATATCCTTACCTCATACACATACGTCATGGGGTCCTTCGCTATAAGTCCAGATAATCAGTGATATGTAATTAAATGCATTTCTGGATAAACAATGTTATTTCTTTGCACCTACGCACTGAAAATTGTATTTCTGGATATTCAAAACTGGATTCTGCCCTTCAACTTCGGGTAGTTGGGGTGCTGCGGTACGTAACACTTTATTGGATAAATATGTCAAGCTAATAAATAGGTTGGATTTTTTATGGCGCAAGAGCATCTAGGCTATACTGTGCCAGTTATGGCATAAAGACATTCAAAATCTACAGTACGTCGAGGCATCCCAAATGCTTTCGCTCGGAAAAAAGAACGAATACCAGACTACAGGTCCGTCGAAAAAAACTGACAAACTCCGAGTGCCTTTTGGAATGAAACCCAGATAATTAGTAAGATAATTGAACACTTTACCACTCCGTTACCTCAGAGTTAATTCCATTTTTTTTAATTACTCATTTTTTCTTACAATTTTGTATCCATATTAAAAATCACCGACTCTTTAAAGACTACATAAAAATTTAAAAATATAAATTGGCTATTTTTTAAAGCTTGCACAGAAAAATTTTCACGCCTAGAATAATTCCATATAGCGGAATAACTTGATTGCAAGTAAGCGGGGAAAGGGATTGGTTGGTTGTATTTTTATGGCGCAAAGACAGAAAAGGTCGTTCTGCGCTAAACAAGGCGCAAAGAAAAGGGAGCAAATAGCCAAGGGACTGGAACTTGAAAGGGGTCGGTGCAAAATTGCCATAATGCAGAGAAATCCCTCACTAGCGGTCACCTGTCGGAGAGAAAAAGTGGGCCGTAAAAGAGGGGATTATTCTAAAGTAGCTGAAATATTACATTTCAATCATTTAAATATAGTATAACCTCCTTTAACGGTCACATCTCAACAACGATAACTTCCGAAGACTGGTCACATATCAATGGAACCGAACGCCATAAAGTTAACATTAGTGCTAACCTCCAAATAACGAATTCCGAACGACGGCCACTTGGTACGTATCTCGGAATTTTTTTTTTATTATTTTTTTTTTTATATATCTTTTTATTTTTAAATGTCGGCAACCCAAGTTGGGAACAACGTAAAGTAAAAACAAATTGACGCATTTTCTTTTAAGATATTCCATCGAAACAGATGTTCATTTTGTAGCTTTATTGTGTTGAAAAATCGAACACATCATTTGTTCAAATTATTAAGTTATTCACTTTAAATTTTTTAATTATTCAAAATTAAATCCTTTTAAAACAAAATGCTGGGACTCAACGTAACTCAAAATTATTCAGATATACATACCAGATATTCAAGGTTTTGTTTTCCTTATTTAATTTTCTGCAAGTTTATTTTCAAATTTTTTAATTGGAGAAAGATATTGATTTAAATTATGTGAGCACCTTCTGCCGGATTTTAAATCTATTATGGCACATTCAAATTAACAAAAAATAAGCATAAATTATTTATGCTTGTTAAAGGTATGATGTAAGATATGGTAAAGCGTTTGCCCCGGGAAAAAAAAAATAAAAAAAAAAATAACCACTTTCACTTGGCCCGCCATCTGCAGGCGAATATTATAAACAATATACAAAACTAAAAGTTTAGGAAGATATTTAAAAATAAGTATTCACTTGTGTACTTGAAAGAATAAAAAGAACATGAGCTATATAATTTATTCTTGTCACAAAAAAGGCAAAGTCATGATAAAAATTCAGGTAGAACTTTTATTTTAGAAATTATCGAAATTTATTTTGTGTTGCGCCATCTATGAACCAATATTTAAACTATCGTGTTTCCATGGACAAGTGAAAATTTTATTTAATTTTTACAAAGGTGTATTGGCGGATCCAGAGGGGAGGCGCGAACGCCCCACCCGAGCCGGGATATCCTCATGGAAAATATAATGAAAACTACCGGATGTTTGGATAAAAAGAGGAATCCGAGACGAATCGCTACCCCCCCACCCCCACAAAATATCTTTGGATCCGCCCATTGGCGACAACGAATCGATTTGAATTTGTGCATTTACGTAAAAAACATGCACAATTAATTGTTATTGTGCTTTCATCAAAAAGCTGCGATCGTCATTTAAGAAGTCCACAGTTTGAAGGAAAAAATTTTACTGAGCTTCCCGTAGTACTAGAAGTTCAGTAAATTTTTTTTTTAACAAATAAGCAAGATCTGCTTCCTTGTCAGTATTGTTTCCAAAAATAATGAACAAAAAAATATAAAAATTATAATAATGGTGAGTTGCGCTAATATTCGTCAAACGGGGAAAACTGGCAATTTATTAAAAAATCGCTAAATTTGGCGGAATTCAATTTTGACAGTTTTACCTTGCTAAAATCATTAAATCTAGCGGGAAAATCGGCAACACTGTGTCGATAGTTGACCGAGTCACGTTAACTGATGCTTGCAGGTGTCCGAAAAAGGCAAAGACATGATAAAAATTCATGTAGAATTTTTATTTCCGAAATTTTTAATAAAACTCATTTTGTGTGGCGCCATCTATGAACCAATATTTAAACTATCGTATTTTCCATGTACAAGTGGAAATGTTAACTTTTTACAAAGGTACACTTGCGGATCCAGGGGGGAGGCGCGATCGCTCCCCGAGCCGGGATATCATCATGGAAAGAAAATTAACTACCGGATGCTTGGATAAAAATAGGAATCCGAGACGAATCGCACCCCCACAAAATATCTTTGGATCCGCCATTGGCGACAACGAATCGATTTGAATTTGTGCATTTACGTAAAAAACTTGCACAATTAATTGTTATTGTGCTTTCATCAAAACGCTGCGATCGTCATTTAAGAAGTCTATAGTTTGAGGGGAAAAAATTCTACTGAGCTTCCGGTATTACTAGAAGCTCAGTAAATTTTTTTTAACAAATAAGCAAGATCTGCTTTCTTGTCAGTATTATTTCCAAAAATAATTAACAAAAAATATATATAATAATAACCGTGAGCTGCCCTAACATTCGTCAAACGGGGAAAAACTAGCAAATTACTAAAAAAATCGTTAAATTTAGCGGAATTCAGTTTCGGCAGTTTTTTCTTGTTTTTTGTTGTTTTTAACTCACTTTTATAAAAGTGCATTGGCGGATACAGGGTGGTGATACCGCCCCCGTCAGTCGGAATTACACCATGGAAAATAAAATGAAAAATACCGGACACTTGGCTAAAGATAGGAATCGCAGACAACTAACCCCCCTCCCCCACTTCTTTATAATGTATGACACACGTCATCCCCCATCCTTAATTTTAAATAAAATTTAAAAATATCTAATTACAAAAGTTACTTCGTAAAAATAAAATAACCATATGATATTAGTAAATAATTAAATTTTTATTAGAAAATTGTCCGCTAAATCAATTTTTTTTATGCTGTAATAGTTCTTGCTCTCTTGTTTTTGTGCGCCATCTAGTGTCGAAGCGACGAATTAACTTTTATATTTTAAATTCATTTCATAGTTTAATATTCTGTGAATTCTATCTATATATGGATTACGCTTATGTATTATTAAATTTTTTGTCATTTAAATTCATAATAAATTAATTAACGTTTGGTTTTATTTAAAAAGAGCATATAAAATCTAAGTAAACGATCGTAGTATTAGTTACTAAATTATTAATCCACATATAGTTAAACAAGCGTCAAACAAGCTGGCGCTTTAGAATTTCAAATACAGGTACTCAGATAATTTGCAAGATAATTGAACACTTTACCATTTCATTACCTCAGGGCAAATTCCCTTTCCTTTTAATTATTTATTTTTTCTTATAATTTTGTAACCATATTAAAAATCACAGACTCTCTAAAAACTACATAAAAATTTAAAAATATAAATTGACTATTTAGTAAAGCTTGCACAGAAAATTTTTCATCCCTAGAATAACTCCATTGTAATTAAGCGGGGAGAGGGATTGTTTGGTTGTATTTTTATGGCGCAAGGACAGCAATGGTGATTCTGCGCCAAACAAAGTGCAAAGAAAAGGGAGCAAATGCCCAAGGGCCTGGAATTTGAAAGGGGTCAGTGCAAAATTTGCATAATGCAGAGAAATCCTTCATTAGTGGTCACTCGTCGGAGAGAAAATGTGGGCCGTATAAGAGGGGATTACTATAAGGTAGCTAAAATATTAAATTTAATCATTTAAATACAGTAAAACCTCCCTTAACGGTCACATCTGAACAACGATAACCTCCGATGACTGGTCATATATCAATGGAACCGAACGCCATAAAGTTAACTTTAGTGCTAACCTCCAAACAACGAATTCTGAACGACGGCCACTTGGTACGTATCTCGGAACTTTTTTTTATTTAAATTCTTCAAATATGTCGGCAACCCAAATTGCGAACAATATGAAGTAAAAACAAATTGACGCATTTTCTTTTAAGATACTCCATTGAAACAGATGTTCATTTTGTAGCTTTATTGTGTTGAAAAATCAACACAACATCATTTCTTCAAATTATTTATTTATTCACTTCAAATTATTTAATTATTCCAAATTAAGTCCCTTTAAAACAAAATGCTGGGACTCAACGTGACTGAAAATTACTCAGATATACATACCAGATATTCAAGGGTTTTGGTTTTTTTCTTTCTCAATTTTCTCCAAGTTTATTTCAAATTTGTTAAATGAAGAAAGATATTGATTTAAATCATGTAGACACTTTCTGCCGGATTTTAAATCTATTATTGCACATTTAAATTAAAAAAAAATAAACATAAATTATTTGTCCTTGTTAAAGGTATGATATAAGCTATGGTAAAGCGTTTGTCCCCGCAAGAAAAAAAAAACACCTTCACTTGGCCCGCCATCTGCAGGCGAATAATATACCCAACTAAAAGTTTACGAAGATATTTAAAAATAAGTTTTCACTTGTGTATTTAAAATAATAAAAAGAACATGAGTTGTATAATTTATTCCTGTCACGAAGAAGGTAAAGTCATGATAAAAATTCAGGTAGAACTTTTATTTCAGAAATTGGAATTAAAATTTTGTGTGGCGCCATCTGTGAACCAATGTTTAAACTATGGTGTTTTCCATGTAAAGTGACTATTTTTTTGAACTTTTACAAAGGTGTACTGGCGGATCCAGGGGGGAGCCGGGATATCGTCATAGAAAATAAAATGAAAACTACGGGATGCTGGGATAAAAATAGGGATCCGAAAAGTATCCCCCCCCCTCACAAAATATTTTTGGGTCCGCCATTGGCGACAGTGAATCGATTTGAATCTGTGCATTTACGTAAAAAACTTGCACAATTAAACGCTGCGATCGTCATTTAAGAAGTTCACAGTTTGAAGGAAAAAATTCTACTGAGCTTCCCGCAGTATTAGAAGTTCTGTACATTTTTTTTTAACAAATAACAAGATCTGCTTCCTTGTCAGTATTGTTTCCAAAAATGATTAAAAAAATTAATTATATAATAATAATAATGGTGAACTGCGCTAATATTCGTCAAACAGGGAAAAACGGGCAAATTAATAAAAAATCGCTAAATTTAGAGGAAATCAGTTTTGGCAGTTTTTCCTTGCTAAAATCGTTAAATCTAGGGGGGAAATTAGCAACACTGGTCTGGCATCGCTGACCACGTCACGTCAACTGATGCTTGTAGGTGTCCGAAAATCACGATGTTCTGGGCAACTTAAATTTCCATGATAATCCTTTTTTCTCGTGGTGGGGGGTGTCTGCCGCTGGTCATTCTGTAAATAAAAACTTGGGCCTTCTGTTCAATCACTCCAAATCTCGCCCTTCCCGGGGAATAAACATTAAGAAAGGATTGTTTAGGTTATGTTCATAGACACAAATTGTCACCAACGTTAAGTAAGGATTGTTTAAGTTGTATTTACAGACACAAATTCTCATCAGATGCCCATGAAATATCAGCGGGTCGTTCACAAACTAAAATACGAAAATATTCACAAACTGCGTCATTTTGAACACTTTCCGTAATTTTAAAATATGATTGTCAATAATGGCCTAATGGAAATTAAAAATGCGTAATGGTTAGCATCTTCATTATATTTATCAAATCTTAGATTTGAGTTGTGATTTTTTTTTTTGCCCTTTTTTTATCCATAATGAATATTTCAGTGTGGCCAACCGAACAAAAAGGAGAAAAGTTTCCAATTTCTACTAATGGTTGTTAACATAAAATATGCCCTGCGGTGGCGCAGTGTGGTAACGCGTTCTCCTATTGCGCGGCTAATCCGGGTTCGACTCCCAGCAGTGCAAAAAGAACGCTTACTCAGAGATCTCATAAAGATCGCACTGCTCACTGTAGTCCGGGGTTTGGTTCCCCAGGCCTTAAGAGGTTCGGATTCCTCGGAAAACAGTAGGTCCCGGCGCAGCATGACCACTGTAGTCTTTGAGCCGTAAAACCAAAAAGAAAGCAAGAAAGAAAGCGTAACATAAAATACAATGAATATAATATACAAAATGTAAACGTAACTAATATAATATACATAATTAATGTAATATATATATAATTATTATAATTTTATATTTAATGTGTTTTCTTTACTCTGTTAAAAATTGTTTTATTATGGGAATGTGGCGGTGGCGGACAGGTGGGGGGGGGTTCACATCTTTTTAGTTACCACGAAAGGGGGGGTAAAATAAACATAAAATACAATGAATATAATATACAAAATGTAAACGTAACTAATATAATATGCATAATTAATGTAATATATTTAATACAATTATAATTCCTCTTACATCTTTTTAGTTAGCACGAAAGGGGAGGTCGTGGCTTAAAGAAGGTTGGGAACCACTGACATAATCATTATTCGGAACATCAGCATAACGTCAGTGTTGCGAACATCGTACTTTCGGCTCCCACAGATGCAAATAACATACACTGAGCCATATTACTATCAATATAGATTGCTGCCGGCCCGTAGCTAGACGCTTGTTACGCGGGTTTCTGAAAAATACAGGAAGGGCTCAGGAAGCTACGGGGACTTAAAATTCGTTAACTTTTTGATGAATTTTATTAATGTATTTAATAATACTACATATCCCAGTAGACTAATATATTTAACCTTAATGAATAAATTTTGCATTGAAAACTTAGAGAAGGATATTAAAATTCCCCTTATCTTTACTATAATGTACATGAAGATTCAAACCTCTGCAAAATACATGACGTACACAATGTCTACCATAGAAATATATTTTTAACGTCAAAGAAAAATTTCCATTGTCATATATAATTTAATGCAAAACAAAAAGTTTGAAATAAAATTCTAAGGCAATTTATTTTGAAAAGCTATTTTGCGGGGGGGGGAAGGCGAGCCTCATTCCCTTTAAGCCATAACCTGTTGGTTGTAATATAGGTTAGTGACAACATGAGAAATTGCTTCCCTGCCGATTCCAACGAGTAATAACTCGTACACAGACTCATAGATTCGAAATTTATGAGGGTTTTTTTTTTTTTTTAACCCAACTCTTGGACAGTCAATTAAAAAAAATTGTTTAAGAAAAATCTAAAAATATATTTTGAAGTTTGCGGTGTTTGTAATGTCGTGTTGTTTATTAACTTCTAAAAAAGAGTGCAACCGTCACTTGGTTGGAACCCCAAGCTCTTATCTTATGATAACGAAGTAATACTTTGAGAAAAAGCGAGAATTGTCAGTTTAGTGAACAGTTCAAGAAAATACAGAACATTAAGTTATTAATCAAAGTAATCAAAAATAAATATATAATTCTGTTTACTTACAATAAGGTATTTTCAAAGCTTATGGATCCGACATGGAAATTTTATTAAACATTTTTATTAAGGATTTAATTTATTCAAATCTAAGTACTAAATTGTAAATAAGCTGCTCCAGAAATGTTTCAGCAAGTATAGGCTGACGGAATAATTTCGATCACTGAGATAACTATAAAATAATTAAACTATTCCAATTTAAGAATAGACTAACAAGAGTAATATGCAATATAACGATCAACACCTAAAGGAACATACTCTAACACAAAAGGAGAATAAAACTACGGAAGGGAACTATAAATTAATACTTACTAAACATCACTAACTTAGTTCAGATAAGTGTAGGTTCAATGCAATGTAATGTACTAGGAAATAAAAGTTTAGCACCAATTAATTAATCAATTAACATCTAATGAACAATTATTTTATCTAATAAATATTTTATAACTGTTGGGGATATGTGGCAATAGATGGCGCCACAAGTTTTTCGCCGTAAAAGAATACTGGCTCCCCCACTTTCCAAGACGTTGACACGTCCCTGTTCACAGGAACATCTTTCCAACCAGCTGCAGCATGCTCCGAAAATGATGTCACTATTCGAAAGTACTATGTCTGCGAACAGTTGTTTTCAAGAACGACGATGGTAGTAGAATCAAAAGTGAGAACGGGAATAACTGACGCCCATGATTAAAACTCATTTAAAGTTGCGACATCAAACATAAGACCTAACACTGACATTTCGTGCTCAAACTAAAATGTGCGAAGACCTTCGCTGAAAAGTTTTTGATTTCGCTTCGTACGCTGGAGTCAGAAACTTCATATCGTGAAAGAAGCGTCGGCAGTTGGCGCTTTAGAATTGTTTGTTTGTTTTGTGGTTTTACGGCTCAAAGACTACAATGGTCATGCTGCGCCGGGACCTACTGTTTTCCGAGGAATCCGAACCTCTTATGGCCTAGGGAACCAAACCCCGGACTACAGTGAGCAGTGCGATCTTTTATGAGATCTCTGAGTAAGCGTTCTTTGTACACTGTTGGGAGTCGAACCCGGATTAACGGCGCACTAGGCGAACGCGTTACCACACTGCGCCACCGCAGGGTATTTTAGAATTTCAAATATAGGTATTTGCTAAAGGGGATGGAACAATTTGTGGCCCAATTATTCACCCGATGTCCCCAGTGAATAATTACAAGAAGCTATGTCACCTTGCCCGTTCGTGTTGGACTGGTGCAGGAAACAGCGCACATGAAATGCTATAAAAAGCCAGAGTGAAAGGCATTGCTTGCGTTTACCGTCTGTTATTTTCTGATCCCGTCTAGTTCCGGTGCTGTTTTATAACTACGTTTGATTTTAACGTTAGCGCTCACCGGACTAGTTAACCAAATTTTATTCTTTCGTATATACAGGGTGTCCAGCAACCCTTGTATAATAACCTCATAGCTGTTCCTGGAACAATTTTAAGATATAAAAGTGGCCTTCATTTTGGTGACAGGTCAAGACTTTTTGTGATATTCGCCAAAAAACGTCCAACCAATGAGCCAGCTGTCTGCATCTGTTAACACCTTCGCTGGTTAGTTTAAGACGAATTACAGAAAACTTGTTTCTGTATGGGTGGGGTGTAAAACACTAGACACTTCAATTGCTAATTTAATTTTAAAAGCGAAACGCACGCAGTTTTCTTTCTTCAGCCAATTGGTTAAGTTTTACGTCAGGACTAGGGATTTTAATATTGTAACTATCCAACAAAGCCATAGCCTACTTCCAAGTAAAATCTATCCAATTAGCTAAAAAAAAAAAGGCAAACTGCACGTGCATTTCGCTTTTTTTATTAAATGACCAATAAAACTGATTAGTGCTTTACACCACACCCATGCAGAAACAAGTTTTCTGTAATTCGACTTAACTAACCTGAGAAGATGTTTAACAGATGTAGACAATTTTACTCATTGGTTGGACGTTTTTGGAATGCAATGTACGCAATTAGGAAATAAAATTTAGAACCTGTTGCTTTGTTTGTTTGTTTGTTTGGATTTTTATGGCGCAAGAGCATCTGGGCTATACTGCGCCAAGGTAGTACCAGTTGCACCAAGATTGGTAATACTTTTCATCCAAGTATTGACACTTTCCAAAATTGGACAGCTCCCATTTAGCTCCAAATATCCCAACGCAGGGCGATCAAGCAATATAGGGGCTAGATTAGCTATTTACAATATATTGCATTCATTTAACGTATTCCTATTTAAGTAGAAACATAGGTATAATAAAACTACGGAAGGGAACTATAAATTAATACTTATTGAAAAGCACTTAGTTCAGACAAGTGCAGATTCACTGCCAATGTAATGTACTAGGAAATAAAAGTTTAGTACCAATTGCACCAAGATTGGTAATACTATCATCCAAGTATTGTCACTTTCCAAAATTGAATAGCTCGTTATTTAGCTCCAAATAACCTCAAGAGGGGCGATTAAGCAATAGTGGGGGGGGGGGCTAGATTAGCTATTTAAAATATGTTGCATTCATTTAACGTATTCCTATTTCATTAGAAACATAAGTAAAAACAAATACTTAATTGATCCAATTAAGTCTAGTAGATCCAACGTGAGTATTTTTTTCCATACTATTCTACCCCACTTATTCAAATCCAGCCCTCATTATTTCGAAAAATGTTATTTTATTATTTTACAAAATATAAATAAAATATACGTGTGTTGTTCTTGGTCGAAAATTTTCTCACCTAAGATTAATAATTACCAAATATGCATTTAAAATAGAGTTCAGTCGTTTTTACGTAATAAAATTTACAATTCAGCGTACTTTTAAATTTATGCTTAGAATTGAGTAAAGAAATAAACATGCTACATTAGACACAATAAGAACGTGACACATTTTTATTCAGTAGTAAATTGTTTTTCGAAAATGAGTAATCAGCGCCATCTATGATTAATTTTTTTACACAATAAACTTAATGTGATTTAGGATTAGCAATCAAGTTATACGCAGATTGAAAATACAACACTGAACTTAAAAGTAAAAGGTCTTTTATTTTGAACTAAGCATATTTATGTTTAAAATTTTCAGATATGGAATGAATTAAAAAAAAATTAAAAACTTTTTCAAGGGAGCAAATATTTACATACAGTGTTCAATTTACTTTTGTTTTAGAAAGCTATTTTAAGAACTATCCCCCAACACCAATATCATTTCTTCAATGAAGTAGTTGAAAAAAAAAGACTAAATACACTTACTTTCTTCGAAATATTGTCTTTTTCAATTTTCTAACAGCTTTTTTAATCATTTTAGTTCCAGAAAAATGCTGTCGATGACAGTGTTTTCATGAATGTTTTGCAATGGACGATCACGAAATCCTTGCTTTTGGACAGATTTCCTAATAATTACAAATATTTATTCCTCAACCCTTAGTAAAATTCGTTCTTGCTTCCGTTATTTCGCAACAGATGGACTAACATAATTGTGACATTTCAAGACAATCGACTCCATAGTTTCCCTGTGGGAAGCAAAGCCTTAGTCAGGCCGGGGCTATGGGGACTGATCCCCCTGGAAATGTTGTCAGCCCCCCCCACTGGAAAATATATATATATTGTTTTTAAATTATGTGTGTGGGGTTATTAAATTTTGGTCCGGGTTTCAGCCCTCAGTATTATATATATATATATATCATCATCATATTCAACCATTATCTATCCACTGCTGGATGAAGGTCTCTCCAAATGCTTTCCACACAAGTCTATCCTGAGCAATTCGCTTCCACGTCACCCCAACCTGTTTTCTTATTTCATCCACCCATCTAGTTTGAGGACGTTTTCTAGGTCTTCGGTGGTCTCTTGGAATCCAGTTCAGAATTTCTGTTGTCCATCGTTGATCAGTTCTTCTTGCAATATGCCCAGCCCATCGCCATTTCAGCCCTTTTACTTTAACAATGATGTCCTCTACTCTAGTTTGCTCTCTCACCCAAGTGTTTCTTTTTCGATCTCTCCTAGTTATTCCAAGCATGCACCTCTCCATGCTCCTTTGCGTTGTCTGTAACTTTCGTATTGCTCCAACTGTTAGACTCCATGTCTCTGATCCATAAGAGAGGACTGGCAATACACACTGGTTGAAGACCTTTCTTTTTAGACACAAAGGCAATTTCCCCTTCAGGATAAAACTGTTTCTTCCAAATGCACTCCAGCCAAGTTTAATACGTCTGTTGAGTTCTTTCATAATGTTGCCATCCATTGAAATCAGCTGGCCAAGGTAAATATATGAATCAGCAATTTCTAGCTCAATGTTGTCAACTTGTATTTTTGTTTCCTCTACAAAATTATTGAACATGATCTTAGTTTTTTGTAGGTTCATCTTGAGTCCAACTTCTTCACTTCTAGTTGAGAGCTCTTGTACCATGTCTTGGAGTTCTAATGGGTCCGTTGAAAAAATAACAATGTCATCAGCAAACCGCAGATGATTTAAATATTCACCATTTATTTTTATTCCCTTGTTATTCCAATTTATCAGCTGAAAAATCATCTGTAAAGCAGAAGTAAAAAGTTTTGGAGAAATGGTATCTCCCTGCCTCACCCCTTTGCCAAGTTTGATAGTTTTGGTATCTTTATGTAACCGAAATTTTGCACTTGCATTTTTATACACACGTTTCACCATGTCAATGTACACATCCTCAATGTCTGTTGATCTTAAAGAGTTGATGACTGCTGATGTTTTTATAGAGTCAAAGGCCTTCTCATAGTCAATAAATGCAACACACAATGGAAGTTCATATTCATGTGTTCTTTCAATTAATTCTCTTAATACTTGAATATGGTCCACTGTACTGAATCCACTTCGAAATCCAGCTTGTTCTCTTGGTTGAGCTGCATCTAATTTTTTCTGCAGGCGATGTGTTAGAACTTTTGTGAAGATTTTATAAATAGCAGGTAACAAGCTAATTGGTCGGTAATTTTTCAAATCCTCTTTATCACCTTTTTTATGCAAAAGAATTACTGTTGCAGAATCCCATTGGTTTGGTATGTTACCGCTGTTAAGACATTTGGTAAAGAATTTTGCAAGTATGTCTTCTACATATTCTCCAGCTTCTTTTAGGATATCTAATGTAATACCATCATCACCAGGGGCTCTTCCTTTCTTCATATTTTTTATTGCAAATGAAACTTCTTCTTTTAAGATTTTAGGAGCTGTTCCTTCGACTATTTCAATGTCTTCGTTTAATTCACTGTTACTTTCGTATAGTTTTTTGTAGAATTCTTCAACTCTTCTAAGTATTTCTTCCCTATTTCTTGTTACGGTGCCATCCTCTCCTTTTAATGCAATGATGTGTTTCTTCCCAACAGATAAACTTCCTTTAACAACCCTAAGGCTCTTGTTATTTTCAATGGCTTCCTTTACTAGCTCACAGTTGAATTTTCTTATGTCTTCTTTCATGCTTTTGCGCAGAGTTTTACAAAGTTCTATGTACTCAATCCTGGAACTGGTATTTCGATTGTCCACCTTCATATCTCTTCGCCTTTTCATGAGCTGTTTCGTCTTCTCAGATAATTTGCTATTGTGCTTTTTACAGGTTACACCACCAATTTCCCCAGCAGTTTCAACTATTGTCTTAACAATGTTTTCATTTGCTTCTGAGATATCACTTTCATCAATAAGTCCTTCCAGTGCAGAAAAGCGATTTTTTAATTCCAACTTGAATGCCTCGGTATTTTCTTTTAATTTCTTTAAATCCACCCTCTTACTTACTTGTTTCCTAATGAGCTTCTGTCGTTCTAATTTAGTATTTAAGTGCACTTTACATCTCACCATTCGATGATCACTTCCAGTATTAAATCTGTTCAGTACACTGCAATCTTCAATAATTGATTTCTTGTTTGCCAGGATATAGTCAATTTCACTAGTTCCCCCATTTGGGTGTTTCCATGTCCATTTTCTTTGCGGTTTCTTCTTAAAAAATGAATTCATGATGCTAAGGTTTTCAGCTTCTGCAAATTCGATGAGTTGATCGCCACGTTCATTCCTTTCCCCATATCCGTATTTACCAACCGATGTCTCTCCTTGTTCCTGTTGTCCAATTCTTGCATTGAAATCCCCCATGATGAGCTTGATATGTTGTTTCCCTTTGGTGTGTAACTCTTTGATTTCTTCATAAAATTCTTCAACCTCTTCGTCGGTATGGCTTGATGTTGGTGCATATACCTGTACTATTTGAAGTTGGTATCGCTGGGTTAGTTGAACAACAAGCCTCGCTGCTCGATCTGATGTACTTTCAACTTCCAGAAGACAGTCTTTAATTCTTTTGTTGATTAAGAAGCCAACACCACTTGTTCTTCCAGTTTCCGTTCCTCTATAGTAAAACAAATGTCCGCTTTTCAGTTCCACCAACTCTTCACCTTTTCTTCTAATTTCACTGAGTCCTACAATGTCCCATTTGATCTTGTCTAGTTCCTCTTCCAATTCCTGGGATTTTCACTTCGTTTTGAAGTCGTTTTGAAGAAGACGATCCTTGCTTCAGAAGCAAGGGATCGTCCAGTAATTTCATAACCAAAGGTCAATAACAAACGTGACGGCCTGGGCCATTCCAGTGATTCTCCTCAGTTTTCCTCAGTTCACGAGTGTCATCTCCTCCGGTTTATACCCCCATAAATCAGATCAGAAAACCTCTGCAGTGCATCCTCAGACCCCATTCCCTCTCAAAATCCAAACTGATTTCTTGAAAAAAAAAAAGACAGTGTTATTCAAATAGTTCATTAATCTCTTTCTCATAACCAACTCAATCACCTTAGAAAAAATTGAAAGC
>QLNU02015360.1:259209060-259225855 GCA_006491805.2 Dysdera silvatica | reverse complement strand
GCGGGCCTCCAAATTTCGACATACTGGGTTCCCTCGAGGG
This sequence comes from Dysdera silvatica, assembly GCA_006491805.2. Taxonomy (NCBI): domain Eukaryota; kingdom Metazoa; phylum Arthropoda; class Arachnida; order Araneae; family Dysderidae; genus Dysdera; species Dysdera silvatica. The sequence goes on along the minus strand of QLNU02015360.1, from coordinate 259,225,815 downwards.
TTCCTACTCACCGGAAACGAAAAGTGCGCTAAGTGCAGGCCATACTACTTATACCCGTCAAATTGAAGCACCCCGACCCCATTTTGGGCATCTGAATGACGCATTCATGAATAAATAGAGATGCGTCGGATCATGTAAGTGTGAGGGACCGAAATTTTTTTGATGGAATTGGGTACAGGGTGGAAATGACGTCACTGAAATTCCTTATCAACATGCACTCCTTTTTCAGAGTAAATATTGCAAGAAAACAGATGGTGCGCTTTGTACGTTGACGTTTGGAAGTTCTACAGTGCGTGATTGTTCGCAACGTGTGCTATCTTCCTTTCTCCTTTCTAAACGTTGTTTCTACTCCGCTGCTACTTTTTTTTATGTAGTACTACGTTGCGTTTGCACTATTTTTAGCTCTAAGTACACTCAAATATCTTTTTTTTTTTTTTTTAAGACAAGTTTTTGGGTCCCTGTGGTTCTTTATAAGTAAATATTCGTTATCACCGACAAGTTCAGCTTGTACTTTTGTTTTGCGCTTCGAATTCAAGCTCACAGTTCTCATAGTTACAGGTTCACTATTAATTAATTATAGTGGCGTAGCTAGTCTAGGGGGGGCGCTAAAGCATTTTTTTTTAAATTTTCGTTTTTAAGAGCTAAATCCTTTCTAGGAAGGGATAAAGAATATATAAGTGAAAGAAAGGGGGGAAATCTTCCGTTTTCCTGAAACAAGCATGACCAAGCCAGTACGCGGTGGTTATGGAGTCAAACAACCGTGTTATGCCCTGTGGCTATTTGTTCTGAATGAATTTAAGGCCTTATTCACTCACATTCCTTGATCGCTGCTTATGCCTTTTCAACGTATCCCAGACATTCTCGATGGGCGAGGGGTTCGGGTCCTGGCTGGCCGTGGGAGGGTGTGAACCCTCTCATGGCCAACCAGGGACAGTGCCGAGTTTTTGTGCGATAGCATTATCATGTTCATAAATAGCCTCTATCGTAACAGTATAGGCAAAATTTTGTCAACGTACACAGGGGCGGCTTAACAGTCGGGGCCCCGTTTGGATGAGGGCGTCAAACTGAAGTGAAATTCAACGTTTTTTTAATTGATCCAACAGTAGAAAATCTCTCTAAAAAAAGACAAGTTTAGAGAAATTTTTAGAGACATCTTTAGAGAAATTCTTTCAGAGACTTTTGGCCACTTTTATATGTTACATAGCTTACTGTGCATCTGTGAAAATCTCCTATTTTCGCTGGAGGAAGGGGCGCCGAAAAGCAATTCGTGCCAGGCCGCCCGGGTTCAAAATCAACCTTAAGCCGCCCCTGAACGTACAGACCAGCTGTCAAAGTGTTTTGTAACAAAACTAGGCGCGAACGGCTGTCACGGTGTGTGTGTGTGTGTGTGTGTGTGGGGTGGGGGACTCTCCGAACGTTTCTGAAGTTTATGATGTCAACTCCTTCAAACTCATCCTGTTGCCTGAACTGCGGCGTTTATATAGTGAAGGTACTGTCCGTTCACGAAAAGTAGTCCGATGAAACAGCTAGAAATAACGGTAGGTGACGTCACAAACGGCCTAGCCGATTACAGTAGAGGGGGACCCAATTTCAGAACTGGATTTTAGCGAACGTTTGTCGGCGCCAAAAACAAGGTCTGAAATGAAGTCCTCCTCTTCTGTAATGGGATAGTCCGTTTGTAACGTCACCTCCCGTTATTTCTAACTGTTCCATCGGACTTCTTTTCGTGAACGAACAGTACGTATTTTCTCAGATTATTTAAGGTAACGAAGCAGCAAAACCAGTTTAATTTGTCCGTCCGTGCGAACAGTACTCCTTTCCTTTTCGTGAACTGTCTGTTCACGAAAAGAAGTCCGATGGTACAGTTAGAAATAACGGGAGGTGACGTCACAAACCGGCTAGCCGCTTACAGCAAAGTAGGACTCCAATCTCAGAACTTGTTTTTGGCGATCGTCAAAAATGAGTGTAGAACTTTGAGTCCTACATTGTTGTAAAGCGACTAGCCTGTTTATGGCGTCATCTCCCGATATTTCTAACGATGCCATCGGACTTCTTTCCGTGAACAAACAGTGTCGACCCCTGGATACGTTCTTCCCACGCGCTCTTAAAGAAAACACTATAAGTTCATTGGCGATGCAGTTTTAATAGTTTGCACAATTAGTCAAAAGGCACACTGTGTTCTATGGCTTTTTGCTTTGAGGTGTTTCTTTTCCAACAGAGCGTATAGGTACATAATTTTAATCAGTAATACCGTAATGAACGTATACCATTCATCGCTTTTCACCTCCTCGCCTCTTTTGATATATTTCGTTTTCCGGTTTTTCTCAGAGGACGTCTTTGCCCAGTCAGAGGAAAACGGGTTGTTACACTTTGAAACGCATCGTATAGTAATGTAAACGGAAGTTGAGAGTGCTGTCTACTGTTCACGCGATTTACAATCAATTCACTCTCGTTTTCCCAATCACGAAAAACTGTGAGAGCAATTCTGGAAGTTCCGGAAACACTCGATCATTCGTAAGAATTTTTTCGTCACGAAATGGGGAAATTTTTATGCCCGTATCGCTGCCTCGGACAGCTAAGCATTCGGATGCGAACTTCGCGTTGCACGAAGGTTTCTCAGAATTCCCCATTTCTCTGTTCGCGAAACACCGAAATGGGGAAATTTTTGTCCCTAAATTTGGTCTTATCTGTTCGATTTCTTGACACAAAATGGGTCTCTTTCCCTGGCGCCATATTTACCCATCATAGCTCTGTCCCAGAACGTCAAATATGACGTATTTCTCCGCCTCCCTAGTGTCAATTCATCTTTTTATTTCACGGCGATACGTTATCGGATATCGGGATGACTGCTCGAAAAGCGATCGGATGAAATTTCTTGAACGTAGATGGAGGAAGAAAATGGGGAAGAAGAACAAGACTTAGTGTCGCCGAGGGAGTTACGGGGAAAAGTGATTTTCGAGTCGTGGCTCATTCGCTTTTGTGTCGTCATTGAGCTCTACGTATTTTCGCTTTTTTTCATGCCTGTCTGCTGTGTTTCTTTTCTGTCAGCAATTCTGATAACTGCGATCATATATATTAGAGGGCCAGAATCCCCCTTTGTAGTTTTTCAAACGCCATAGCAAGTCTGCCAAACGAAATCGCGAAAAAATGATAGAGCCTCTTTCACGGTTTATGATTATCAAAAATAAACGTTAGGGATTTATTTTTTCCAGGAGAACATTTAAGTAACGCGAAAATTTCCACAAATTTCACACAACTGCCATTATTTTTCTGTAGAATTCCAATAAACATGTATAAATGCACCGTGGCTCGAGGGCTGCATTAAGCAATGTGTGCCATTTCAAATGATTCGTTTAGCAATCTGAAGACATTAAATTGAAAAAATTTCAACATGTCATAGCAATTTTATTTAAGTATTTTTCTTAATTTCCATCAACTTCTTTCGTGCCTGGTTAATCATACTTGACCGCAACTTTTTCCATAAATAGCAAAGTTGGCGCAGTATAGCCCAGATGCTCTTGCGCCATAAAACATCCAAACAAACAAACAAACAAACAAAGTAAATATATAAATAAAGGGTGAACTGGAGGGCTGCCGCTAAAGAACTAGACGAATGTCCCTAGCTTTAAATTTATTCGTTTTTGTAAATGAGAAAAGTTTTATTTTCCCCCTTAGGTGTACGTCACATCACAAAGGCAAACAACGTATTTTCGAGGCATCTTTTAAGTCGAGAAAAATTGCTCCGATTTTCAAATAGCTCTGCCATAATTTTGCCCATAATATTTATGTAACTGTACTCAGTATTCCCGATCCATTATTGCGGATGGTATTTCCAGCGTTTGCGTATCTCAGTGTACAGTGAAAGTGGTATCCCTCGCAGAAACATAATCCCTCGAAGAATTCGCATAATCACTATGATCTAAAGCGTGTAAAGAGACGTAATGGTAGGCCTTGGAAAGCCAAAATTACGGAGTGGTCTGGCTAGCCGGGCTTTGAATTTCTACAGCCATTAGATTCGCTATGTGAGTTTACTGTGAAGATCGTCGATTGCTATCAGCCTCCAGTTTCCTGCAGAAGCGATTGTACGGTAAATTTGAAAGGCTGCCATGCGCGTCTAAAATTGCTCTATTTATTTCTTCACTTTTTTTAAAAGTTCGTTAAGAAACAAGCTGCATGATTTCAATTCCTGTTCAAAGGTTAAACAACTGCGGTTTTTCACAATGGTGGATTCGAAGATCGAAAGTTTTGGTTGAAAAGGGTGTGTTCTGGAATGAAATACCTTTCGGCTAGTTTGATAGTTAATTGTCGTCGGGAGCCCGTGCTGCAAATGGGTCTAACATGGTTCAAAATCTTAGCAATGTTCTCAAATCCTAGAAAAGATATAGCTATGGACAAGGTTGAACCTAATACATGCTATGTACGTCGGGACCGTGATCGTTGTAGACAGGTTTATCATAGATAGATCTCACTATATATGTTTGCGAACAAAATATTGCTCAACGACGGCTTAATGGCAACGAAATCGCCTATTGTGCGTTAATCCGGTTTCGACTCCTGGAGGTATCGGAAAAACGAGTGCCTGTTTTTTATTCACAATAGTCTGGGATTCAGTTTCCTCCTTTTATCCTTCGTAAAAATGTAGGTTTTATCCTTCGTAAAAATGTAGGTCTCGGCAAAGCAGGAAATTTGCTGTCCCGCCGAATCTCGGGGGGGGTGGGTAGAAAATCTGTGGGAAAAGAAAGAAAATTTGTCTAAAAGTGGTGAGCGATGTCATGTATATGTTCGTGCAAAAACCTTTGCAGCACTTATCACTAATTTCATGTAATTTATTAATTTCATTGAACATGGAAAAAATAATAAAACTAACGACTGTGCAATTTGAGCGAGGAATAACTGTTTTGATACTCTTTTGTATTTGTTTTAAGCTTTGTGTTTAACATTTTTCAATAAGAGGAAAGGAGCACAGAACATGAGGCATAAGTAACAAGAGTGAGAAAACGGGAACCTATAACGTAGTACGGATGAGAAAAAATATCCCTTACGTTGGAAAAAAACCAGGAAAATTTGGAAAAGAGAGAGAGTAAATTTTTCTTATTGGAAACCATTCCAACAAGCAATAAGAAATATTATGACAGTGGTGTCGAATGTTGGGCCATTATTGCTTTGATATTATCAAACTAATAGAAGGACCTTGTTGAGCTTCAGTAATAGGATTCACCAGTAGGATTTTCAAAATTATTTTGTAATGAAAGTATTGGCAACCTTATGGTATTCGAAGGCACCAAGTTATTGCGGATTTATTTATAACTAATGAAAGATAAGTTCACATCAATTAAAGAAGGTATTGAGCCTGCGTTTCGTGTACTAGGGGTCGCTACCCACCTATTCCAGTATTTCTGGATTAAAATGGATTTCTTTATCTCCCGTCTGCTGTGCCTGTTACCTACGCCAATAAGCTATTGTACCGAGACTGTGTCACCGTAAATGTAGTATTCCAAAGGTTTTTCCCAAGTCAGTTATTAAAAAGTGATTAGCCGGTGTAATTAAACTTTGGAAAACACACTTCTGACGAAACAACAGATTTGTAGAACATAGAACTCGGTAATAAGAAACGGTTCTCCAATTTTCCAACGGCATTCCGAAAATCATTCAATGGAAATTCGTAAGTTGTGGGCAACCGTGCGGAGAACACAAATGCATTATAGAGACATCCTCCACCAGAAGTGCCCTTTCAAGCGTAAACACAATTTTTTTTTGCATTACGAATCTTCAAGAATCTCTTGACTTAATTTTCTCTTATGCGCTATTAAGCTTGCGATAGAGAAGCGTATGACAAAAGAGGTCATTAATGACACGGCATTCGGGTTTATTTTATGCGCTTTTATGGTGTTTTCGCGGCAGGACTTTATATATGACCCGTGGAACAACACGAGAGTACTTACTCCACCATTTTTCTATTTTCCAGTGCCAAAAACGGACCGAATTTTCACTCAAAACTCCCGTCTGCCACTTCTGATATAAATAAAATGTAGCTTTTGAATCGTCAGTGTTCGGTTTTCACAATTTCAGTACTGGGTAGGGGATTTGAATGAGATGCGAGGATTTACAAGCTCTTGGGGAAATACTGAATATAGATGCGAGTGTTCATCGCCATGACGCATAATTGGAAACAAGCGAAAATTTGTTGAATGGAAGTGTGGCACTCCCGATGGGCTGAAATCGTATTGGGTGAGAGGTGGACATCCTTAACGAATTGGGCAAACGAGAGACGCTTGCATTACTGCAATTTAAGTGGTTGATAAGAATCACGAAGTACATGGGCATGCAATACTGTAAACTCGGCTAAACTATTAGTATAAACGATGTCTGTGGTAAATGAAAATGATAACTCTTTAAGCCGGGTGTCCAGGTAATGTGGGGGCGGAGATGGAGGGCCAGCAACACGCGACCCACAGGTTACGTGTGGCCGGTTACTTTTTCGCGTGTGACCAGAATAAAGCAACCTAGCTAAACATTTTAGGAAAATATTTGAATGTAGATACATAAAGTAGATTTGGAAATATGAGAAATAAAAACGTACATGTATATAAGGATTATTTTGCTCTGAACTTTAGATACAAGACGATAATTTGCTTCTTTCTGAATTTGAAATGTTTGCATATCAAAGAGAAAGATAACCTTGTTCTAAGAAGGACATCTTATTCTGAGAAGAGGGAAGAGTTATTCAGAGAACAGGGGGAGAACCTTATTTCGAGAGTAGGGATTCAATTAACTTGGTATTTAAATTAATTAAAATTAAAAATGGAATGTGGAGACTTGACTGGGACAAAAAGTTTGTTAAACCAGGAGGATGACAGCCATAAATTTTACTGATGCCATTAGCTAAAAAGAAACGGAAATCAAAGTTCAAGGAAACGTCCTGAAAGAAGATGGATAGATGAAATAAGAAAACAGGTTCGAATAACGTGGAGACGTTGCTCATAATAGGCGTGGATGGAAGGCACCTGGGATCGTCATTCAGTAGTGGATACATCATGGTTGGCTATGATTGATGACTTGAAGCTCTGCTGGTTGCACCTACGCTAGTTCGACTGTACTCGAATATTTATTAGGGATCTTCCATTCCTTGTAAGGAATAATGTGTTACTCGCTAGTCGCCACCCTAATAACCAGTTATTCCAGCGCATCGTTCCACGAGTAACGAGAACAGATTTCAGTAACAAGATTTTCAGAGTAACAGGTTATTCCTGGCAGGGGTGGATTTAGAGGTCATTCAAGGGGGGGGGCGATTAATGACTTGATTTTCGAAAATGATACCTCATTGGACCTTTACCTTGTATCTTTTCAATGTTAAATTTTCATTCAAAAGGGGGGCGTCGCCCCGATTCCTGGACAGTTACTGCTCGGTGACAGGTTATTTTTATCTGTTACTTTAAATAACGTCCATCTTTACACGAGGCTATCGTGAATTCGTAATATAGCTATCATATTATTTTAAATATAACGAGTTTTATTAGTCACCTATATTACCTTTTTGTCACTGTGAAAGTAAAATGACAGTGTTTTTTAAATTAAGTGCATATTCCCTTTTAGGGCCTTATAGACACAATCTGTGGGGCTCAATTCGTGGCCTAAGTACCAATTTCGCAGTTAATGGTTGTCAATAAGTTTCGTTTTCCTAATAATTTCTAACCTTTCCTAAATTAAAAAATTTAAAATGGTTTTGGAAGAAAACGCTTCATTGTTTTTTGTTTACTCCTTATTTTATTTTTATCGAGTTTTCATTCAAATTTTATCCCAAAAATTTCGTACTTTTGCGGCCACACGACACTGTTCTTCGAGAACTTTTCATATGTCTTGAACCGGGGACGCAAAATCTGCCGTATTAATTAATTGAGCATGTATTGTATATTTACTTCCACCCCATAAGGGGTTTAACTCCATGTCCTTCTTGAGCAAGTCAATCATGCCCGTATCCAGAGAGGGCGATCTTAGGGACCGGTTCCCCCCGAAACTAAATTTTTAATGGGACTTGGCTACGGCCTTGCATGCTGTGATTGTATCGATACATGCTGTAAAAATTTTTGAACCCCCCCTTGAAATTAAATCCTGGCTACGGTCTTGAAGTCAGTCCACAACTAAAAGTGTTGAGGTTCACCTCGTAGCAATCGTATGTCTTATTTAATCTCTTGAGTACACTTTCAAGCCACAGTTCATCCAATTTTGACCTGCAAAATAATTGCTGTGTTCTTTTGTCTCTCCCTTTGGAATCGTCAACTGCCAAAGGGCGTCAAAGTAAAGGTGGGATTGATGCTAAAAGTTCCATGGCCGACAGCTTGTTTCCTATATCACCTCCCAATCTCGCAATCGTTAGCAGTGGGGTATCATCTCTAATGATGTGTATTATCTCAATGGGTATTATCTCTAATGATGGTATTGAAAACAACGACCTGGATTAAACGACTGGAAGGTATTTAACTGAAGCGATACAACACACAAAAACTTTCACCTCAGGACAGAAAAAAGCTGGATTTCAAATACATCTCAAAAAAGATTAGTCCTATTTCGCGACGAAAAGATTTAGGTTGTTAGCATAAAAGCGGAGATTGTAGATTCATATGCTTTACTTTAGTCAGCAAATGTTAGTGACACTGAATGTATATTTCGTGGGATATGCTTACCAGAGCAAAGGCATCTATCTAATTTGAACTGCATGTTTACGCACCGGTAATTGAGTCTAGACGTCTGTGTTAATATACTGTGCTCTCATAAAATAAGTCAGGCTGGTTCATTATCTATGGATTAGGATAGACGCAGCGCTTTCACAGGCTGAGGATCAACAACCCGCGGCCTTTTCCTGTAGTGCACGGAATATTTAATCACGAAACCTGGAACATCCCAATTAAAATTTCAAAACACATATGTAACTGTTTGTATTAATGGTTCGAGTTGTAGGAGCAGTGCCGGATTTGTGTATAGGCACTGGTGTTCGCAGGGGGGGTGATGGAGGTCATAACCCCTCGGTATGATACAATTTTGTATATGAAGTATTTTATACATACAAGACGTATTTTGTATATGAATATATGGAGCTTTTAGCTCTGTAACCTAACCCTTATAAACACTCTGCGTGCGTCAATGAGCATAGGGCCTGAGCGTCACAGTGGCCAGGAAGGGGCCTAGTGTTATCGAAGCTTAAGTGTTATTTTAATCTCATTTATTTACAAGTGTGCGATAAATTTTCAGTATTGATAAACCTAAGTATTAAAGATAATGTGTGTGAACTTGGAAAAAAAAAAGCCTAAATACCATGACCACATTCTTTAGGGGTACACTATATACTTCCAGCTTAGGCCCATAGAGGCCTTAATCTGATACTATGTAAGAGGGTGGGAACATAGATGTAACTTGAGGGTTAAATATAGTGTAAACGGGGAGGAGGGGCAAAAAAAAAAATATATATATATACAGTAGAGTCTCCATATAACGAACTTCCATTTAACAAAGTTTTCTATTTAATGAAATTTTCGGCGGAACCTTGACTTTGAATGGCACTAACATGTAAATTTGTCTCCATATTACGAAAAACAATTTCTATATAACGAAGTTCTTTTTATAAAGAATTTGATTTTTTTAATTTACCTTTTACAATTTTTCAGCGGGATGGTTAGGTAGAAGGGGTAGTTGAGGATTTTAAGCAAAAAGATGGAGGTGAGGTAGCCTTCTGTATAGTGGACATAGGGTCAGTTGTGATAAATAATTCTATTGTTCTAAACTGGGAACTTCGAAGCAGCGGGGATGTATCACTCTGCAGGTGTGGCTAAGCCACGAAATTTGCTTCTCGCACATACGTGTTGCATTGTTGAAGAAAATGTTATAGATGACGTGTTCCGATATTTACAAAAGTGTGAGAATTTCTATGAACAAAACGTTTTTTATAAGAAACCTGTACAAAGCAAAATTAGTGATTATTTCTCTGTTTCAAATATGTTGTATGAGGATCATACAGATATAAAGTAATCCTCAGTCTTTACTTTTGTTATTAATTTGTACGTACTTGTATACGAAAAATATTTAAATTCGTTGAAAAAGAAGAGTCTACTGAACTTAGTTTTTACTGTCCAAATTTAGCTTTTTTCATTTTATCGAAATTAAGTTTCATCATTTATGTTAATTTCTATTTAACGAATTTTCCTTATAACGAAGTTTTTCAGAGGAACGATGGCACTTCGTTAAATAGAGACTCGACTGCATATATATATAGGGTGGAAGAAATACGATTTTGCCTCTGTTCTAAAAAAAAGGGGGCCTGTGCCCCCCCCCCTTCCCCCCAGATTACGCCTATGAGTGGGACATTTCCGGTGGCTGTTACAATGAATTTAATAAAACTATTGTCAAAATACAAAAGCTCTACCTTACATGAAGCGCCATCTACCTGCACTATTAGTAACAAAACTTCGCACTAGAAATTTGATTGATTGATTGTTTGGCTTTTTTATGGCGCAAGAGCATCTGGGCTATACTGCGCCAATCTACTAAAACTAGAAATTTGACAGTCTGAACCCTAAATAAATATAGTAGGACTATTTAATAAAAAGAGCCCGGATTTAACGAGGGAATTGTGGATTTTGTTTGGTATAACCTTAAAGTGAAATATATACATATCGCTTGGAGTAAACAAAACTTTTTGTGCTCCCCTGACTGAACGAGAAAAATTGCAGTGAGCTTGATTTCGAAAATAATGCACTGGTCTGCTTATCGTACAAAAATCTGATTAAAATTTCTTTCGCGGCATTAAGAACAGATAGAAAGACGACACATACCCAGAACAGCTTTTACACTCGTATAAACAATTGGTCCTGTTTATACACAAAATGCTGTTAATCAACTTCCGTTGGAGAACCGCAAATAAGCACGTAAACCCCTACAGCACAACACATGTAGGAATGCGTCCAGCGGCTTATACTTCAGCGCGTATATTTCCTTCAATGCTCATTCTTCCACACACTAAAATTCAATTGATTATATCAGTCGCGGGTTTCTAAGTAGTGTAGCGTATCGACGAAATTTGGTAGAGCACGAAGGTATCGAGTGACGAGGCGTTTTTGGTGCTTTTTCTTGTTTATTAGTACCTGCACACACATACAGCTACACACATATTTAAATATACATGCTTATACAAAAGCATTTGTCGGTGACAGGAATACGAAACAATTCAGAGGAGGGATTCCAATCCGCTCCTATACCAGACAGGGATAATACGCCGCTCTGTACATGAGTTCTTAGTCGATAGGCGAGCTAAGAAATACGTAACCGTTCACGAAGCGTGGAACAGGGTGCGATTTAATTACTTCAGGGCGAAGTCTCGAACACACTAAAATTTTGCACGTTTTAGAGTTTTGTCCAAATTTTGGTGGGAAGAGTTACACGGAAAGTAGAACTGTTATTGGTTGAAGAAATCTGTGCAAGCATATTAAGATGAATTTCAGGTGCAGTTGGGGCTGCTGGACATCATTCGGCACGAGGCAATGAAAGAGCTTAAGGCGTCGACAGGTATCAAGACCAGACCATTAATACTGTCAAACTTAGGAATTTTATGGTTTCTGTAGTATCAAGAGAAGCACTTGACTAGCGATTTGTTATTGAGAGAAGGATCCGCATGGCATTCGTTGTGTGGTCCTTTCTTGATCTCTGAACTATTGCAGGAAAACTTGGAAATTTAGGAAATGGCGAAATATTTGAGAGAAGGAGTCACATAGGCAGATGTTTCTGTTGATTCGAAAAGAAGAGAGGTATTCCGAAAATTTTCGAGGAGAAGTATAGAAATTTAGTTTGTCAAATTTAAAGTGCAACATTAGGTGCTACAGTAGGCACGCAAGGTATATGTCTAGGTATGACACTTGTTTGGGGGTTGCGTTGTGCTTATTTTATGTGTTAGCTAATGTTAATTTTTGCTTACCACTTTTGAAGTCTATTTTTTCACATGTGGCATAACTTATAGACTTACGTAAATGTAAATAGCAGATTTTAATTTTTCCTTTTAACATTGACTTCATGCTTCCAATATGAGCAAAGTAGAATTAAACTAGCCCGTTTTTTTTTTGCCGTATTACTTCAAATTTCCTACCAAAATTTCCTTCAAAAGTTTACTTCAAATTTCCTACCTTTAACTACTGAATTAATTACCAAAATTTTATTGCATGTTCTAGATTTATAGCTAAGTATGTTTTTAATTAGTGTGTTGTAATAATATCAACGTTTTCTTCCCCTCCTCCAGTCATGGGCCCCCATATGGAGGGCAGGGGGGGGAGGTCCGAGCCCCCCTTAGCCGTTTAAAAATTTGATTTGCCCGAACCTGCTATGCATTTACTTTCAAAAGTTTGACAATCACATTTTAAAATAAAGTACTTTTTAGCTCATTACTAATTGTCAAGAGGTATTAATTATTTTTATAGGGTATCTAATACATTCACTAAAATTCTCGATAGCTTTGAGGAGCGGGTAATTTTTCTTAGCCCTCTCCCCCTAGAAGTACTCGTATGGGCGCCCATGTCCCCAGTTGATTGATCCCTTTTCGAAAATTAACATCAGTTTATTGAATTCGCTCTACTCAATACAGTTGGAACCAGTAAAACAAGACTTTCACTTCTACAACGATTGCAGCAGAAGTCGTTGAAACGAATTTACAACTCCCTTAAGAGTTTCAACAACTCGCTAAAGCGATTTCGAGGCGACAAGGAAATTGCGTGCATTAATTGGTGTAACGATGAATGTGATGAATTAACGTTTTAATTAACATTTGGGGATCATCGTTTCAATTCCAACAGAAAGAAATTTAGCCAAATTTTGGTGTATTGATTTGACAACGTTATCGGGGAAGTTGTAAGGCAAACTTATGACATTTTTATTCCTTTAATTTTCAGACCCGTCTGTGAAAGCTTTTTTTTTTCGTTTTTATGTTTTGTTCTACAAGCTACTATTCATAAAATTCAATGGGTAAAAGGAGAGGTGTGGGCAGGGCCGACGAGAAGGGGCTGCAGTCCTGGGGCCCGCGCTGTTAAGGAACTCTGTCCTGGGGGGGTCCGGTCCCCTCCCTCCCCTGCTAGTCGAAAGCTCAGAAAAATTGTTCTCTAAATCCAGATTAATAAGATTTTGTACACTTTTAATGTACAGTTTTTTAATCATTCTTCATTAGCCTGTTTCGATTATTGGAAAAAAAAATAATAGTAACTTACATTAGTTTTTTTGTTTTTTTTTCAGCAGCGATCTTGTAAAATAAAATAATTAAGTACAAAAAAGTTTTTATTTCATACTCTTCGTTCATTTGGGGGCTCAACCTCTCTCTCCAAAAAGGAAAAAAATCTATGCTACTGCCAGGAAAGGGTCACGAGTACCTGCGTTTGCTATCAGCCCCTGGGTAGGGGGGCGGAGGGAAATTCGTGTAAATTTTCAATGCAGAAACCTTCAAATCAAATTAAACTGTAATAATTGTGAGCATTTAAACATCCAAAATCGGTAAACGCAATTTTTCTGCATAATTTGTATGTGTGTATTTTCCAATGCGATACGCGTTAAATACATCACGTGGGATGTATACGTGTACGTATTTTAATAATTTTCTTCACGTATATGAGATATTTTAATAAATTATCTTTTTGCCCCTTTCGAAGGGATTTTCCGTTTCGTAGGGAACACACATAAATTTTATAATTTTATGTTGGTTTGAAGAGCTGAACTGTGTGTTTGCTGTGTTGATCGTTTTACATTTTATTAGAGAGAAAGAGTACTATTTTTTTTTTAGTTTATGAACGGTTGATTGCGGAATGGCTGTATTATTCAAAGTAGCTGGAAGAAAGTGTTTTCGAACCTGCAAATGGTTCAAACATAACAAATTCTCCCATGAAACGTAATAATACCTTTCAACCCTTCGAGAATAAATGACAAAAGGAGATCCCATTTCGGCGGTAGCGACGGGACTTCGAATAGTGCGGTGGCTAAGATACAGAGAATGCATCGAATGCGAGTTAAGGGCTGTCTCAGGCTATAATGTCTTTGATCTGACAGTGAGGTGGGTGGGGGAAAACGATCGATATTTTCAGTGCGCTTCAATCAAGACTGAAAACGACATTTCCAAGCCGTTATCTATTCGGGGATGGGTGCGAAATTGCATTTTGGGCTCCCTTGAATTGAAGTGTTGAAGCACCAACTGAACCTTCTCTTTTTAATAGGTGTCCCCTTCAAGCTTTTCAATCGAAGAAATAACACGAATGAAATTTAAAAAACAAACAATAATAATAATAATAATAATTCTGAGATTAGTCATTATTTGCTTTTGAAGTTTTTAGGTAAAATTGGAGAATAAAAATGAATTCACAGCGAGCAGTTACCAACGAGCATAATATAAGTACCCCCTTTTCAAATTGTCCCCTGTCAAGTTTCTTTGTTATTTTTAAATAATTTATTATTATTAAAAATAATAAAAAAAGATACGAATGCAAGTTGAATTACATGACTATTTACGCGCCAACGCAAATAACGCCGTTATATATATATTGACCAGTTGCCGTCCAATTTCATTTCTCCCTTTTGGACGAATTTTCTCTTCACTTTGAATACTAATTCTTCATCAAACGTTTCTACTGACTCACGTCGTATTTCATCCCATACAGAATAATTTTATACTACCATGGACGTTTCCTTTTTACTACCAGAGACGTTTCTTTAAACTTAAGTCCCACTACCGGAGACGCTTCCTCTAACTCACGTGCTTGATTTATTTTTACCGTTCATTTTCATTATACCTGTAGCCGCCGTTTGTAACACGGTTTGGCATTATACGTTGTGTAGTATCAGTTGTAGTTCTGGCGAAAATAGCCCAGGGCTATTGAAACAGCTGTGAACGATTAAATTTATTATTTAACTGTGTTAATTTGTTGCCTTCTCTATTTAGTTCATCATATTTTTCTAAAATATTAACTTTATTTTTCGGCGAGGATATTCCTATTTACAGTATAATTAACTAGTTTTGCAAAACATCGAGTTAGTTGATTATGTAGGTGCCAAGTTCGATATCCATGTCGGGTCACCTTATATCGGGTACAAAATTTGGCATGGTTTTTAATGCATATATTATTCTCTTTTACCTTGTTTTATGCAATATGACCTTAGGTATCCTGGCATCACGAAACACAAATGTCATCATCTGTGACTCTCTCTCTCTCTATATATATATAAGTACCATGCACTACATCATAAAATAGATATAATTAATCTTTTGTTTATATAATAATTTCTTCTTAAAAGCTAAATAATTTCTGTGATAGAACGTTTAAGATCTTGTTATGGGTCCGAGGTAAAGGTCGACCTAGAAAGTATTTTCGGTGAGGCAAAGCTTAACAACTAATGTAGAAATCCAATAATTGTTAATTTGTTATTTTCGAGGGAAGTTGATGCCTTCCCTCCTGGTTTCGCCCTTGGTTTAAGACAGGGGAGTATCATATTTCTAAAGCTTTTTACTTCAGCCTTGCAGAAAATCTTTCAGCAAATACTATGGAACAGAAAAGAAATATGTAAAGATAAATAAGGAATATTTAAATCATCTCCGCGTTTTACTGATGACGTCATCTCTCTCAACGGATCCATCATAATTCCAGAATGTAATGCATAGGAGCTCCCAGGAGCGGACTGGGCCAGTGAGCCTTCATGAGCTATAGGACTCGCGCCCTCTGATAATCCAAGGTATGCGCCCTTTGAGAGGACCCAGTCCGCCCCTGGGAACTCCCAACTGCTAGAAACGGACTCAAACTGAACTTAGAAAAGACCAAAGTCATGTTTAATAGTTTTGAAGAGAAAGCGCAACCACTGGGCTAAAAATTGATAATTCGTAAGTTTGCTTTGGCCAGCTGACATCAGCAGAAGGCAGCATTATGAAGAACCCCCCCTCGTATTGAACTTACCTGGGGTGCATTGCGAAGATAGTTTTATCCCGAGGGGAAAATTACCCCCGTGTCTAAAAAGAAGGGGTTTCAACCAAAATGTGGATTGCTAGTTCTCTCTTATGGACCAGGGAGATGAGTTTAAAAAAAATAAAAATAATAATAATTGAAAACAACCTAAAGAAGCATGGTGAGGTGTATGCTTGGAACAATTAGGAGAAATCGAAAACGAACCATTTGGGTGAGAAAGCGAATGATGGTTAAGTATGCCATTGTTGAAGTAGAAAAGTTGAAATAATAATGAGCTGAGCATATTGAAAGAAGAAATGATCAAAGATGGGCAAACGAAGTTCTAAGATTCCAAAAAAATGCCATGAAAGACAACTTACTAGATGACCGATTCGATGGGTGGATGAAATATAAAAAACAAAACTAGTTGGGTTTAATATGCAGTGCTGGATTTACTTATAGGACAAGTAGGGCCAGCGATTTCGAGGTTCCGCAAAGATCACGAAGGGGCCTGGTGCTATTTAAGTTTAAAAGTCATTTTAACCTTATTCCCAAATGTGTTCGATAATTTGTCCTTATTGATAAACCTGGATATTGAAGATCATGAACTTCAAAGGAAATCTGATTTTTTGAATAAATATTCTGAGAGCCATATTTTTCAAGGGCCCACTCTCATAGGCGTAGCCAGGGGGCGGTTTTGGGGGTTGTAACCCCCCATCGCAATGAAATTTTGTATATTTAACATAGGAATGTATGAGTTGTAGCTCTCTCTGTATAACCCCTCCCTTATGAACTTTCTGCCTACGCCACT
>QLNU02015360.1:259176006-259196047 GCA_006491805.2 Dysdera silvatica | reverse complement strand
TTCATAAGGGGATTATACAGGTTACAATTGAGGGGTGTTACAGAGCTGCAACTCCATATGTTCATATGCATGTATTCAAAATTTCATCTTAACGAGGGGTTAAAACTCCCATCAAGCCCTTGCGTACGCCAGTGTATTATGCATGTATGTCAAAAATTGACTTCAGAATTTTTTTAAATCTCTTAAAAAAAAAAAAATCATTCTAGGTGAAAGCGATTTATAGCTTACTTACTCACAAAGATTATGCTTAAGACATATAATAAGCAGAGAGAGAGAGAGTCATATGTTATATTTGGGTTGTCCAACATACGGCCCGCGAGCCATAATCTCGTCCGCCAACAGTGTTAATTTGGTCCACGACGACTGTTTGGAATAAAAAAAAAATCCAAAATAAAAATTTTAAAATTTTGTTTCGGAAATAAGGAAAAACGACGAGGACAGCATGGGTAACCCTTTTCACTATCGCAAGTGAACAAATGACCGGAATAAACTCTGACGGGATACTTTTAGTCAGTAAGGTGTTTTTTTTTAAACGAAACCGCTGGCTAGCAAGATACGTAAAATTTTTAGTGCCTTGTTGTCCAAAAAGTTTGAACAAATCCTGTGTTATATGAATTAAATCAAAGAAATGTACTACAATTGTATCATTAAAGTTCAATTATTGCAGAATGTTTAGATGAAAATTCACGTGTAGTCAGTTATAGTTGAGTTGTAAACAATCGTTCCGGGGAAGAAAATTGTCGGCTAAATATTAAATAAAAATTCAGACACCCTTTAGTGGCGCCCTCTATTGATAGCGATACTAAGTAAAATAAACGGCGTCTCTTTTTCTCCTAAACAAAAAACAGCTCTAGTTTAAGCTTATTTCTCCGTGGGTGGCGGGAAAAAAAAAAAAAAAATGTTACTTATAAATTTTGCATTGAAAGCTTATAAGGTATACTCAAATGTATAATTTCCCTTAATATTATAGAGTATATAAAGACTCAAACCTTTGTAAAATACATGGTGTACACAAAATCTGCCGTAGAAATATATTTTGAATATATTTTTAACCTCAAAGAACAATTTCCATTTTCATGTACAATTTTATTCAAAACAAAAAATTTAAAAGAAAATTATAAAATAATTTATTTCGAAAAACCATTTTCCAGGCGAACTCATTCCACCTCTAGCCCCAGCCTCGCTGCATCTCTGCTGTAGTTACCAGTTTACATATGCGGGAGTGACGCTTTCTATATACAGTTGCATAACTAACATTTTCTATTGGCGTTTACATTTGATATATATATAAGAACTGAAAAATATTTTCTGTTACAATAAATGCTTTCCAAGTGAAGTCTGTCTTGGTTAGTTGGTTGCAGTTTTATGGCGCAAGGATAGCAATGATCATTCTACGCCAAGCAAGGTGAGATAGTACATACGGTGAATTCCGTCTTGAGGTGATCGAGTACAGTAGAGGGCTGAATTGATATTATGAAACAGTCGAAAGACTGTTCTTTCGTTAGGTACGTTTACTGTTTGACGGTTTCTTTTCAATTGTTCATCTACTTTATTCCTTGAACTGGTAAGTGTAAAAAGAATGGTTGGTTGTATTTTTATGGCGCACGGACACTAAGGGTGTATAAAAATGAATCGTAAAGCGAAGAAGCCGTTCAATTTAGAAAGAAAACTAGAAATTCTAAATGATGTGGATTATGCGAAGTTGGATAGAAAAGAAATAGCTTTAAAATTCGTGATTGCAAAGAATACTTTATCAACGATTTTGTAAAATCGTGAAAAAATTGAAGCTGCTTGTGCAATTTATCAGCTTGAGCCTGCTCGGAAATTAGAAGAGAATTGCCAAAAATGAAGTTGAAATAGCTTCGATAGGTGGATTAGAGAAGAGAGATCCGAGAACAAAATCATTCATAATTCCAAATGAATCATAATTCCATTGTAAAACTTCACGCGTGCAGTTTTATAATGGAATTACTTGATTTTTGGCGACATTGTGTCGACAGAAAGCGAAAATAATATCAAATTACTGAATTTTTTAAGTTGATTGATTGATTGTTTGGCTTTTTTATGGCGCAAGAGCATCTGGGCTATACTGCGCCATAAATTTTTTAAGTGTACCACAATTAAAATATTTTTTGGCACAGTATGTAATTCGGAACAAATAAATATACTACGTGACAGTGAAAATGCAACACCAAGAAGGAGTGGGCAGAAAGTGACAAAAATCGGCAAACAGAGACATAAACGAAAAATAAGTGATGTTTATTGCAACATGATACACCTATATACTCGGAGACAACACCATCTGATCAGTAGGTTGTACGACCACCGCGGGCGGCGATACAGGCAGCAACACATCTAGGCAGAGGCTTAATGCGGATGGTGTCCTGAGGGATGGCTGCTCATTCCCTTTCAACCATTTGCCAAAATTCGTCTTCTAAATGCGGCGGTGGCAGCATACGCAAGCGACGTTCAATCACGTCCCAGACGTGTTCGATTGGTGAGCGATCAGGGGAGATTGGTGGCCAGGGAAATACCTGCGTATCTTATAAGATATGTTGGCTGATGCGTGTCGTGTGCGATCGGGCTGTATCCTGATGGTAAATGGCATTGGGCACCTCCTGAAAGAAGCACGTCATCCACGTGCCGTTGGGCCGTCATAGTGCCCTCACTACGGATCAGAGGTGACCTGTTATTTTAGGCAATGGCGCCCCAAACCATGATGCCACATTGTCACGCGGTGTGCCGTTCCACAGATGCGGCCGGATTGGATCTGTCACCACATCAGCGCCAGACTTTTACACGGCGACTGTTATTGCTAAAACAAAAGTGTGACTCGTTTGATAACACGATTCTGTGCCATTCCGCCATCCACGTTGTTCTATCGCGACACCATGGTAAACGGAGACATCTGTGTTGTTGGGTCAATGGCAGCCTTCTTAACAGGCGCACTGAGTGCAGGTCGTCGGCGACCAATCGGCGGATAATGATCCTGGTCGATATGACAGCATCAAGGGTAGTCTTCACATGCTATAATAGTGCGACGGAAGTGGCCTGCGAAGCCGCCAGCGCTTGCCGGCTGATGGGTTGGTTCACGTGTGCTAACGTCGCTCTGGCCTCACCAGTACCCCTCAAATGTGCCACATTTCCTCGTTCCAATCATCTTGGCCACAGCTGGTGCACCGTGGACGCATGTAGGTGGCTGTCCGTTTCGATTTGACGTGTGGACCAACCTGCCTTTAGATCACCATTCCCCTCGTGAAACCGTCTGTCCGCTGGAGCTGTCTCGTTTGGCGGAGGCCTAGATTTTTCTGAGACACTTTCGCTTTCTTTTTGGTTTTACGGCTCAAAGACTACAGTGGTCATGCTGCGCCGGGACCTACTGTTTTCCGAGGAATCCGAACCTCTTAAGGCCTAGGGAACCAAACCCCGGACTACAGTGAGCAGTGCGATCTTTATGAGATCTCTGAGTAAGCGTTCTTTTTGCACTGCTGGGAGTCGAACCCGGATTAGCCGCGCAATAGGAGAACGCGTTACCACACTGCGCCACCGCAGGGCGAAAAAAAATTGCAAAATGATTTCTCTGGAAGACAGCAGTACAACTATTGCCGATTTTGCAGGTTCCTTCTCTCACAATCCACTCAACGTGAGCGGGCCAGCTGCGTATTCTGCATCATTTACAAATCTCGGTGAGATGCGTCTACGCAAGTTGATTAATTTTCTGCCTACTCCTTCTTGGTGTTGCATTTTCACGGTCACGTAGTGTATTTACTAAACCATAATATGTATATATAATAAAACAAGGATTTTTCAAATCCATCTACTGCACATAATATCCACGTTAAAGGTACGTGTATAGCATTGTTTTTGTTACAAAATGTGTATGCTATAATATAAAAATAAATTAATAACATATAATAGCAAAATATGTATATGGTAACCAGAGATGAGACAAATGACTTAGTAATACGATTCACTTTCCCTTATAGATAATGCGAATTGCTGTTCACAGGCACTGGTTTTCGGTTCCCATTGGTGTTCGTCTTAACAAGGTTCGATTGTATCTTAATGAAAAAATATTCTCTTTTGTCGGGTAAAGTACGATTTTAAATCTTGCATTGTGATTGATATTATCATTTGTCAATGATAGCGAAACGAATTGCAGAAAAATTGATTTTTAAATGTTAACGTTTGTGGTAACAACTTATGTTATAGACAGTGTAACCTGGGTGAATAAATTGAGTTCTAAAATTGTCCAATTCAATGGTTCAATTACGCATATTATTTTAACACATAACTGGACAAGTAGTATACAGTGGATTTTGACTGATTATGTGCATTAGCGTATGAAGAAAGTTCATAATGGGGTTACAGAGCTACAACTATATATCCATATGTTTATATACAAAATTGCAGCTCAGTGTGTGTGTGGGGGAGTTATGAACCCCCATCAACCTATAAAACGAGTGCAAGTCTTATAATAAAGTCTGGAAAGATTGGTCTAGAAGTCCTTGAGAAATACATTATTTCGTTAATGGATTTTGAAAGTTTTGCGTATTTTTTACGCATATGTGAAAGGCAGCCATTTACATTTTAACAACAAAGATTTTACTCCCGCTTTCAGATTTTATATTTTCATTAAGTGCACGTTTATATTTTGCGGCCGCAAAAAAATTTTAGATTTTCTGAAATTTTAGGAGATCGCGTGATTTATTTCATAACCAAGTTGCAAGAGGAAGCCATGCTTTCCTAAGCATCTCTCGCCGTGGACAAGGATTCAACTAATAGTGTTTTCCAAAGTATGCTTTTAAAATTTCCTTTAACCTTTTTAAATTTCGTCTTTTAAACACGATGATTGTAAAATCGCGTGATTTTAAATTTTAGATGAAACACTAACCACATTTGCACTTAAGTTTCCAAGGTACGAGGAAACCAATTTTTGATTTTTTTTTCAAATGGCTATTATCAATTTTTGAAGTGTGTTTTTATAATGAATATTCTAAGCGAGTAGTGGTTTTATTACTTAACCACTGCTTAAAGTTTGCATAGACAAACAAGTCGTCATGGAATATTAAGCGGAAACCAAAGCATCAAGTCTTTTCTTACCGAAGATAATTTTAGTAGCTTCTACTTCATTGCCGAGGGATGCTCAAAGAAGATTTTGTATCAAATGTCTAGCATAATGTGTGTAATCTAAATTTTCACACTTTTCCGAATAGTCTCAGACGTATTTATCCTGAACTACCATTTATTCAAACTATCTTTACTCCAGTCGCCGGCGGTCGTTTTCTCAATCTTTATGGATATTTTAGCAGCCAGTCGTGAATTTGAGTTTTTAATTATTGCCTATTTCTCTGTGCAATATACTTTGCAATATTCTTTAACGTTATGTAATAAAAATCTGTCTTTAATAATAACATTTGCAACGTTTACCCTTTCCCCATCTATGTATTTCTTTTCACAGTTTTTCGCGCTGTTTATATAACCTCTGTATTTGTTTTTTTAAACAGACTTTGGGCTCAGAAGTGAACTATTGATTCTAGTTGAATCACTCATCCCAAGACAAATTTGTTATTGTGTATTGATTCGAGTTAGCTCACATCGATCATAAGATATATGACATGTGTATTAAAACGAGTTTCTTCAAAAATTGCGCTCGAATAAATAAAATAAATTGCTCGATTTATTTTAATTTCAAGGTGAATTATGGTTAAATCACATTAAAAAAATTACGTGAAAAAAATCAGAAAACAGATAAAATACGAATTTAAAAAATAAAGTTACCCTTGGAGGTGACACCTTCTATGGAGACGCCGAGTTCAGCGATGAATGACAAACAGGCTGTGATGTTTTCTACCTATAAAGATAGCGATTTTAGAACATTTTTTTTTTAATTCTACAAGTACATTTATTACATTTAAAAGTGCAAAAATTTAATCACTAAAATAAAACCAATAAGGCTATCATGGCCCAAATGTCAGCCCCACGTTTGAGTCATGAATTCCTGAATTGCATTAATTTGGCCGTGGGAAGTTGTTTTGGACCATAGTGAGTGGTGGGACCTTTTACTAGGTTATCTTATCCTAGGTTAGTTTATCCTAGGCTGGAACGGCAAAATTCCCAAATTTTGTTACATGATTAACTAATGTGGATGCAAATAATAGCATCCCTACAGTTCCAGAACGGCTCATTTTCGGACATTGTTTCACTGGACCAAAGTTGTTTCTTTTGATCTCTTTCACCTATTACACATGCTTAACACTTCCCAGCAAATCCTAATTGCCTCCAGTATGGTAAAACAATCGTTTTCCATACCTTTTGATGACTAAATTGCAACACTACTCCGTCCCAGGAAAGGGAATTTCCAATTTTTTTTTTGTCTCTGCTGCATTACTAGGTCAGTCACTTAAATTATGTGTCAAAAAAAATTTTTTTTGTGCGTGTAATTGCCTACGTAGTAACGATGTGGATGTAAACAATAGTGTCACTCTGCAGCCAAATCGGGTCTTTTGCGGACATGGGGATGTGTGCCAATATGGTTTATTTGATGTCCTCTACAACCCCTTAACGTGTGGGCCATGAATTCAGGGACACCCTGTATATGATAAATTTGTCTATTACTATACATATATAATTATTGTTATATTCAATACAGTACATATTATATTGGTTTAACTGTTAAACCAGTATAATATATACTATATTATACATATAATAAACACTATATATATTTAAAAAAAACAAATAAACGTAAGAATTCGCAGGTGTCCTTTTTTGCTTGTCCTATTACAATTACGTAATAGTAAAATAGAGGGGGTTGCTAAAATATCAAGGAACCTTTCAGGGGAACGACAAAAAAGAAGTTAGGCGACCCATGGCTGTAGTCCATTGTTGCATCATGAGAATGTAGGTGTTTAATGCTGTAAATAAGTACGATGGTATATCATTGTTGACCTTTCAAATTTGAATTGTTATCACAAAAATGCTCTTCTCAGGTGAATCCAGATCACCTGATCTAAACCCAATGGAGCATGTTTAAGTATCTAAAAAGACGGATTACAGAACTCAATATACCTTCACTTAACACCCAGAAGAGCTCAGATCTATATCTTTATAACAATGGCGACTAATTCTGCAAGACCTCATTCAGCTTTATTAGAAAAATGAATTATTGAAAGTGGATCTATTTCATAACAGGAACATTTAACAACCTCTTCAAAAGATGTCATTAATTATATTTTGTGTGTCAATTGTGGCTATTAATGCCTTACTTTAGATGTCTTGTGAAATATATAATATGATTTGCTTTTAAAACATCCATTAATGCGCATTGTTACTGTGAACTTCTCGTGTATTTCGTTTAAATTAAAGGACCTGTTTCATTCGTGAATGTGTTGCCTAACTTTTGAGCGGAGATAACCCTTTCTACCATTAAACTGTGATGTACTTACTGGAAATGTCGTAAGACTCAATTTGATAATAAATTGCATTCTCAATTTTTAATTGCCTATAATTATATTATGGTCCCCGACTACCATACTTAGATCATTAATTTGTTAATTACAATTTTTGTTCGACAAGATCGTGAAATGCTTAATTCGCTTCCTTGGCGATTTTCCAATTAGGTGCATATTTTAATGAATTGGGGTTTATTCAAGAATTGAAAATTATTAATTTTCGTTTTGATTTCAAGGACGGGTTGAAAGTTTTAGGGAATTGCTTAGGTAATAGTAATGCCGAAGCACGCTATAAATCAGCTAGATCTGGCTAGTTCCAAAAAAAAACAAAACCGAACTATGCAAGTATATCAGATAAAAAAGATGAAAATAAAAATGTGTGTAAGTCTATGAAGTATTTACCAGAATCACCATTGAGAAAGTTTAAAACATAACCATTTGCGTGTTAGATGACCGAATTTGCTGTTAATTACAGAATTATACTCGAAAAAAAAAAAAAATGCATGCTGTTTCAATGAGGGAAATCGAAGCATTTTCTCAGATACTAAATAATTGTCAGAAATATATTGAAAGTTTTTCAGAGGCAAATCCATATACATAATATAAATCCTTTTTCAAACTATTATTATACCAAGCGAAATAAGAAAAATGTATGATAAAAGCGTTGTATGCATTTATTAAAATGATATTTTTTTAATCGATTGCAAATCTTAAAATATCAACATTAATATATGCTGATGTTATCTTTGCAACAGTAACGACAATCAGATTTTTTTCTCCAAGCAGTGGTTTTGATAATAGACTCTCTTCTCTACTATTTTTTATATTTTTGTATTTTTAAAATTATTTATGCATAATTTCATAGGCGTAAGTAGAAAGTTCAGAAAAGGGGGTTACAGAATTACAATTCCATATATTTATATGTATATACATAAAATTTCTTCCCAATGGGGCATTGGCGTACGCAGGGGGTGTTGATGGGGGTTGTAACCCCCCCATTGCAATGAAATTTTGTATATTTAACATAGGAATATGCCAGTTGTGGCTCCGTAACCGCCATTGAGGCTATAACTTCCCTTACAAACTTTCTGTCTATGCCTATGCAATGTGGGGTTACAACCCTCTTCAGTTCTCTTGACGTACGTCACTGCAAAATTTGCCTTTTTTAAATAACCAACACATGCAACTATTTATTTTATAAATATTTTATTTAAAATTAAAAAAAACAGTTTTAATATGTATTTGGTAAAAACAAGTGTAAGTCGTAAATAATTTTATAAGTAATTTTGGCTAACAGCTTATTTGAGCAATTTCCATAAATTGATAATTTACGAATCGCCTTTAAAAATGCTAAACTTTGTCACTAGATGGCGCTACGCATTTATAGTCTAAGCGAACATTTATGGGCTGCCCGCGAACATTAATAAATATGTATATATATTAAAACAACAAGTTAAAGTTTAATTGCATGTCATAATTTGACATGTTAAAATAGTAATGAAAATAATAAAAATAAAAAACGATTAGAGGTAATTTTTATGAATCTTCCGTAAAACACTCAATATTTGAATTTAAAAAAACAAAACAATTAATCAATTAATGGCATCCATATAATAACTAAAATTATATCGTTGAATTTAGCTAAAGCTTTCAAAAATAAATTATATCCAGGCTCAGTGGCGGATTAAGCGGCTGGGGGACCAAGGGCCCTGAGCTCGAGACATTCCTAATTAAAAACTGCCACAACACATAAAGCGAAAGATGCAATATTAAAGTTGAAAATTTTTTTACTGAGGTCAATTAAAAAAAAGCGTCACATTTTTTCGTTATTTTTTTTGCGGTACGTTTTAATGAAGGTAGGATGTTGTTGCCACTTTATTATGATAATATTAATAATATTATCATTTGTGTTAAAACCAATGAAAAATGTTTGTTGTCACTATATTCTGGTGGAATCAATAATAGCTAAACAAAGAAATGTTAGTTGTGATTAATTCTTTACTTTTTAATTTTGGTTATCATGGTAACCCGAAAGGCACGAAATGCCAGAGGACGTTTTTTCTTTTTTTGTTTATTAGTATTCATTCAAGTTTTGACGGGTACGCACGTTCTTTTTCTATTCCGCTTAAATTCGAATGTTATTCTTTATTCACCAATGAAAAACTGCAAAGAAAAAATAATCTTCAATGTTATTGAATACATTTTCAACGTTCTAATATTCAATAACATTGAAGATTTTTTTAATGTTGTTCACGCATTATACGTATACAAGTACAGAAAGTTCTTTTATTAAATTAAAGCTAATTAAAAATCATATTAATTTAACAATGATTAAATGCTACTGTCCTAACTGTACTTTCGCCGTGTATGAGCGAAATGGGAATTAAATGAAATTAAATTATGATGAAGGAAGCCATATTCTCAATAACGTCATTTTACTGATAAAAGGCTAAGGAGAAGAACGACTTTGATTTGACTTCTAAGTATGCGCCCGAATACTTATCCCGTGTATATATGCAGGGTGTCCCTGAATTCATGACCCACACGTTAAGTGGTTGTAGGGGACATTAGATAAAACATAGTGGCTAAAATCTCCATGTTTGCAAACTAGCCAGTTTGGCTGTAGAGTGAAAATATTATTTGCATCCACATCGTTGCTACGTAAGCAATTACATGAACAAAAAAATGTTTTGACACATAAATTAAGTGATTGCCCTAATTATACAATGGAAACAAAAAAAAAATCTGAAATTCCCTTCCCTGGTCCTGTGTAGTGTTGCCATTTAGTCATCAAAGGTGTAGAAAATGAGGAAACGATTGTTTTATCATATTCGAGGCAATTAGGAATTGTCAAGCATGTGTAATAGGTGAAGGAGATCAAAAGAAACACAACTGGTCCAGTGAACCAATGTATGAAAATGAGCCGTTCTGGATCTACTGGTATGCATCATGTAACAGAATTTGTAAAATTTGCCGTTCCAGCTTAGAACGATATGGAAAAAAATTTCACAACTCACTGTGGTCCAAAGCTACTTCCCATGGTTAAATTAATGCAATTGGGAAATTGATGGCCCAAAGGTGAGCCTCACGTTTTGGCCATAAATTCCCCAACTGCATAAATTTGGCCATGGGAAGTTATTTTGGACTATAGTAAGTGGTGAAACCTTTTCCAATATGGTTTTAGGCTAAAACGGCAAATTTTCCAAATTTTGTTACATGATTAACTAATGTGAATGCAAATAACAACATCTCTGCTGTTCTTGAACAGTTCATTTTCGGACATTGGTTCACTGGACCAAAGTTGTTTCTTTTGATGGCCTTCACCTATCACGCTAGCTCGACAATTCCCAATTGCCTCCAGTATCATAAATCATCCAGTATCATCGTTTTCCTCATTTTCTATACCTTTGACTAAATCGCAACACTACTCAGGGCAAGGGAAGGGAATTTCCGATGTTTTTTTTGCCTCTGCTGCATTATTAGGTCAATCACTTAAATTATGTGTCAAAAAATTAACTTTTTTTTGATTCATGTAATTGTCTACGTAGTAACGATGTGGATGTAAATAATTCTTCCACTCTACAGCCAAACTGGCTCATTTTGGGACATGGAGATTTCGGCCAATATGGTTTATCTGATGTCCCCTACAACACCTTAAGATGTAGGTCATGAATTTAGGACCACCCTGTGTATATACATATATATATGCACTTGAGCACCAGAATACCGAAAGGTAATTGAACGAGAAGAGAAAACCGTTGTTTAAACAATATTTCCGCGCGAAAATCGGATCTTCTGGATAAACCTTCGAAGGCGAGAGGACATTCATATCTCCTGCTCCGACTGTATTAATTTTTCTAAAATTCCTTTTGAAATATTATTATTTTAAAGAAATAATTCTTATTATAAAATAAATAAAAAAAAAATAGGAAGAAACTGTTTGCGTATTATTGATGCATCATTATTATTGAAGTATTTATCAGTAAGTATTTATCGCTTGGATATACATACCAGGACGTAAAGAGTCCAATCGAATTATAAGTGTTGTTTACTCTATTTTTGTAAAAGTTATGAATAATAATAATTATGTAGATTAAAGAAGGAAAAAAGATTTTTGGAGGCGTGCTATTAAGTGATATTAGAAGTTATAAACCATAGAAGAAGTTTGCAAGAACATTTGTAACTTATATTAATACGTATATGTTGTTATATGCATGTTGTTATCGTATATGTTGTTGTAAAAGGAGAAAAAATACGAGTGTAAGAAGTTGGTAAATAAATATCAAAGTGTTGATAAATAAATAGCCAGAAGTACTATTGAATAATAGTTCGAAGTGTACAAAGAGAGTGGAACTTTTCCTAATGTAGATATTATTTCGAAAATATTTTTAACAATGCCAATATCAAATGCAACAGGTGAAACAAATTTTTCAGTTTTAAAATGCGTTAAATGCTATTTAAAGAGTACGAGGGGAGCGGACAGATTGAAAAACGTGGCCATATTATACATAGAACAAGAAATTTTAGACGAAATAGATACTGCAAATATAATTGATGAATTTACTGAAGAAAAATTTTATATACAGTTCGTTTACGAAAAGTAGTCCGATGGTGCCGTTAGAAAATAAGGGGAGCTGACGTCACAAAGGGCATAGCCGATTACAGCAGAGGGAAGGGTGTCATTTCAGAACTGGTTTTTAGCGAACGTTTGTCTGCGCCAAAAATCAGTTCTGAAATGACGTCCTCCCCTCTGCTGTAATCGGCTAGGCCGTTTGTGACGTCAGCTCCCGTTATTTTTAACGGTACCATAGAACTACTTTTCGTGAACGAACTATAGAAAACATTTTTTAAGCACTCAGGTAACTTGGTTACTGTTAAATTTTTTGAATAAATGTATGATTTTTCTTGAAACGTTGAGTTTATTATTAGCTACATATTGCCGGTTTAAGGAACTCGCCACCATGTTTGCGTAGTATAGCCCAGATGCTCTTGCGCCATAAAGAATCCAAATAAACAAGCAACTCACAAAATTTAATACTGAAATCCTTCCCAAAATACTACCAGTTCCTTACACAATTTTTTTTGTTTTGTTTTAGGGCTTGATCTAAGGGCTTCGAAATTTTTATCGCTAGGGAATCCAACAGGCTTAATCCGCCTCTGTCCAGGATATATATACAGGTAATTATAATTAAAGTCTTCCTATCAGGGCCGGATTTAAGGTACCAGGCTCCCTGGGCACAGCGATTTTGACGCTAGCTCCGTAACTGAGGGGGCTAACTATCAGAAAATTTCTTCTGCATTGAGGTATACGGTTTAGTCCTCCAATAGAGAATGGATCAGCACCCCCACCCCTAGAAAAAAAAGTTAGTTTCCTAGACTTCGAAGATTGTTACACCCATGCCCCCTTTCCCCCCGCACTACTAGCAGAAACAAAATTCTGTCCTTCCGCTCCCTCAAATGCGACGAAAAATCGCGGAGGATAGGGAAGGAGATTCATTTATGATTAGCCTACCTTATGTGCATTATTATAAGATATAATAACGATATTTTTATAAATAAATTTATTTATTTTTTAGTTTTTTCGATATTTGGGAAGGGGACAAGGCGGGGATGAAGAACAAAACTTCAGAGAGAGCGCAAAGCTTGAAAATTTCACTTGTAAGTTTAGTTTTAAGTATTTTTTACTTGAAAATAATAATTTTTAATGTAAATTTATTATTCTCAGGATCCACGCCCTCTGCCTGGATCCGGCCTTGGTGGGGAGGGGGGGTCAAATGTTGTTTCATACAATTTTTCAGAATTTCAGATTTAGATAAAAGGTGGAGGGCTCCTTCTCGGGGAAAGCTGATCGACAGAATTCTACGGTAAATAATTTGCAATTAAAAAAAAAATCCGCAGCCTCTTACGCCCTGGGCAAGTGCCCAACTTGCCCATTTATAAATCCGGCACTGCTCCCTATCATTGGCGTAGCTAGAATTTTTGGGCCCCTTAGTTTTAAAAAATAAATTTTAATTAAATATAATATAAGATTTGTGCACAACTTAAGAACATGGACGTAGTGTCAGAGCCACGGAGTGCTAGGTTACCCCCTCGTTTTTTGGCAAGAAAACAAATTTAAAATTTAAATTATTATTAATATTATTTAAAATTTAATTTAAAATTTAAATTATTATTTAAATTAAATAATTACAAATTTAAAATTATTATTATATTATTTAAATTATTATTATTTATTGTTAAATTTAAATTATTATTTAAATTAAATAATTACAAATTTAAAATTATTATATTATTTAAATTATTATTATATTATTAGTAATTATTATTATATTATTAGTAATTATTATTATATTATTAGTAATTATTATTATATTATTTAAATTATTATTATTTATTGTTAAAATTTAAATTATTATTATTTATTGTTAAAATTCTGAATATTATTATTTATTGTTAAAATTTAAATTCTATTATTAATATTATTATATTTTATTTAAATTATTATTACTGTATTATTATATATTTTATTTAAATTATTATTAATATTATTATATTTTATTTAAATTATTATTAATATTATTATATTTTTATTTAAATTATTATATAAAACACATTTAATAATTCTTAAAATTTAAATTACTATTATACTCAGAGACTTGCCTACAACACCCCCAAAAGTAATAATAAAACCGTCTGCGCAACTGCATGGACCTGTATGTACATTTACGATTTCTAACTTCACCAACATTAAAATCATGAAAATCAATATTAGAGCATACTACTATTTATTACATCCAATTTGACAAAAATAAAATTATAGTGCTACAACTAAATATAAATACAACGAAACTTTAAAACGAATAAATGTAAAAAAAAAAAACTTTTCGCGCTTTTATATTTGCGAAATTATTGGTAATTTCTTTCAAGACCATTTTACTGGCATGTTTAGGCTCAGTAGCCAATATTGCACATTCTACTTTGACCAATAGTATTTCTTTTGTAAACTTTTATTATTCGTAATTTACTAAATGATTTTTCGGGAGAGCCAGCTGACACGGGTAGGGTAAAAAATAACGAAGTAAAAATTTTCGGAAAGACACATTCTAGAACACTATATTTTGTAATTAGCAAACAAAAAAATTATCTAATAGACATGTCTGCCATTAAATCCTGTTTGACAAGCGTGATTAAATTACAGTATTAAATGGGCAGTTGGGGAGAAAATACAGATAAACATTTTTTTTTATGAGATTTTCACACTCACTTAGCAATTCAGCATTTGACATATTTATTATATTTTCGGTTTTAATATTGCAAAATATTTTTTTACTAATTTCATGCTTTCAAAATGATTTTTAATTTGCATTATAATTTTGCCTAAAACATAGTAAAAAGGGCGATTTCAAGTATCGCGTAAGCAATATTTTGGCCATTTTATACCCCCCAAGCAAAAAATTAACATTGGCTAACATAGGGAAATAAGCGCAACAGCAACCTCCCCACAAAGGTACTTACGCAATACTTGAACGCTTCCAAAATACTGATTTTAAAAACCGATCTCTATTATCAAACAAAAAATCTGAAGCTAATTTGTCATATTGTTTTTAATTATACGTTATCGTTTATTTTCAAATTTAGGATCTATCTTGAACTTGTTACGAATTACAAATTACGATGCTGTTTTTTCCACCACTAACTCTGAACTATCGGTGTTTTAAAGACAGCAGACGCTATAAAGATGTAGTGTATGTGCTGTACCATGTGGTCATGAGTCGTTGGTAATCGACATTCGGTCTGAAAATTTAAAGTAGACAAAATGAAAACAATGGCGTCCCAAATTGGCAAACCTAAAAATACTTCCGAACATCAAATTGAGAAGTTTTATTTGTATCGTCGTACACTGAAGTGCCAGAAAAATTGGCACACCTACCTAATATCGTGTAGCCTCCTCGTCCACGCACGCAGAAGTGCCGCAACACGACGTGGCATGGACTCGACTAATGTCTGAAGGTATCCTGGAGACAATTCACACCAGGAATCCTGCAGGGCAGTCCACAAATCCATAGGAGTGCGAGGTGGTGGAGATCTCTTCTGAACAGCACGTTGCAAGGCATCCCAGATATGCTCGATAATGTTCATGTCTGGCGATTTAGGTGGCCAATGGAAGTGTCTAAAGTCAGAAGAGTGTTCCTGGAGCCACTCGGTAGCAACTCTCGATGTGTGGGGTGTCGCATTATCATGCTGAAATTGTCCAAGTCCGTCGGAATGCACAATGGACATGAATGGGTGTAGGTGATCGGACATGATGCTTACGTACCTGTCAGAGTTGTCTCTAGACGTATCAGGGGTCCCATATCACGCCAACTGCACACGCCCCATACCATCACAGAAGCTCCACCAGCTTGAACAGTCCCCTGTTGACATGTAGGGTCCATGGATTCATGAGGTTGTCTCCATACCCGTACACGTCCATCCGCCTGATGCAATTGGAAACGAGACTCGTCAGACCAGGCAACGTGTTTCCAGTCATCAACAGTCCAATGGCGGTGTTGGCGAGCCTAGACGAGGCGTAAAGCTTTGTGCCGTGCAGTCAACAATGGTACACGAGTGGACCTTCGGCTCCGAAAGCCCATATCAATGATGGTTCGTTGAACAGTTCGCACGCTGACACTTGTTGATGCCCCAGCATTGAAATCCGCGGCAATTTGAGGAAGTGTTGCACGTCTATCTCGTTTAACGATTCTCGTCAGTCGTCGAATGTCCCGTTCTTTCAAGGTCTTTTTCCGGCAGCACCGCTGTCGGAGATTTGATGTTTTACCGGATTTCTGATATTCACGGTATATCCGTGAAATGGTCGTACGCGAAAATCCAAATTTTGTCGCTATCTCGGAGATGCTATGTCCCATCTCTCTAGGCTCAATGTTGGTGGTGGGGGGGATGTTTAGAGAGCTACAACTCACATATTCCTATATTAAATATACAAAATTTCATTGCAATGGGAGTTACAACCCCCATCAACACCCCTTGCGTACGCCAATGGCTCCTAGGCTTTGCTTGCTTTTGCTATATGGTAGATACGCCCCTGCTCTCTATTTAGAGCTCTCTGTAGCCCGAACTAACAAGAATGACACAAAATTTTGCATACATATTATTCAAAGAATGCGGTGGAGGATTCCACAAAAAAATTAAGTTCAATAATTTGCCAATAGGGGGAAAATGTGGCACTACAAACAGAAACAACGTAGGACAAGCATAAAAAAATGAATAACTAAGGCGAATCTAAAATGAAATTCTTATTTTTTAAGTTGACTCTTTGCAAAAACTAAAAGAAATTTGCATAAATTGTCACAGGAAATGGTTTCAAAACCCATCCAATGTTTATTCACGTCATCGCAAATGTAGCTGATTTTGAAGTTGGGTTTCAATATGATTGCCGTTGTTTTGGACCAAAAATCGCATTCGACACGTAGTATGCTCATCTGTAGAATGCAACATCTCTGTAGAAATGCGATCCTCGCTGTCCTTGTGCCGTAAAAAATAACCAACCAACCTGTAGAAATATTCCGCACATGCTTCATCAGGTTGTCTTTTAAAACAATCCACGTTAGGGACACTTCGTCAATAAATATTGGCTTTTAGGTCACCCCACAGCCAAAAATTGCATGGTGCAAGGTCAGGAGACCGTACCGGCCATGATATGGGGAAACAGCGGCTAATCACTCATTCTCCTGAAAATTATTGGAGTAATAGCTGTTGCACTTATAAGACAGGCTCCTCTGATAAAAGGGGCATCCCCATCTTGAGTTCAGGATTAAGTTCTTCTAAAACGTGAATCTGAAATTAGCTGCAAGTATATCTATTTTGGAAATTTTTATTGCTAATGTTACGAGAAGCTTAACCATGGGCGGATTTACCATTTTGCCGCCCCTTCCTACCTGTCCACCTCCCTCCAATCAGTGGTAAGAACATAAAAATTGTTACATTCAATATACGCCAAAAACTTTTGTATTGACAATAAATATGTTGAAAAACAAACTCATAAATTGAAACATAAACATTAAACAATATTAACTTATATTGAAGTATTATCTCTTCTTTGTATATAATAAATCAAATTCAATTTTATTGAAATAAATTTTAATTTTAGAAAAAAAAAAAAATATATTGAATGCTGGTATTTAAATGGAAAGCATGACGTCTAGCTTCCTTCTCGCCAAAACATCTGATTATATCATCGTATGGTATTGCTTTTGTTATATCAAACTCAATACACAAAATTTTGCCGCCCTAGTCTATAGCCTAGTATAACCTATTGGGAAATACGGTACACTGAGCATAACGAGGATTACTCTTTTAACGAGAAATCAGGTTTGTATAAAACAAAATTGAAGTTTTTCTTCGGTATTTTGTTTTCTGACACAAATGATTATGTAAAATAATTTTACGCAACGTGCGAGTAGCTATATGCTACTGTCACACCCTTCATTCTCGGTCCTTCCCTCATTAGGCGACTCGGATCCCATTCCTCCTATTATGTCCATTTCTTCTTGACCTGAATAGTAAATAGCCTTGTAGAAAACAAGAACAAGCAACACTGCTTATTAGAAGTAGTCAGCCCAGCGTAACGAAAGAATTTCATGGTAAATACTTATAAACTGATGACAAGTTTTATGACCCATCGATAACGTTTGCACGCATCCACTTTAAACTCGCCGAAACCTTATTACGGAGAAAAAAAGCCCATCTTTACACGCTATCTCGAAACGTCAATTTCCTGTCAATCAAAGTTGTCTCTTATTTATTTCAATTAATCAGTTGCAATGGGTTCCTTTATATTATCGCAGCTCCTGGAGTCACGCTGTCGATCGATTTCACAAAATAGGTTATCGTCGATTTCAAGATGACGATTTTGTTTCGTCTACATGTTCAATATAACGGCCTCCTCCTCTTTTATACGGTACCTCGATTATCCGTCAAAAAAAGGGTGGACCCGAGAGAATTTTGGATAATCTGTAAATTCAACTTTCAACGTTGAAAAAAAAATACATTTATCCAGAAACGCGTTTAATTACATATCACTAAACTACTATATTGTTTGTAAAAAATATTTTGGCCGAGTTTTTGCCGAAAACGTTGAATGAATATGTCTTAAAAAAAAAGAAAAAAAAATAAGTAAGTAAGTGTAGCAAGTCATTTTGGTTAAGCTAATAATTTCAGCAAACGTATTTCTACCGTATTAATACGAATTAGTTAACTTTACTGTTATATTTCGGAATATATTACAGGGAATCCGGGTCTTTATCTGTATTAAAAACTCCCTTCTGATTTTTAAAAATGCCCCTTGATGCTTAAAAAAGCTTTCCATGATAAAGCAAAAGCAGTTAATGCTAAGGTCGACATACTTCTAACCTCTAAGGCTTTTAGTGACTTTCACCGAGTAAACCTCGTAAATTTTTGCAATTACGAGGTAGTTGACGGCCAGAGGGATTTTGATGTCTTAGTCAGCGGGCAAACGGAATTGACAAGTGAGTCGTTTAAAGAACTCAACTTTAAATGACTCCGAAAAGCAGGGCTATTATCCAAACGTGTGGGTTTTACGTGCAATTGACCTATTATATCGTTTGAATTTGGCGCTTTCTCATTAAAGAGACTAGAATACTGAATATTAGAACGAAAAGATATTGCTTTGAACGTAAAAATCAGTATAATGTTTACATTTTAGAGCGAAAAGACAGCTCACGCCATGTTGCGTTGGGATCTGTAGTTTTCTCAGCTCTGCTTACCATTATTGCCCAAAGAATTGAACTTATCGTCAGTCGTTATTGCTTCTGATTTTATTTCAGCCAAGGGATGAAGAGACAGACAGCGATCACTATCTGTTATTCATTCTATGATTGGTATTTTATAATCATTGTTATCGTGGAAACGCGTGCGGCTTTCTAATAATAATACTAAAAAATTAGAGCGTTTTAGTCTACCCCGTGCACTCCTCAACGACTTTTGTTTTTAGCTAATTAAATTGAATGTTTTCCAAAAGGAAAGCGGCGCTAGCTACGACTCACAGTTCCTCGAATGCCACATGCTGCTGGATATATATTTAGATAATACGCATAATAACACTTCCCTCGATAATAGGAATATGGATCTGCAAAAAAAAAAAAAAAAAAGGCAAACGTTTGTACCAGCGGGGGTCACACCTGTAGCCTATTTTCCACACATTAAAGAAATGAGTTACCTTTGTCACTTCACGTGCGGTCTTCATCATTATAATATACACATATAGGACACCAGTTGTACACTGGAGTGATGGTCAGGTTGCTATAAATAAAGTTTTAGTTATTTCGTGCTGTTTGAATTAGGGTACTTTTGCGCTTATTGTAAAAGAAGTTGTAAATTATAGTTCTTTTATATAAAAATACCTAAAAAATCGCATGTTTATTTTGATACCCGATTATTAGATATAAGCACGAAATCATTGAAGGAATTGGGCTAAAGTGACGTAGATAAGGGTCTGGAAAGCGGAGGCCTCCAGATGTGTATAAAGGGGCAAATATATGCTATATACACGCTGTATATATGATATATAT
>QLNU02015360.1:259153797-259167239 GCA_006491805.2 Dysdera silvatica | reverse complement strand
TTGTTGGCAATTTGCTTGCTTGGTTCCTAAACGATTTCGCAAGTCAGTTTTAATCAAGTTCATTTGGGAGAAAGCCCTTTCACAATCTGCAGTATGCATAGGTATACTTGCCGCATATTCAGTTATTGAACACAGTGAAGGAAATTCTCCATTCATTTCATTTTGATTTAAAAACTGTAGTCACTGCAAAAATGAAAACTCCTTTCTTTACATCAGGCACCTACAAATTCCTTGAAAATATTTCACTCTAACAGTTCGTCCTTTTCTTCAAATTTATGCTTGTGATCGTTGAAGGCGGCCGCGGACATAAAACTGTGAAAATTTTTAATTTTCAGGGCTTTCGCTTTTTAGCGAAAGTGGTATTTAAATTTTTCGCAAAATAAAATATCCTGCGAAAAAACTGACGCAGCTTAAACCCTGCTTACAGCACTTTTTGAAGGGAACCAATAGGTACATGCCGGGAAGAGGGGAAATTCATTCTGAAAAATCACGTTATTTTGGATCTTCATATCTCTAGTTCCTTTATATGCATGCGCAACACTATGATATCACGGTAAACTACCTTCGAGAGGCAATACTCACCCAAATACAAATATACGGTGAAAATCGTTTGTAAAAACGCCGGTTCTAACGATCAATCGCATATAATGACGGAATTTTTACAAGAAGTTTGGTTTGCTATTCTACTCCATACTAAATATATCGGTTATAACGACATCGTATATAACGACGAAACCTGCTATAACGACGGCGATTTTGTAGTCTACGTAGATTCTAAGTAGGGAAATTCGTATCGGATATAACGACGCGACTTGACAGTCATAAAGCAGAACCACATAGGTTAATTATTAAAATTTAAAGTTAGTTACAAAATTTAAGCTTTATTCTAATCTTGTTTATTTACAAATGTCTGAGAAAGTTTTATTACTGCTAAACCTGAATATTAAAGATAGTGAACTTAAAAAGTGATTTATTAATTGAATATCACGAGGGTCATATTCTTTAGGAGTCCATTCTATTTTTGAAGCGTGGGGCCCACAAAACTCTTAAACCTGCACTGTTCGGAAGTCATTAGTATAATATAATAAATATTATTCATTACATTTTGTCTTCTACATCATACACTTCAGTAAATTTTCTACAATTTTTCAATTAAAAACTAAGAGACTTAGTGTAGCTATAAAGTAATATAAACGGAAATTAAATTCATTATAATTAAGTATATTTTTATTTAATTTTTAATTGAAAATTGATTATAAAGAAAAGGGACCGTGCTTAGGGGAGTACAAGGGACCGGTCGTTATAAACGATATTTTTTAAAATCATGGTCCAGTAATACATGTTAGAGTTTTATAGATTGTTTTGATAGCAAAAAGTAAGAAAAAAAAAGTTTGTTTAAAATAAAATAAGAATACACTTAATTATAATAAATTTAATTATTGAATATATTAAAATATATTGATAGCCACACCAAATATATAATGAATGTCTTAAATGAGAAAGTTGCAGCAAATAATGTAGTATATATCAAAGGTGGGCATGCATGAGGTGAGTGAGAGCCGCATTCCCAATTTATCGTATATTATAAACAGCCTCAGCATGGTTACATAGTATTAAATACACAAATTTAATTAATATGGTTACATATTGTACCAAAGTCTTAAGTGCTATGTAAATTATACATATGAGAAAATATAATTAAGAGAAAGAAAATACAAAATAATTATTTAAAATTTTTATAATAACTCCTAGATGGACCTATCGACACAACCGAAGATGTACTTTTGAAGCGATTACGTACAACTTCTACTGTTCATTAACCGATTGACTTCCCTAGTTAGTCAATTTAACAAGATTCATAAAAAAACTTCTGGAAAAAAAAAGGATTTAAATTTTCGACGGGAGACGCACTTAATTTAACGAAGAGCCATATTTGCCCAACTCTGGTATATATTATAAAAAACAAATGACCAATAAAACATTACGTAAAATTTTTTCTTTCAAAGAGGAATAGGTATACAAATATTTTTATTATATTAATGATTTCCGAAAAATCCGTTATTTTCGATTGATTCTCACGTACGTCTTTAAAATCGGGTTTCTAATTGTTTTAATAAAATTTAAAGCCTCCGACGCCTGTTGGCATCTCATGGTGTTTGTTTGTTTGGGGTGTTTATGGCGCAAGAGCATCTGGGCTACTGCGCCAAGTATACTACATACAATACTGTATATATACAGTAGAGTCTCCATATAACGAACTTCCATATAACAAAGTTTTCTATTTAATGAAATTTTCGGCGGAACCTTGACTTTGAATGGCACTAACATGTAAATTTGTCTCCATATTACGAAAAACAATTTCTATATAACGAAGTTCTTTTTATAAAGAATTTGATTTTTTTTTTAATTTACCTTTTACAATTTTTCAGCGGGATGGTTAGGTAGAAGGGGTAGTTGAGGATTTTAAGCAAAAAGACGGAGTTGAGGTAGCCTTCTGTATAGTAGACATAGGGTCAGTTGTGATAAATAATTCTATTGTTCTAAACTGGGAACTTCGAAGCAGCGGGGATGTATCACTCTGCAGGTGTGGCTAAGCCACGAAATTTGCTTCTCGCACATACGTGTTGCATTGTTGAAGAAAATGTTATAGATGACGTGTTCCGATATTTACAAAAGTGTGAGAATTTCTATGAACAAAACGTTTTTTATAAGAAACCTGTACAAAGCAAAATTAGTGATTATTTCTCTGTTTCAAATATGTTGTATGAGGATCATACAGATATAAAGTAATCCTCAGTCTTTACTTTTGTTATTAATTTGTACGTACTTGTATACGAAAAATATTTAAATTCGTTGAAAAAGAAGAGTCTACTGAACTTAGTTTTTACTGTCCAAATTTAACCTTTTTCATTTTATCGAAATTAAGTTTCAACATTTATGTTAATTTCTATTTAACGAATTTTCCTTATAACGAAGTTTTTCAGAGGAACAGTAGCTGGTTAAATAGGAAACTCGACTGCACACACACACACACACACACATTAGGAATCTCATATAACGAACTTCCAGTTTAACAAATTTTCAGCGGAACTTTGACTTTCAATGACATTAACATGTAAATTTGTCTCCCTATTACGAAAAACAATTTCTATATAGCGAGTTTTTATAAAGAATTTGATTTTTTTTAATTTATCTTTTACAATTTTTCAGTGGGCTTGTGAGATAGAAGGTATAGTTAAAGAGTTTAAGCAAGAACGACGGAGGTGAGGTAGCCTCCTGTATTGTGGACATACAGACCGTTGTGATAAACAATTTTCTTGTTTTAAACTGGGAATTTAAAAGCAGCGGGGGTGTAGTAAAAAGTGTTATTACTCTGAAGGTCTGGCTAAGCCACGAAATTTGCTCCTCGCACATACGTCTTGCATTGTTTGAAAATGGGGTTGAACTCAATGGGGAAGGGGTAGGGAGCATGCAAGGAACATCTGGAATAAGTTTTTAAGAATTATTTCTCTGTTTCAAATATATAGTATGAGGATTATACAGGTGCAAGGTAAGCCTGGTCTTTGCTTTTTGTTATTAATTTGTACGTAGTTGTATATTAAAAATATTTAAACTTGTTGAAAAAAAATAAGTGTGTACTAAAATTAGTTTTTACTATCCAAATTCAACCTTCATTTTATCGAAATTTTTACAATTTATGTTAATTTCTATTAATTTTCCTTATAACGAAGTTTTTCAGAGGAACGATGGCACTTCGTTAAATAGAGACTCGACTGTATATATATATATATATATCATCATCATCATATTCAACCATTATCTATCCACTGCTGGATGAAGGTCTCTCCAAATGCTTTCCACACAAGTCTATCCTGAGCAATTCGCTTCCACGTCACCCCAACCTGTTTTCTTATTTCATCCACCCATCTAGTTTGAGGACGTTTTCTAGGTCTTCGGTGGTCTCTTGGAATCCAGTTCAGAATTTCTGTTGTCCATCGTTGATCAGTTCTTCTTGCAATATGCCCAGCCCATCGCCATTTCAGCCCTTTTACTTTAACAATGATGTCCTCTACTCTAGTTTGCTCTCTCACCCAAGTGTTTCTTTTTCGATCTCTCCTAGTTATTCCAAGCATGCACCTCTCCATGCTCCTTTGCGTTGTCTGTAACTTTCGTATTGCTCCAACTGTTAGACTCCATGTCTCTGATCCATAAGAGAGGACTGGCAATACACACTGGTTGAAGACCTTTCTTTTTAGACACAAAGGCAATTTCCCCTTCAGGATAAAACTGTTTCTTCCAAATGCACTCCAGCCAAGTTTAATACGTCTGTTGAGTTCTTTCATAATGTTGCCATCCATTGAAATCAGCTGGCCAAGGTAAATATATGAATCAGCAATTTCTAGCTCAATGTTGTCAACTTGTATTTTTGTTTCCTCTACGAAATTATTGAACATGATCTTAGTTTTTTGTAGGTTCATCTTGAGTCCAACTTCTTTACTTCTAGTTGAGAGCTCCTGTACCATGTCTTGGAGTTCTGATGGGTTCGTTGAAAAAATAACAATGTCATCAGCAAACCGCAAATGATTTAAATATTCACCATTTATTTTTATTCCCTTGTTATTCCAATTTATCTGCTGAAAAATCATCTGTAAAGCTGAAGTAAAAAGTTTTGGAGAAATGGTATCTCCCTGCCTCACACCTTTACCAATTTTGATAGTTTTGGTATCTTTATGTAACCGAAATTTTGCACTTGCATTTTTATACACACGTTTCACCATGTCAATGTACACATCCTCAATGTCTGTTGATCTTAAAGAGTTGATGACTGCTGATGTTTTAATAGAGTCAAAGGCCTTCTCATAGTCAATAAATGCCACACACAATGGAAGTTCATATTCATGTGTTCTTTCAATTAATTCTCTTAATACTTGAATATGGTCCACTGTACTGAATCCACTTCGAAATCCAGCTTGTTCTCTTGGTTGAGCTGCATCTAATTTTTTCTGCAGGCGATGTGTTAGCACTTTTGTGAAGATTTTATAAATAGCAGGTAACAAGCTAATTGGTCGGTAATTTTTCAAATCCTCTTTATCACCTTTTTTATGCAAAAGAATTACTGTTGCAGAATCCCATTGGTTTGGTATGTTACCGCTGTTAAGACATTTGGTAAAGAATTTTGCAAGTATGTCTTCTACATATTCTCCAGCTTCTTTTAGGATATCTAATGTAATACCATCATCACCAGGGGCTCTTCCTTTCTTCATATTTTTTATTGCAAATGAAACTTCTTCTTTTAAGATTTTAGGAGCTGTTCCTTCGACTATTTCAATGTCTTCGTTTAATTCAC
Source organism: Dysdera silvatica (assembly GCA_006491805.2). Classification (NCBI taxonomy): domain Eukaryota; kingdom Metazoa; phylum Arthropoda; class Arachnida; order Araneae; family Dysderidae; genus Dysdera; species Dysdera silvatica. The sequence continues at coordinate 259,161,892 of QLNU02015360.1, read as the reverse complement.
TGTTACTTTCATATAGTTTTTTGTAGAATTCTTCAACTCTTCTAAGTATTTCTTCCCTATTTCTTGTTACGGTGCCATCCTCTCCTTTTAATGCAATGATGTGTTTCTTCCCAATAGACAAACTCCCTTTAACAACCCTAAGGCTCTTGTTGCTTTCAATGGCCTTCCTTACTAACTCACAATTGAATTTTCTTATATCTTCTTTCATGTTTTTGCGCAAAGTTTTGCAAAGTTCTACATACTCGATCTTGCGACTGGTATTTTGATTGTCCACCTTCATAAGTCTTCGCCTTTTCATGAGTTGTTTCGTCTTCTCAGATAATTTGCTATTCTGCTTTTTACATATTACACCACCAATTTCCCCAGCAGTTTCAATTATTGTCTTAACAATGTTTTCATTTGCTTCTGAGATGTCAACTTCTTCAATAAGTCCTTCCAGTGCAGAAAAGCGATTTTTTAATTCCAACTTGAATGCCTCGGTATTTTCTTTTAATTTCTTTAAATCCACCCTCTTACATACTTGTTTCCTAATGAGCTTCTGCCTTTCTAGTTTAGTATTTAAGTGCATTTTACATCTCACCATTCGATGATCACTTCCAGTATTAAATCTGTTCAGTACGCTGCAATCTTCAATAATTGATTTCTTGTTTGCCAGTATATAGTCAATTTCGCTGGTTCCTCCATTGGGGTGTTTCCATGTCCATTTTCTTTGTAGTTTCTTCTTAAAAAATGAATTCATGATGCTAAGATTTTCAGCTTCGGCAAATTCTATGAGTTGATCGCCACGTTCATTCCTTTCCCCGTATCCGTATTTACCAACCGATGTCTCTCCTTGTTCCTGTTGTCCAATTCTTGCATTAAAATCTCCCATGATGAGCTTGATGTGTTGTTTCCCCTTGGTATGTAGCTGTTTGATTTCTTCATAGAATTCCTCAACCTCCTCGTCGGTATGGCTTGATGTTGGTGCATATGCCTGTACTATCTGAAGTTGGTATCGCTGGGTTAGTTGAACAACGAGCCTCGCTGCTCGATCTGACGTGCTTTCGACTTCAAGAAGGTAGTCTTTAATTCTTTTGTTGATTAAGAAGCCAACACCACTTGTTCTTCCAGTTTCCGTTCCTCTATAATAAAACAAATGTCCACTTTTAAGTTCCACCAACTCTTCACCTTTTCTTCTAACTTCACTGAGTCCTACAATGTCCCATTTGATCTTGTCAAGTTCTTCTTCCAATTCTTGAAGTTTTGCTTCAGAAGCAAGGGATCGTCCATTATACGTTGCCAAGGTCAATAACAAACGGCAGCCTGGGCCATTCCAGTGATTCTTAGCACCCCCTGCTTTCATGCCACGCTGACCGCTGCCTTGATCAGGAGCACTCCAGCACCTGGAGACTAGGGGCCATGGTTTTTGGTGTATTAGCATATTGGAGGAATTAGCCATCATTTCACCACGCTGGCTAGACGGGTTGGTGAATTAGCCCTCCCCTTCCGCCTTTCCATCCGTGCAGCAAATATTAATTTGCCTCTTGGATAGAAAGCTCAGCCTGCACCACTTGAAGGCGGGGTAGGACACTAGGTTACTGGCCCGGCCGGTTCCACACATCGTCACATACGTTCAGCGTGTGGGTCTCCTTCCAGTTAGATACCAGCAACCCTTTTGCAGTTCATAAAGCGTTTTTGATTAGCAGGAAATATATTAAATTTTGTGACGAGGGAGAATATATATATATATATATGTGTGTGTGTGTGTGTGTGTGTGTGTGTGTGTGTGTGTGTGTGTATTCTTTACTATTTTTTTCAAAATATTTTCATCTATTGTTCTTATATATATATTCTTCATAATATCTGCATCTACTATTCTTAATATCCGTATATATTCTTCATAATATATATATATAGTATTCTTAATATCTGTATAAATTCTATAATATATGTATATCTGATTCATAATATTCATATATTCTCAGCATATTCTCATATATTCTGTATATTCATACTTGTATATTCTCATATATTCTGTATATTCTCATATATTCTGTATATTCTCATATATTCTTTAATATATCTTCATAGTCTTTATAATATCTTCATATAGTCTTATAATATTCCTCATATGTCTTCTTATAATATCTTCATATAGTCTTTGGTAATATCTTCATATAGTCTTTATAATTATCTTCATATATATTCTTATAATATCTTCACATAGTCTTTATTATATTTATATATATTTTAGTTAGTCAGCGAATTTTATCAAAAGAGTAAGAAAATGACCTAAAAGAAGGTCAGGAAATTTTTTCTCTAAAGTCAGGAGAACCCTTGTTTTATTATCGAAAAACTTTAATAAGAAAACTTTTTGTAAGACATGCTTTTTTTCCCATCTGTAGCCTAACAAAGGCTCATAATTTTATGCGTAGCTGTAGCGTTGAAATACTTAGAACTTAACATATTTTCCACGACATGGAAAACCACCCGATCCTCTTAAAAAGAAGGCCAGGCAGCAGCAGAAGCCTGATTTTGATTGAATCAATTCTTGCTTTCTTTGACTAACAAAATTAACAAACGTACACATTATTATAAATTTAGTTAACTATTAAAAGATCGTTAAGCTCCTTATTACGCAAGTATCTTGAAAGGAATAAACTTTTAACCGTTTTTATGGAGTATTCTACCCGATCTTGTAGTTTGTGTTCTAAGAATTCACTCTAGGAACAGTGTTAGAAATATCTAACCAGGTAATCCCCTCTGAGCTCACATGCCGAATCCAACGAATTTAATTCAGCTGAATGTACCCACCATAAAAACCTTAATGTGTGAAAATTAGCAGCTATCTTCCCCTAGAAATCGAGAAATTAAATGTTAAAATGTAGTTAAAATAGCGCCAATTGCAACCCTTTTGGCAATACGTGGTGAGATAGCTAGTTGGTCAGAAAAAAGTGAAAAGCGAACGCGAGGACGTATTCTAAAGGTATAGAATATCTCCAGTAATACAGTGATTGCGTTGCGTTAACTTGTTAAATTTAAACGTATTAGATTTTGAAGTAGCTGTAAAGTTATTTTTTTCTCTATTTGTTAAATTGAAGTTCTATATTCTTTTTATTTTATTTCTGAAAGTTATAGCAGAAAACAAATTACTTTAATTTTTATAATCACAAGTAAAAAACAATTTGAGCGGCAACGTTTTTTTTAAAAATGTAGTTAAAATTTATTTAAAAATGAAACGTTTTCGGAAGATAATGGATCCTCCTTCTTCAGGATGATTGCAAACAACTTATGAGAAGTTGCCAGACGTTAAATGGGAAATTTACTATGGCTCATGTTACGGTTATCCAAAAACAGAGGTCTCCATATTGAACGAAGTACAGGAGGCGCTTCAAGGTCATTTACAATAAATTTCCTGTTAATGTAAATATACAACGATTCAAAAAAGTTAAGATCAAAAAGGGATTGAGGTTGACAAATTATTTTGGATTCATTGAATAAAAAACTATGATCATGTAAATAACTGTGATTAACAACAGAAGAATTTGAATCAATGGAACCAGGACTTTACTCACTAACGCGTGGTGTTCCTTAACACGTGTGTCAAGGGATTTACGAGTCTGGCCAATATAAGGTTTATTAAACACACACACACACACACACACACACACACACACACACACACACACACACAAGGAACAGAATAGAGTTTGTAGAGAGAGTAGTTTTTGTTCAATGAAGCCAAAATCATCTTTCAACCACTATCCTCTTTTGATCTTAACTTTTTTGAATCGTTGTTTATTTAATAGACAATCGGTTGTAAATGATCTCGAAGCGCCACCTATACTTCGTTCGATACGGAGACCTCTGTTTTTGGATAAACATAACCTGAGCCATAGTAATTTTTCCATTTAACATCTGGCAACTTCTCATAAGTTGTTTGCAATCATCCTGAAGAAGGTGGATCCATTGTCCTCCGAAAACGTTTGATTTTTAAATAAATTTTAACTGAATTTTTAAAAAACGTTGTCGCTCAAATTGTTTTTTACCTATATCTTGTGTAGTATTCTCACAAGTAATTCTTCAATTTTATAATCACATTGAAAGTTGCAATTCAGTTTACGCATAAGAGAAGCATTTATTTTTATTTTGAAAATTTTGTCACAAAGTATCATTTGCATTCTGTTTATCCGTGTGAGGAAAACATGGAACTGGCCAGAAATGTGTTTAATGTTGTTTGGATACTTTTTGAGGAATTTATGGAAGAAATTAAAAGGCGCCAAATGGAGATAAAGTCTCTCTTCTGTCAAACCAAAATCATTTTTTATTAATTATTTTTAGCGTTAATCTGAAGAGATAGCTGCATTTTCACATATTAGGTTTCTTATGGTGTTTACTTACGACTGAATTAAATTCGTCAGATTCGGAGTGTGAACTCTGGGTGGGAGGAGGTGTTTCTTCTCAATCCTTGCAACGGGATTTCTAAGCACCTGGAATTGTCAGAGAATTTGAAATTAGCTCTAAAGATCAGGGAAAATGAAATATTTTGGTCAAACTTAGAAAAGTTGGGAAAAACCTTCCTAACTTCTGGTCTGAATAACTAAAATTCACGCCACCCCGACTAACTATTTACCCCAAAACCGAAGTTCAATTAGAAATTTTGCTTGCGCTTAGTAAAGGGGAATTTCATCGGAAAAGTCTGGGAAAAACTTGAAAAAATCAGAGATTTTTTTCCCCCCAATGCGAGTGGGAACCTTGTTGTAGCACAAAGTAATGTTTATAATAAAACCGTAGGCGTACGCAGAACTTTCATAAGGGACGGCTTATACACACCTATAAAACTCATATATATATATATTCAAAACATACATTTGAATTAAGTCCAAATTGAATATATTTATGGAAGCAATTATCAAAACAACCTCCGAAACGTAACCTTTTTATGGAAATCAAAAAGAGCGGATCCAAGATTTTTAAAATGTCAGTCATTTCACATATTAAAGAAGAAAAAAGATGGTGGGATCAGCGGAAAAGAGTCAGCCACTATCTCAGTTATTTAATACTTTCTCCGTGATCGCCGCTTCAAATATTAATGTTTTGATGCAAAAGCATTTTACCATCTTTAAAAATTTCTTAGTCCGACAAGCTTTAAACTTGCAGATTTTTATATAATTAATATACACATACACATACTCACACACAATACAGCGACCATTATCCGAACTCAAATTCTTGATGCCTTTGAATAATACTGTTTTCACAGGACGAATGATTACTCTGTGCAAACTGATTGGACGAACAAAAGACGAAGAAATATTTTCAGAAAAGCAAGAGTGATAGGATTTGGTATATTAAAAAATTCGATCTAGTACAAAATAAAAAGCAAAAATTATTAAAAAAAAATTAAAAAGAATAAAATTAAAGGAAAAAACCTTTTAAACACTTCAACTTTGATCTTGTGAGCAGCTTATGTCTGCCTGCCAGTCCTAAACCTGGATGACTTATGAAGAACAAAAGTATAACCACAGTGTTCATACACTCTGTATATAAATTTAAAAAAAAAACTTTCACAGTTTAAAAGCAGCTTGATACACGTGAGTTTACAAAACTTTAAATAAAGAAACGTATTTAATATCTTGTAATTAATTAATTATTGATTGATGATCAGCTGCCTAATTATTTGTACTACCTTCGATCTCGGCCAGTTCAGAACATCAGCACTCTGCTGTATTATAAAATATGAATTGTTTTATAAACTCGTACAATTAATCGACAGGTAGTAACTTTAATTAAAATAGATTTTGGAAAAGCTAAAATTTATTTAATTTTCAAGATCATTTGCTTAACATTTGTAGTATACAAATTAAAGAAAATATCAAATTCATACCAAACAACTTTTATCCAATATAGTTTCAAATTATGTTTACTTACACTTGCATATAATGTCAATCAATATTTGTTGTTGAAGTCGCATATCGCTACAAACTGTAACGAGCAAATTTATTTGCTTTGTTCCTAATATGACAGGGTCTTTTTTCTTTCACTTTGCATCATACATTGTATTGCCTCATTGTTGTTATGTCATTAATATTAAGGATATAAAGAAAATCAGATTTATGGCAACATGCATTCAGACATAATGTTGTACGTCATAGATCCGGGACAAACGTGACCGCATTCGTTCATAACAAAGCTTAGAAGGAAAATTGGATAAAAGAACACTGTCATTACTGAAAATGACAAAAAGTGAATCATTGTCTAATTCCTATATTGGTTGGTCTTTTTCCCGGTCACGGTGACGAGTGTGGGCTTGAACCACAGAGGGTGTGGGAGAACAAGGGTCGCCCTCACTCATTGTTTGACCCCGCAGATGGTCAGATAAGACACGTGCTGCTATGTTCTCCCTTTTCTGATATTGTACAACAAACGCAATGGCGCTGAACTCATTTAATAGTTTATTTATGCATTTGGTACGCTGTACTTTTCTATCATTTCGAGGTGATCTAGGAGTCACTTTCAGGTGGGTGTGACTGGTCGCGTTGATGATTTGCCTTTGACGATTTCGAGCGGTTTCTCGTCGCCAGCTGGCAATAGAATGATACCACTGACGCGCGACCCGCGGGACACATTGTTTGCGGCCTGCTTTGGACCAAGCATATTGTAGGAAATTTTCATAAGACACTGATGAATCTCTTATACATACGTAAGGTTAAAAAGTTAACTATTATACTAGTACACTAATTACTATTAATTTATTGCAAAACCTATATATTTTGACAAGTTAAATAAAAATTAATTTATTGCAAATATAATTTATAGAATATATTAATTATATATAGCACAAATTATTAATATTCTGCGAAATTGAAATTGTGCGAAAAAAAGAAGTGCATCTCCTGAAACTTACAGATAAGACTAACTAACTTGTAACTAAGACATGGTAAAATTTCACAAACGAAAGAAAACATTTATTGCACAAAACTAACTTACATGCCCATTATAATAGGGAATGTCTCCTCCTTTTTTTAGCGACGCATTTCATTACCAAATGCTGTTCTGAGTCGTATAAGAGTAAATATTTTTCGGTTACTGCTCTCTATGCTTCGTTAACCTACTGAAGAGCATCTGTTGTCTGCATTACTTGTGACTGGCCCTGTAAATGGCATTTCATGGTATTCCAGACATACATTTATTTATTTTTTTCATGGCGCAAGGACAGCAATGGCCATTCTGCGCCAATCAAGGTGCCCAGACATTTTGTATTAGAAATAAGTCTTGTGATCTGGAAGGTAGTGATAGCATATTGGTACCTCACAGTCATTCTTATCAGATGTTTGCAGTGGATAAGCGTTATTTTTCTGGAATGAGGTGTTATCTCTAGCTATAAAGAGGATTGCTACAGGAGCTATTGCCATAAGATTTTATCAGCAAACAGCCGAGCTGTTAAATTGCCTTAAACACATAACCAAACCGGAGCGGTCACCACAGCTGATCGATTCACGGACCGAAAGAATCTTATGTTCGAACCGTGTGATGTTCGACACAGTTTTCTGGATTGCCCCGTTCGCTACGATTGCCCCGTTCGCTACGATTGCTTTCATATGTGTATCCCACCATCATCGGATCCTAAATAACAGCGGAATTCATCACTGAAGACGACATGACGCTATTCTACACCACAAGTTACTTGGGAACGACACCAATCCAAACGCTGTTGACGGTGGGTTGAAAAAATCGGTGGTAAGCGGCGCAATGGACGGTACGCATGCAACTCTTCTTTCGCAAGGCGATTGGAAATCGTTCAACGAAGGATAGCATTTATCACTGTTTACCTGGTGGTCGATGGGGTAGTTACTGGAGTAGAAAAGGCTAGTCTCCAAATTAGACAATTATTACATAGACCCTACTAATTAGTCACACTACTCTCCGTTCGCGCAGACTTGGCGTCCGATCCCGTTAGCAGACGGGTTGTGTTTCATTACAGCAGAGGGTAGAGCCTCTTCGAGAACTCGTTCTTTGCGCGGGAAAAACGAGCTCTGGAAGACGTTTTACCCTCTACTGCAATGAAACAACCCGTCTGTTAACGCAATGGAACGCCAGGTCTACGCGAACGGAC